>CAWUFW010016144.1:0-324636 GCA_963921515.1 Calotriton arnoldi | reverse complement strand
TGCGACCTCACTCACAACAAAAGTTCATAAACCAGGTAGTCCAAAAACCAGAAAATTGAGAGGGGTTAATTAGAGGACCCATTTCTCACAAGCATCCACCACGATCAATTTGCCACATTATATGATTGCATGAATTAGTCTACATCTTTATCAGCGAGATGCCCATGTGGATTGATATACAACCCTTTCCAGTGAACAGTGGCATTGCATTTTACTCACACGTATTTGTTTAAAAACTGTATTCAACCAAAACCAGGATGAAAGAGGTTAAATTTGTGCAGCAAGGTAAAACTACACTCATGAGTGAGGCAATAGTGTTTTTCAAATGTCACTTGTGCTGTACTGTATTAATGAACTCGAATTTGACGTTTACACAACAGTAATAAATGTGTGAATGTGGGTTTATTAGCACAATTGCTCTAAATAACGTGTTATTGAGTGACATTTATTTTCACTGCCATGGAATGTGTATACATATATATATATATATATACACACACACGCATAGAGATCAACTCTGCTCGAATAAAGACGAGACTGGGAGTCCTTGAGAGGTGGAGCACCGAAGACTGACAAGCCAGCTGGCGAAAATACTCAAGACAAATCCACAAAGTTGGCCAAAGCGCATCTTGTTGGAAGTAAAGCGTATCCACGTCCACCTGAATAAGCTGTCTACTTTCTGGATTCATTTGGAGATATATATATATATATATATACACACACACACACACACACAACTCTTTGATGCGGCGAGCACATGGTGGGGTAGCGAACCCCTTGTACATCCAACCATTGTGATTCACCTTCTAGTTCAGTCGCATAAGACTGCTGAAATGAAGAAAACATGCCATGGCTCAAATTTGCACAAAGCGTGTTTATTCAAGTAAGTGCAGCAACAATTCCCGATGCATTTCGGAGCCCCTGGCTCCTTGATCACGAGACCAGGGGCCCCGAAACGCGTCGTGAATTGCTGCTGCACTTACTTGAATAAACACGCTTTGTGCAAATTTGAGCCGCGGCGTGTTTTCTTCATTTCGGCGGTCTTATGCGACCAAACAAGAAGGTGAATCACAGTGGTTGTGTATGTATATATATGTGTATATATATATATATATTATCTACTGGCGGTCGCCAGTAGATAGTTATAGTTACAACCTATTATCCATAGGAAATCCGCGACATTCTATTTGAAATAACTCTCTTGCCGGTTGACGTATCTTCGCAAAATTTTCAAACTTTGTGGCCCGCTCCGGTCCGCTCCTACCCTGAAAGTCTCGGGGGATTCGTCAAGCGGGGGCCGAGAAAAAGGGGGTCCCAAAACGCGTTTTCCCCATGCAATTTTCCATAGGAAACTTTAGACACGGCTACAGCCCGAACTGCTGAACGGAATTACACCAAATTTGGCAAAGAGGTAGTTCTTGGTTCAGAAAGAACCCTTTTTGTTAAATGGTGTAAATCCGTTCAGTAGTTGCTGAGAAAATCAAAAGAAAAAAAGATAGGTATATCTAGGGCCGCGGATCCTCCCGAGCACGAGCTTTATGTTAATTGGCTGTCAACACTCCAAATCAGGAAGTGTTGGCAGCCATTTTGTCCCTCGGTAGAACCGAGGGACAGAAACAAGTGCGCAAAGCGCACAAAGGGGGCAGGGTAGAAACACCCTGACCCCTAGGTCTGCTCAGGGGGTCCCACAAGGACCCCCTGGGCAAAAAAAAATTTTTTTTTTTTTAAATCGGCAGGATGCGCTCAGGGAGCGCGAACCCTGCCAAAAAAAAAATCGAAGCGCGGTCTCCCGCGCTCGATGTTAATTGGCCCCGGGTGGGCCAAGTCCCGGGGGCATGCCGGGGGGGTTAATTTTATGTGTGGGGGCCTCTAAGGGCCCCCAAGCCCCGGGGACCACCACCCCCGGGGCTTTATGGATAATGGTGCGGGAGGGCTCTGAGCCCTCCCGCAGCCCCGGGGACCACCACCTCCCCGGGGCTTCTTTTTATATTTGAAAAACCTGTGTGGGGGGCTCCAGCCCCACACGCCCGGGACCACCACCTCCCGGGGCTTCTTTTTATATTTGAAAAACCTGTGTGGGGGGCTCCAGCCCTCACACGCCCGGGGACCACCACCTCCCGGGGCACTAAGAAAAATGAAAATGGGGGTCCGTTTTGGACCCCCAAGCCCCGGGGACCACCACCTCCCCGGGGCTTTCTCGATGTAGGGAGGGGGCCGCGCGGCCCCCTCCTGGAGCCTGTGGTGGCCCTGGGGACCGCCACCCCCAGGGCCGGCTCCTGCAGTGTCCCGGGTGCCTACCCCGGGACACTGCTGTTTGCAATGACAGGACGGGAGCCTCGCGGCTCCCGTCCTCTCATTGCAAACTGCTTTGGATATTGGAAGAGAGAGCAGGTGAAGAGAGAGCAGGAAACCTGCTCTCTCTTCCAATATCCAAAGCCGATTGCTTTTCCACACGGGGAGCAGCATGTTAGCTGCTCCCCATGTGTAAAGCAATGCCGGCTCCCGTAGGACACGGGGAGCCGGCGGGACTGTGGGGGTTTGGGGACCCCCCACAGTCCCCAACGAGAGGCCAGGCCCCGGGGGATGGGGTCCCCGGGGCCATAAGTGGCCACGGAGGGGGCCACGCAGCCCCCTCCCCAAAGTAACAAAAAGTAAAAAATAAAAAAAAAGTGCAAGGCCGGCCCCGGGGGATGGGGTCCCCGGGGCCTTAAATGGCCTGAGGAGGGGGGCCACGCAGCCCCCTCCAAATAAAAACAAAAGAGGCCATGCCCCGGGGATGGGGTCCCCGGGGCCAATACAGGCCCAGGGAAGGGGGCCACGCGGCACCCTTCCCGTTTTTTTTTTTATTTTAATTTTAAAAGGTAGGGGTAAGGCCCTGGGGGATGGGGTCCCCAGGGCCTAAAAATAGGAAAAAGGAAGGGGGGCCACACGGCCCCCTTCAGGGAAAAAACGATCGGGCCCGCAGGCCCCGCCCCTTCCTTCACCACTCTGCAAACGCGCCCCTGGCGCGTTTGCAGAGGGGAACGAATTCCCCTTGAATACTGGGGGTCCCTGGGGCCAACTAGCCCACCAGGAACCTCCAGTATGCGTCAGGGGCTGCCTTGCAGAGAGGTGTACAGAGGCCACGCCCTTTTTACACCTCTCTGCAACGCAGCTCTGTGGCGCTTTTGGAGGAACATGGTGGGCTAGTTGGACTCCAGGGACCCTCAGGATTCAAGGGAGTTAATCCCCCGACTTAAAACGCGCCACGGGCGCGTTTGCACAGTGGTGAAGGGAGGGGCGGGGCTTCAGGTGACATGTGTGCAAACAGGCCCCGTGGCGCGTTTTAAGATGGGGAATTAAATCCTCTTCAATCCTGAGGGTCTCTGGGGCCAACTAGCCCAACAGGTACGTCCAGAAAGCGCCACAGAGCTGCGTTGCAGAGAGGTGTAAAAGGGGTGTGGCCTCTGTACATGTCTCTGCAACGCAGCCCCTGGCGCATACTGGAGGTTCCTGGTGGGCTAGTTGGCCCGTAGGGACCCTCATGATTCAAGGGGACTTAATCCCCCAACTTAAAACGCGCCACGGGGCGCGTTTGCACAGATGTCACCTCAGGCCCCGCCCCTCCCTTCACCATTGTGCAAATATTCCTCTAAAATCAGCCGAAATACGAATTCCGATTTACTCACCTGTTATCAGGAGAGACCTCAGTGCTGCATCTTTCAGCCCAGTACTGATCCTCAAAAGTAATTTTAACCGTACTTACCGGTAACTTGAATTTCCTTCATAGGCTAACATTGACTGGTTTCACTTGGAAATTCTTCTAAGTGTGGAGTTTTGGAACTTTAAAATATTCCTCTAAAATCAGCCGAAATACGAATTCCGATTTACTCACCTGTTATCAGGAGAGACCTCAGTGCTGCATCTTTCAGCCCAGTACTGGTCCTGAAAAGTAATTTTAACCGTACTTACCAGTAACTTGAATTTCCTTCCATAGGCTAACATTGACTGGTTTCACTTGGAAATTCTTCTAAGTGTGGAGTTTTGGAACTTTAAAATATTCCTCTAAAATCAGCCGAAATACGAATTCCGATTTACTCACCTGTTATCAGGAGAGACCTCAGTGCTGCATCTTTCAGCCCAGTACTGATCCTCAAAAGTAATTTTAACCGTACTTACCAGTAACTTGAATTTCCTTCCATAGGATATCATTGCCTGCTTTTTGCTGAAAAAGTTTCTAAGTGTTGATTTTTGAAACATACAAATATTCCTCTAAAATCAGCCGAAATCCGAATTCCGATTTACTCACCTGTTATCAGGAGAGACCTCAGTGCTGCATCTTTCAGCCCAGTACTGATCCTCAAAAGTAATTTTAACCGTACTTACCGGTAACTTGAATTTCCTTCATAGGCTAACATTGACTAGTTTCACTTGGAAATTCTTCTAAGTGTGGAGTTTTGGAACTTTAAAATATTCCTCTAAAATCAGCCGAAATACGAATTCCGATTTACTCACCTGTTATCAGGAGAGACCTCAGTGCTGCATCTTTCAGCCCAGTACTGGTCCTCAAAAGTAATTTTAACCGTACTTACCGGTAACTTGAATTTCCTTCATAGGCTAACATTGACTGGTTTCACTTGGAAATTCTTCTAAGTGTGGAGTTTTGGAACTTTAAAATATTCCTCTAAAATCAGCCGAAATACGAATTCCGATTTACTCACCTGTTATCAGGAGAGACCTCAGTGCTGCATCTTTCAGCCCAGTACTGGTCCTGAAAAGTAATTTTAACCGTACTTACCGGTAACTTGAATTTCCTTCATAGGCTAACATTGACTGGTTTCACTTGGAAATTCTTCTAAGTGTGGAGTTTTGGAACTTTAAAATATTCCTCTAAAATCAGCCGAAATACGAATTCCGATTTACTCACCTGTTATCAGGAGAGACCTCAGTGCTGCATCTTTCAGCCCAGTACTGATCCTCAAAAGTAATTTTAACCGTACTTACCGGTAACTTGAATTTCCTTCATAGGCTAACATTGACTGGTTTCACTTGGAAATTCTTCTAAGTGTGGAGTTTTGGAACTTTAAAATATTCCTCTAAAATCAGCCGAACTACGAATTCCGATTTACTCACCTGTTATCAGGAGAGACCTCAGTGCTGCATCTTTCAGCACAGTACTGATCCTCAAAAGTAATTTTAACCGTACTTACCAGTAACTTGAATTTCCTTCCATAGGATATCATTGCCTGCTTTTTGCTGAAAAAGTTTCTAAGTGTTGATTTTTGAAACATACAAATATTCCTCTAAAATCAGCCGAAATCCGAATTCTGATTTACTCACCTGTTATCAGGAGAGACCTCAGTGTTGCATCTTTCAGCCCAGTACTGGTCCTGAAAAGTAATTTTAACCGTACTTACCGGTAACTTGAATTTCCTTCATAGGCTAACATTGACTGGTTTCACTTGGAAATTCTTCTAAGTGTGGAGTTTTGGAACTTTAAAATATTCCTCTAAAATCAGCCGAAATACGAATTCCGATTTACTCACCTGTTATCAGGAGAGACCTCAGTGCTGCATCTTTCAGCCCAGTACTGATCCTCAAAAGTAATTTTAACCGTACTTACCGGTAACTTGAATTTCCTTCATAGGCTAACATTGACTGGTTTCACTTGGAAATTCTTCTAAGTGTGGAGTTTTGGAACTTTAAAATATTCCTCTAAAATCAGCCGAAATACGAATTCCGATTTACTCACCTGTTATCAGGAGAGAACCCAGTGCTGCATCTTTTAGCCCAGTACTGATCCTCAAAAGTAATTTTAACCGTACTTACCAGTAACTTGAATTTCCTTCCATAGGATATCATTGGCTGCTTTTTGCTGAAAAAGTTTCTAAGTGTTGATTTTTGAAACATACAAATATTCCTCTAAAATCAGCCGAAATCCGAATTCTGATTTACTCACCTGTTATCAGGAGAGACCTCAGTGCTGCATCTTTCAGCCCAGTACTGGTCCTGAAAAGTAATTTTAACCGTACTTACCGGTAACTTGAATTTCCTTCATAGGCTAACATTGACTGGTTTCACTTGGAAATTCTTCTAAGTGTGGAGTTTTGAAACTTTAAAATATTCCTCTAAAATCAGCCGAAATACGAATTCCGATTTACTCACCTGTTATCAGGAGAGACCTCAGTGCTGCATCTTTCAGCCCAGTACTGATCCTCAAAAGTAATTTTAACCGTACTTACCGGTAACTTGAATTTCCTTCATAGGCTAACATTGACTGGTTTCACTTGGAAATTCTTCTAAGTGTGGAGTTTTGGAACTTTAAAATATTCCTCTAAAATCAGCCGAAATACGAATTCCGATTTACTCACCTGTTATCAGGAGAGAACCCAGTGCTGCATCTTTTAGCCCAGTACTGATCCTCAAAAGTAATTTTAACCGTACTTACCAGTAACTTGAATTTCCTTCCATAGGATATCATTGCCTGCTTTTTGCTGAAAAAGTTTCTAAGTGTTGATTTTTGAAACATACAAATATTCCTCTAAAATCAGCCGAAATCCGAATTCTGATTTACTCACCTGTTATCAGGAGAGACCTCAGTGCTGCATCTTTCAGCCCAGTACTGGTCCTGAAAAGTAATTTTAACCGTACTTACCAGTAACTTGAATTTCCTTCCATAGGCTAACATTGACTGGTTTCACTTGGAAATTCTTCTAAGTGTGGAGTTTTGGAACTTTAAAATAGTCCTCTAAAATCAGCCGAAATACGAATTCCGATTTACTCACCTGTTATCAGGAGAGACCTCAGTGCTGCATCTTTCAGCCCAGTACTGATCCTCAAAAGTAATTTTAACCGTACTTACCAGTAACTTGAATTTCCTTCCATAGGAATCCATTGTCTGGTTTTCAGCAGAAAAGTTTCAAAGTGTCGATTTTCACAAACTACAAATATTCCTAAAAAATCGCCTGTATGACTTAAACGCATTCTTTCAACTGTTTACAGGAGATGCACCAGTGCTGGATCCAGGATCCAACACTGAGTAAGAAAAAGTAACGATAACAGTTTTTAACTTCTAAGTGAATTTCCTTCCATAGGATAACATTGGTGATTCTATGAGAAAAAGTTTCTAAGTGTGAACTTTTAAAGTACAATAATATTCCTTAAAAATCACGACTGTAACCAAAACGCTTTTACTCAACTGTTTACAGGAGATGTCCCAGGACTGAATCTAGGATCCAGTAATGTGGTTAGAAAAGTAATCCATAAAGTAACTAATTGCATTTAACTAGAAATTCACATTGAGCTGAATGTTGCATTGTGTTTGAAAATGTGTTGCCCATTGCAACAACTGTAACTACTGTACTTAAAAGTCTATTGCCTATGTGCAAAGTAATTAAACTAAAGTAATTCATTCTGAGAAAGTATTTTTTGTAATGTAATGTATAATGTAATTACAATGTAATTTAAAAAATAAAATAAGTAAAAAAAAATTGTTTCTAAAAAATTTGGAAATCAGTATGAAAAAAATGTATATAACAATTAATACATTTAAAAATTGTCATTTACAAAACCTTTGAAATTCACTGAAAAAACTGTAGGTTTCAGACATGTTATAGTTACAAATTAGCATTTAAAAAACCTTTGAAATTCACTGAAAAAACCATAGGTTTCAGGGACGTTATAGTTACAAATTAGCATTTAAAAAACCTTTGAAATTCACTGAAAAAACCATAGGTTTTAGGGACAGTTATAGTTAGTTGGACATTGCACTCGTACAAAACCCGTGAAATTCCCCCGTTATAGTTAGTCCAGCTAACTATAACTCGCGCCCCGCAATGCACTGCTGATGACGTCACATATTACATCACTCATGACATGGTCAGTGACATCACTGATGACATCACTGATGACATCTCAAATGACATCACTGATGACATCATCCACGTGATAATCTGATGCACCTCCTCACACTCTAATATAACCTTTGATACACCCACTGTAAATTACAGACTGCCATTCGCAAAACCATAGACACTCCAACACCAATAACTACATACCCACTCACTGATTCTTAGGTCTACGCACACATCCACTCACTCACCCATACAGTCACTCATACTTACGGTCACTCAGTACAGGACTATCATATGCACTCATACTCCTATATAGACACTCAAACACCGACACTCATCCATAGAGGTACTCACACACCTAGTCAGTCATGCAAATAATTAAACACACTACCATTTACTCACCTATACAGTTATACACACACCAGCTCACTTACTCATACAAATAGTAGCACATTCTTACGCTCTTATACAATCACTGATACAAGCACACACTCATCCATACAGCCACTATCACAATCACTCACTCTCGCTTATAGCTATTTATATACTCCAACACACATATATACTGCCTTTCACATATGTAGTTACTCACACATGTACCACTGGGACATACATTCACTCACTAACACACTCTTACACACACTTACCCACCCATACAGTCTATCACAGTTGCACTCTTGAAACCATCCACCCAGTGAATCACCCACTCACACATCTATGCACAGAGTTGCACACACCCCTCCCACACAAACACTCAGGCACCCATACAGATACTCAGACAAGCATTCAATAACTCATATAGACACTCATGTAGCTATTCACAAACACATGCAGCCACTTACACAGCAACAGACAGACGGATACAGACATTCACCCAGTTTAGTCACTAACCCATGCATTCAGTAAGATACGTTAAATCACTCACTTATAGAGTCAGTCACGCACCTACTAAATCATCCATACAGACACTTACACACCCACTCATTCTTCAATACGTCTTTTCCTATATATATTAAAAATATTTAAACTTTACAGAAACACACAGTCACTGGATGATGTCATCAGTGATGTCATCAGTGATGTCATTTGAGATGTCATCAGTGATGTCATCAGTGATGTCACTGACCATGTCATGAGTGATGTAATATGTGACGTCATCAGCAGTGCATTGCGGGGCGCGAGTTATAGTTAGCTGGACTAACTATAACGGGGGAATTTCACGGGTTTTGTACGAGTGCAATGTCCAACTAACTATAACTGTCCCTAAAACCTATGGTTTTTTCAGTGAATATATATATATTCAGAGAGATATATTGGTCAGACTTTCCATAGGGGGAGCGTTTTTTGTTTTGCTAATAACTTTGGCGCTGTTTGATGAATCTTCACACTTCATAAAACTTTCCTAAAAAAAGTTAATTCATATATATGTCTCACTAAGTTTGTTACTGCAGAAAATTTTGGGGAATTTCACCAAGACGGGATTGTGGTGAATCTATATTTACTATGGGTGGCATAAATGAGAAATTTGACTTTATGGAAGCCAAACACACGGAAAAAGACATCCGATTGCAGGTCATCTCTACACCAGAAAGAGGAAAACTTCTCAATAGGGAAGAACTGACGTGGATTCTGAAAATGGACACTATGAAAACTGGATTGAATTGTCAAGAAGACTGGACAACTTTATCATAGAGAATGTTATGGTATGCAGATTTGTAGAGCGCACTATCACCCGGGAAGGTATCATGTCACTGAGCAGGTGTGAGTCTAGCCAAACCTATGGCCTAGTGAGTATACTCGAAAAGCCAGGTTTTCAGCTTCTTGCAGAATTCAAGAAGTGAAGTGGAGGCTCTTGTGTAGCAGCAGGTCATTTCACGTTTTAGGAGCGATGTAGAAGTTTCAACCACAGAATCTGGTTTTCCGTATGCTTGGGATGTGTGCAAGAAGGAGTCCAGACGAGTGGAGGTGTCTGGAAGTCTTGTGAAGGCAGATGTGATTGTTGCGGTATGCTGGCCTAGTGTTATGTAGTGCCTTGAAAGTGTGTGTGAGGAGTTTGAATTGTGCTCGTTTGTGTATGGGGAGCCAGTGGAGATCCTTCTAGTGTGGTGGGATGTGACTGCGGCGTGGGGTGTTGAGAGTGATTCTGGCCACCAATTTCTAAATGGTTTACAGCCTTCTTGGGAGTTTTTCGTTGATCCCAGCATAGAGGCTGTTCCTGTAGTCCAGCTTGCTTGTGACCGGGGTGTGCATGACAGTTTTCCAGGTGCTGATTTTGGAGCCAATTGAAAATCTTCCTGCGCATCTGCAGGATATGGAAGCATGAAGTAGTTATGGTGTTGACTTGGGTCGTCATGTTGTGTTTGCTGTTGATGGCGATCCCAAGGTTCTTGGTGTGGGTGTCGCTCCCAGTTCTGTTGGTCACCTGGTGGAGTCCCACGGTGAAGTGTTCTTCCTGAATATCACAATTTCGGTCTAGTAGGTTCTTAGATTTAGACAGCTGGTCTTCATCCAGTGGGTAATTTCAATCACGCAGGCTTTGAACTTGATCCAGATACTGGCCATATTGTCCGTGAGGGAGATAATAAGTGTGTTTTCGGCATAGGGGAAGATGCTGATGTCATGAGGGCAGATGATGCTGGCTAGGGGGATCATGAATATGTTGAAGAAGGTCGGGCTTAGGGAGGATCCTTGCAGAACTCCGTGGTTAAGGTCACTGATGTCCGAGGCGTATGGTGCCAGGCTAACTGACTGGGTCCTTCCAGTCAGGAAGGAGCAGATCATTCGGAGTATGTGTCCTTGGATTCCGATGTCGTGTGGGTGTTCAGTGGCAATGGGGTGGGAGACTGTGTCAAATACTGCAGAGAGATTTGACTTTGTTCAGTTTCTGTAAATAAGACGGTGCATTTTGCTAACTATTGCCGGTTATTGAATGCTCTACATTTAATATATTATTCTTTCCCTTTAAATGCATCCTTTCACCTATCTATTCCGAGATGGCTGCTGTTTTAAGCATTCTGCTCCAGTTTTAATTACTGGTAGCTCCCGCCCCTATTCCAGAGTCATGTGATCTTGTGCACACTAGCTCATGCTTCATCTTCATGCCGTATTCTTGGGTGCCCGTGCCCCTATGACACCAGAGGAGCCTGTTCTAGCAGCCTCCATCGGGTACGGCTGCGCGTTTCCCCGTAGTGCATTCCAAGCCGAAGTTCTGACTTATTTCCCACTAATAATGTCCTCATCCTGATCCCTTCACTCCTGAGATGAGTCCGTCATATCCCTAGGATTCTGGAGAGACCCTCAGATTGCTCACCTTCATGCAGGTACCATCCCGCACTATTCACTAAACACATTTTTATCTTCCTTACCTTGGACAGGCCATTCGCTATTCCCTCCTTTACACCACAGGTATTACCACTGCCACCTTTAAGTTTCTTCCTGGGAGCATTTGCAATTCACCATTTCCTTATAGTGGTCCTTCCCAGGTGAGCTATTTCAGACCTCTAGGCCATTTCTCCTGGGTCTTGATATTTTAGAGCCTAATAAAACCTGCACTCTATCTTTGAGGGTCTTTGTAAATATTGTACATTTCGTAATTTTGAGTTGCATTTATATTTTTTTTATTTTGCCCCCTCTTTACTTCTATTTTCATATGTTCTCATTATTTCAGCTCCTCCTCTGACTCCCCACTTTAAGAGTCCTGATGATGATCCCATATTATACAACGGGGTCGAAACGTTGTTGAGCTGACATAGGAACCTATATGCATCGTTTCACTTTAACTAAATGGGTTGGGTTCTTGTTTTCCTGAAGCACACACTCTGATCACCTTATTCACATGTGTGCATAACACAAAACAGAGCACGGAGCACGTTTTTGTCACTGGCTCCTGTCTTTCATTATTCAATCTTTTTATTAAATGAGAAATTTGTTATTATTAACATTGTATATATCGGGGACCACTTTTCACTGTTCTTGTAAATTACTTGATAACTCTGGGCCCCTATGATGCTTGGGTTTCCCTTCGTTCCTTACTACTATACTGTGTGTGTTAGCACAATGAACACAGACCTATTTTGCCAATGCATGTTTTAGTCAAGAAGTCAAGAGCGTGGTTCGTGGCTGATCACGTTATGATTTAAGTGTGCGCAGTCAATTTTGAATCATAATAGCAAGAAAGTACTCACATTCGTTGACAATGTTTTTTTCTGTTTTGAGTTGTTTTAAATTGTGATTTTTCTTTTTCCCTTTGTTGTTAATGTATTTTATATGCTTTTAAGTAGAATAAACCTTGTTTAAACGAATTGTTCTTTTTACATGCCCAAGATGGCCACCGCGTAGGAGCTCCTGCCGGGGAGCTCCGGGGCTAGGGATTGCCTTGCGGCGTAGATCCCCGGAGAAGCCCCCCCCCCCCCAGCAGGTCGCCACTGCCTGGCCACCGAGCCACGAAGCAGTGCCGACTACGGACTGCTGGTCGCAATAGGAGAACCCTGCAGAGGTGAGGGTTGTTGAGGTGGGAACCCGGGGAGATCCCCCGGTTCTGGGCTCGGCTGCCGTCAGCACAAACCCCGGTAAGTGTTGGGAGATGTGCCTGCAGACAGCCGCCTGCTTTTCCACCACACAGTGCCTGTCCCCACTTGCAAAGCAGCCATATATGAGCTGGGAGGTCGCTGCCTTCCACAATCCCCCTGGGCGGCCATTCTGTGGCGGAGTGAGCCCATCGCCGCCCTTCGTTGGCCGACCGCTGGATGTCTGCAGATGGCCTCCGGTCCTGCTGTCCTGTACACCCCATCCTCTTGCCGGAGAAGATGGTATTCCAAGCTGGGACCAAGCTCTGGGGGCACTCCGACTCTGCCTCTCTGCTCGCCTGCACGTCGGTGATCTCCCAGGACAGGGGATGGTCGAGAGCAGCCATGTTAAAGAGAATGAGGTGGCCATGATGTCCCCACCCCTGCGCTTCTCAGCTACCAGCCTCCAGCTACGCTGAACTGGCCCCGGTGCCGTAAACTATTCTCAAGCTCCCAGGAGCGTTGAGGCAACCGGGACAACAAGCGTGGAGGACATCTGGCCATCACTAGCTTGGGGGTCCCTCCAGGCCCAGGATCACCGCTCGTGAGTGCAACAACACCCTGAAGGCCAAGCTGAAAGCAAGTACTCCAGCAATGGCGAGAAGATCATGCTGTGTAAATATGTAAAATATATTTGTCCAACCCTAATCGCTTCAACTTTTCTTTAAATGTGACCTTGAGTGAATTTGCAACTTGTATATATATGTAACTCTAACCACTAGTATCTGTAGTAGACTTCTGTACTTACTACAATTCTTATGTGAATTTAGAGTTTATCTGTTTGTACCTTTTTATGTAATTCATGTACTCTGAAGTCCTTATGTAATGCAACTGGTTCTATTGTAAAGCGCTCTGACACCTTCGGGTAAAGTTCGTGCCATGTAAAAACGCATAAATAAATAAATACATCCTCTACTAACTGAAATTGTTCACCTCTGCCGGGCCCGCTCCTTCCACACCCCCCCAGTGCATGTTTTGGTGGTGCACGTTTCACCTATTCAGGCATCATAATTACACCACTAAAGACAGTTTACTAGGAGGAAATGGCCCATCTACCGCAGGCGGACTTTCAGGCCGAAATCTCTAATGGGAGGGGGCGGGGCAGCTGCCCTGAAAGGGGAGGGAGGGAGCGGGAGGGGGGGCTTGTAAGCAACATAATTGTCTCTTCCTCGCCTCCCCCATGCAACAGAATTCTTGGAGTGTTGATGCAAATAACTACATTCCTAAATCTGTTCGAAAGTTTTAAATATTTTTGAAATTAAAAATCTCGCTTGAGCGTTGCTTGCAGAAACCTGAGGAGGGGTCAAGTAGGCAATGAGGGAAAGATGTTGAATGACGTGGTTGACGAATATTCTAGAAGCGAGGCAGGGTGAATGTACAGTCATTGGCGGACGGTGTGGTACGGTCCTGTGCAGTCACCGGCGGGGTGGTACGGTCCACACTGGGCTTTGATCGTCAGAGTTAACAGGTTGGGTGGGTACATGGGGAGAGAAGGAGGGAGGACTTCTGGCTGGTATAAAGGTAGAAGGTCCCAGTGACCGTTGTGTGGGGGGGGGGGGGGAAGGTTAGGAATTAGGTCAATATAGCGGGAATGGCGAGGGTACTAGTTGAGACGTAGAAAATAACACCGTTTGTGCGGAGAGGTGACCAGGTGTGTACCGTATAAGGCTGATGGAAGAGTTTATAGGGGTCTCAACAGTGCTTAACTTGTTTAAAAAAATAAATAAATAAAAAGTAAACACAAATGTGTAGGCGCCCAGAAATTTTCTCAGGAGTCTGCTGGCTCTGTCGCCGAATGCCAGGGTAGCTAATTACTAAAGATGTCTAGTCTTACCACACCCTGTCTTTTTATCCCACTTTTGAGAGTTCTTTGTCATCCCTGCCTTCTCTCTTTGTCGCAGTTTTGAATATAGTTCTCTTACTCCTTCCTTGTCGTTTTTCTTTGCCTCGCTCTGGGTTAAAGTATATGGATGAAAATAAGTCCCAATGCCCAAAAATAAGCACTTTTGCCCACCACCTGCAATCACTGGCACACACGAAACACTTAATCTGGACATCCTCCAGTAGAGTGTATGTAATAACATGAGGTCTGGATAATTTTCGATATAATGTGTATAGAAACATAAGGTCTGGATAGCCACCGGTATAATGTGTATAGAAACAGAAGGTCTGGATAGCGTCTGGTAGAACATGTGTAGAAAGAAACATGAGGTCTGGATAGCTTTCGGTATAATGTGTATAGAAACAGAAGGGCTGGATAGCCTCCGGTATAATGTGTATAGAAACAGAAGGTCTGGATAGTCTCTGGTAGAACATGTGTAGAAAGAAACATGAGGTCTGGATAGGCTCTGGTAGAAAGTACACTGAAGCACATGGTCTGGATACCACTAATCGAGCGTGTATAGAAACACAAGGTCTGGATAGCACTGATAGAATGTGTATAGAAACACGAGGTCTGGAACGCCTCCAGTAGAACATATGTAGAAACACACAGTCTGGGTAGCCTCCAGTAGAACGTGTGTAAAAACACAAGGCCTGGATAGCCTCCGGTATAATGTGTATAGAAACACAAGGTCTGGATAGCACTGATAGAGCGTGCATAGAAACACAAGGTCTGGATAGCACTGATAGAACGTGTATAGAAACAAGAGGTCTGGAAAGCTTCCAGTAGAACGTGTATAGAAACACAAGGTCTGGATAGTCTGCGGTAGAATGTGTGTAGAAACAAGAGGTCTGGATAGGCTCTGGTAGAACGTGTATAGAAACACTAGGTCTGGATAGCCTCCAGTAAAGGGAGAACACAATATAATGATTGAACATACAGGGCATTTTATTTGCACATGTCAACTGTTTACTTTATGCCATGCGTTGGTTTGCAAGTGTTGTTCCAGCCATAAATTATTTGAACTTGTCATGGTTTTAATTGTGTTGAATAACTTGTTTTTTAATCGTCAAACCTAGGAGTTTCAGTGCATTCAAATAATACACATTAGTAGGATGCATTTGCAATGTTTTTTTAGGATAAAATGATGATTTTATAAAAACATTGTTTTATACTCCATTTTTATCGCATGCATATAGCATTATTCATCAACATGTTGCAAGTATGTGCACTTTAAATCATTTATGAGTAGTGGATGTATGATTGGATATAAGAGCCTTAAAGGTACTGAAAAAGAAAACAGACGTAATCTTTAGAAAGGCAATGTGCTAGTGTTTTTATCATGTTTACTATGTTTGTTCAATCACGTGGTTTATTCGCAAAGCATACAAAAAAAGATGGCGAACTGCTTTCTCAGATATGTGATCAAGGGCAAGTGGTACCCGAAACGCGTCATTTGAGGAGTAATACATTTTAAATGCCTACATTTCCGGTGGTTCATGGTTCTCTGTGTGCCGAAACAACAGTGCCGTAGTACGGAGAATCTTCGTGGTCTCATATATATATATATATAAATATATAGAAAATGAGTTCTGGATAGCCCATGTAGGTACATGTATAGAAACACTATTCTGGATAGCCTCCAGTTAAATATGTATAGAAACACAAGGTCTAGATAGCCTCTGGTAGAACGTACATAGAAACACGAAATCTGGAAAGCCTTTGTAGAATCAATCAATCAGGGATTTATAAAGCACGGCAGTTCACCCGTGAGGGTCTCAAGGCGCTGCCATTGGCAATGTGCGTAGAAACACAAGGTGTTGAAAGCCTTTAGATTCAGACTGATTGGGGTTTAGGATTTGTGCCATTTGCAGACAAGGGGTTCACTGCGGTTTTACGTATGCATAGAGGAGGAAATCCAAGAACCAGGGTTAGTGGCAGATGACGTGTCTACATTGCAAAAGTGACGGGCAAAAATAACCAAAGCCAACATTCTATATTACCAAATCGTATATATGTTTTTTTTATTTTACTGCTTAGTAGGACCCCAGTATGACACTTTTCAGCCCCTTCGAAGTACCTTGCACATAATGAAATAAATAATAATATATTGCATCATTTATTTAGCGTCCATACTCCATATGGAGCCTCGAAGGACTGGTGGATGATCGAGCAAGGGGCTACTAATGCATGGTTTGTGGAGTGAGGATTTATACGTCAGCCTATGTGAGAAGAGTTTGGGTGTTGTGCATAAGGTTCGAAGAGTTCATCCGAACATGTTGTGGCAAACTTGCTGCTGTCCTTCAGAATGAAATGAAACACTGATGCAAAAGAAATAGATAGATCTACATACGCATTTGCGTGTTTACACAATCTTTGAGGAAGATATACTTAGATAACTGTGCTACAGGTGTGGTTGGGAACGGCTTTGCACACCACAGGGTCCCATTCTAGAACTTTTAGTGTTGGTGAAGCAGCATTGGGTAAAGAGAACCAAAGACCACTTTAGATAATGCTAAATTAATGGATGGGCCCATGAATCAAATAAAACAAGAATTGACAAAGCCAATAGGTCTAGCTAAACATTTTAAAAAACAAGTCTGCAGCAGTGAAAAAATAAAAAAGCTCTTTCTGTCCATTTACAATGGATCCAAAAGATAATGTGTGAGGGATCAGTGTATTATCGAGGTGTAAAATCGCCCCTCATTCACTGCAATGCAAGCACCCCGGAGGAGCTGCAATCATGCACCAAACAGCCAACAGTATGAGGTGCGATAGTGAAACTCTTCTGGGTGGAGCCAAAGCCCACAATGTACATTTTAGAGAATTGATAACAATATGTTAGATGTAAAATAGTTCCTCATGCACTGTAATGCAAGCACTCAATAGGGAGTGCAATAATGTACAAAACACCAACAGCATGGGGTGAGAAACAGCCTGCCCACTCACACGGCACCACCGTCAGTCACACAATATCAGCTCCCTTCACAGAGTCATACGGTGAGAAGCAGAGATCACATGGTGTGCACTCAGTGAGCTAGCCACCCCTTCAGAAAGCAGGTTTCCTGCTCACTGTGTAAAGGCTCAAGGCAGCTAACGTCCAGGGGTCTTACAACCTCCCTAGGATGGCAGCATCCACAGAAGCATCTGTAATTTGTTTTTCAGGGCTGGTGGGAGGGTCACATCATCTTTCTGTTGAATGTTTGCATTTCCCACCTAAATAAAAACTTTGATAATGAGAAAATCACTCCCTTATCTTGGCAGAGGATGCCCAAACACACCTACCGTTGGGACTGACTTACACAGCGGGGGGTACGGGGGGTGGGGGCGGGTGGGCGTGGACTCAGCCAAGGGCAAGGCTTCCCAGATGGCAGGTGCTTGCAAAAGGCTGGGCGTTCCATTGTGGGACAACAAGCATGTTGGGGTGTACTACACACATGGGGACAGTGTCCACCAAGGACACAGTATAAGGTGGCAACATCAGTTTTGTTTTGGCTCTTTAGGGGCAGTGGAAGCAGGAGTAAGAGGGAGGGACAGGCACATGCTTCTATGGTGTTGGCAAGTATTTTTTGAGTCCTTGGTGGTTGAAGCAGTACCTAATTTGAGCCAAGGGTTGCAGGTGGGCCCACAGGCACTCATTTTTTAAGAGCTGCACTTATTTTTCCTCATCAGACTTTGACCCCAGCGCAAAGAAGAAAAACGCAAGGGAAAGGATGAGCTAGAGAAAGACGGAAAAATTGTGGCAAAGAAAGAAAACAAAGATGAAAAAGAACATTAAAAAGTTAGATAAAGCGGCAGGGCATGTCTGGTGGTGGATGAGAGGCATGAGGTGGAATCAAAACTATGCCACAATGTTTGGCACATTCGGCAATTGATAGTGCCAACTGCAGGCTTCTGAGCAAAACTTTTGGCTCCACACTTTTTTTTCTTCTTCAAATTAAGCACTGGATTAGGGTACAGATGATGACAATGTGGTAATTAATCCCTGTGCAGGATTACGAGCAGATTGTATTGCCAGGGTTCGTGAGGTATCTTCCATTTCTCTTCCATTCTCCTTCTTCCCTTTTAGGTCGAGCCTGCAGGCAGGGCACATGTGCTGTCACTATGGCAACGATCTATTGTATCTGGGGAAAAAAACACTACAAAAATGGGCTTTTAATGCCGCCCGTCACTTACTATTTGATAGCACAATTACCATTCTTGTTTGCTGCCTTCTAATTCAGCAGCCCATGGGATGCCATCACTTCCTTGTCCCCGGGCACAGCATGGCCCATGTACAGATTAATTTAACTTAATTAGTCACCCTCTGCCCCTCTCGCCTCGTTTGGGGTACTATTTACTTTTTTTTGCATTTTTAAATAGCGCGAAATCTACCCGACCGGAAGTTATGCAATGCTTTACTTGAGCATCAGTTACATTACACAACTTAACATTCAGTTTTATTTTCAAGGCAGGAGAGATGAAGTGATTTGCCCAGAATCACAGTATGGCCAGGTATTGCCGAGTCCCCTTTCATCAGGTTGACCCCCACCTCCCGTCCAGAGACCACAGAGTATTTTACCCATCTCCTCGTTTCCCCCGAGGCACAGATAATAAATCAACATCCACACAGATCTTGGAATAGGGGTCGGATAACCCCGGCCGTATTTTATTAAAATTAAAAATTCATATTTAAAAATGTAATCATTTCTTAATATGCAGAAAACCCACACATATTCATAACTTTATACATTTCCATATACAACGTATTTACACTTCTATATGGCTAACCTTAGCACGTATCTAATACATAGCCATACCTAACCTAAAACTGAAATATGTACAATTTGTTTTCTGCGTATCCCGGATGAGCCTTCGTGCAAGGTCATGACTGGTCCCAACTACTTGCTAGGTCCCCCTTCTTACCGGAGTGACCTTGCGCAGGAGGCCCGGTTGCCCATCAGATTCCTTCCCTCGGGCACCCCCTACGCTCTCCAATACTACTTTCCAGGGACTGCTGTTATGCCAACTTGGCGCCCATGCGCCTGTGCGGGGATTGGCCCAAAGGCCTGCCGGAAGCAGAACTTCCTACCCTGCACCCTTCAGCCTACCCGCCGTAAACGCCCCCCCAAGTGTGATGAGAGACCCCTGCCCCCCCCCCGGCGTCCCCATTAATAATGGGATGCCTACTAAAAGATAGAAAAAGTTGACCGATCAATCATGACTTTACCGCAGACCAAGGATACTTAAAACATAAAATACGACAAAGCAAAATGACGTCGCCCTGTAATACAAAACATTATTTATACCGATATGACTTATTTGGCAAAATATTGCAATACCTGTAAAGGAAAAGACCAGCAAAATTCAAATCTAGAAGAGAAACCAATTAAACAAAGCCTACACATGAACATTCACTGAAATTGCTGCCTCAGGGGATGGGGGGTGGGGAAAGAGAAAGGGTTAAAATTGACCTCCGTCGCGTGGACGGAGGCGTGCAGATTTGTCAGCGGAGCGGCGAGGAAGAGACCGTGCCGCCGCTCTGCGCTCCTTTTTAAATGGGGGGTGAAGCCCAGAACCAGTTCCAGCAGGTCCCGGCAGGATCCGGGACCTGTTCTGCCTACGTTGACCCGGGAGCACTTGTATGCTTCCGGGGCATCCTTGCCGACAACCAATCACCACCTGGCGTCCCGTCTGCCTACAGTTTACACAGCACCCCTTCCTTTCTAGTGGTGTTGGTGCTTGCTATCCAGAGAAGCACATCTGAAACCAGATGTAGACATTTGAATGACTTCTTGTCCCGTGAAAGTACAATTTGGTAGTTCTCTCCTTTTTTACGTTCCACGTATGCCATCATGAGCTCCAAAATAGATTAGAAATTAGAAAAAAAAACACAATTCAGACACACCACATGATTACTGTATACAATACATGTCATTAAGCGTGTGTATCGATTGCATACTTAGTTGGCAAAATCATGGCTTAACTGACATTTCTAACTAAATAAGGACCCTGTGACCCTGACACGGAACAATTTATTGTAGTTTTTTGTTGAATGCTACTATGTCATTTTGCACAAGCTTTTTCAGTGTGTCATTTTTCACAAGCTTTCAGTGGAGTGAGCTGCACCAATTTGGCACATGCAAAAGTAGCAATTTTCAGCTGTGTTGAGAAGCATTGTTTTCTTTTCCAGAATTGCGGCTGGGCGCATGTTATCGCTACTGAAATTATTTTTTGTTCGGCAATCATTTATAGACCACAGACGTTTGTTTAAATGCACAATGAAAATTGGCTACTGGAGAAATCAAACATTGCAAAATGATTATAGCACAATGGTAGCAAATTACATATCTTCCAGGAGAAGGAAAAGTTCCAGTTTTTCTGGTTTTGTGAAGCAGCGCCTACTTTCGCTACTATAATCAGTAGCAGGAGTTTATCAAAGCTTCCCTCCAATCTCTTCACTCTCAAAGTTTGCAAGGACCAGGCAACGCACCTGGCAGGACACATGTGGTGCAGGACGGTTACATGACAGGGCACACGAGATGCAGGCTGGGTACATGACAGGGCACTCGTGGTGCAGGCCGGGTACACTACAGGGCACGCGTGGTGGAGCCGTTCAACAGTTGCACGTATGTATTACACCAATAACCAAGAAGTGATGGGCTGAATTTTGCGTTAATTCCTTCTTTCAAATCAATTCACATATTTCCCATGGGCCGAGGTTTTCTAAGACAGACATTTTCTCACAGCCTGTGCATTTGCCAGCTTTCATTAGTTCACAACTCTGTGGTTTTGTGAAATACCCGAAGTGCAGATAATAGAGGAAGTTCCGGATTTTCTCTTCCCATCCACCGCCGTTCCAGTTTCTTATACCTTGCCATACCTCCTTCTTCTAGCCCCCACCCCCTTAGTCTCTGTTTCACCTAACCTCCAGCCACCTCGTCACGGTTCTTCTCCTCCCCATACCCGCCCCGTCCATTTATTCTCCCCTCTCCCAACAAACAAAAGAAAAAAAGCACCAGGACGTAGCCAGCGTTGGCCCCTTCATAGCGCTTTTTTAGGTTTCGCCTGCACAGCTTGAGAAATCTAATGTTTTTAATATAAACTTAAAAGGGACTTACATTCCGCCTCCTCTCTTTCCTGGCTTCTCATTGGTTCCTGCGCGTGCCACTTACCTTTCCTCCATTTCTATTGGCTATAGCATATTTTCCTGCATTTACCAATGCTTGTTCCTCATCTGCTTCTCTTATCAGTTTCCCGCAGCCGAAATACTGTTAACATCCGCTTTGGTAGAACTATATTTTCATAAAGTTTTGCCTTTTACTATTGCAGCATATTTGTATAACAATGTATCACCCTGTGAAATTAAGTGATTTGCATAGAATCACAGGATGTTGCGCGGCTCCCTTATTAAAATACATTTCTGACCAAATTAAAACATAAACAATGAGACACACTTTCGGTCTCCCTCAAGCTGGGGACACTGAGTACACTCCAGCTGGATTCCACATCAGGTTGTTTTGGGTTCAAAGCCTGGACAGTTTCCGCAGCCATCCTGGAGGAACCTGCCTTTTCGGAAAAGTACAATTTTTTCCGAATTTTTTCCGAAAGGACCGTCGCTATCTGAACTGGTACTGACGTTATGGTGGGGATGCTCCAAAAGTGGCCTTTTCGGGCACGGAACAGGAAAAAGGGAAAAACAGCAGTCTGTTTCTGTCTTTTTAAAAAGCACCCTAGCGCTCTCTGCTCTGAGTCAGGCCTGTCGACCGGAAGACGCGCGTTCTTCACTCTCCCCGGCGCCTATTCGCCCGCCTACCTGCGGGCGCCATGATGCTGGGAAGGCTGTTCAGCATTGTCCGTCCTGGACCTGTTCTTCTCCCGGTCTTTGCTGCCTACGCTTTGTGCTGTGCTTAACTGTAAAAACATTACCTTTAGGAGGCTGCTGCATGAGCTCCCCTCTACAGCTGCCAATGCTACTCTTACCGCCCTACTCCTCCTCGGACGTATTTCCACTGCCAGCTATGTAGCACCGCAGAAATAATGGATACAATGCATTTTAACATTTATTTCAATAAGCAACACTCTAGGACTCGCAGACGTGGAAAGTGAAATATATAAGCGAAAAACATACATTTTTGCAGAAATTACGTGACCCATATCTGGTGTGCCTAGGTTATCCATTCCTGTTTCGTTTTTCCTTTACAGTTGATTTTTTTCTGCTGTGTCTTTTCTAATGGAGAACAAACTACAATGACAAACTATGGTTTTACATATCACATGCTTGCCCTAAGTCAACTTGAGAGGAGTCTTTGTGTCCTAGCTGGGCTCTAACTTTAAATCTAGAACTGGCCACAGCAATGCCAGACCAGCCAGCGGGTCCCACATAAATGAATAGTTCAGCAGGACGCACTCTGGCATTAATAGCGCAGGCCTATCCTACAGGTCTCACACCAGCCAATGGAAGACACGCCAACATCTGTCGCGCCATACTGTTGATGCAGTGCTTGAGAGAGGCCTGGTGTGCCACAAGCACCACTACCCCTTTGCCACGGTAGCAGAGCCATTCTAACAAACTGTAAGGCTGCGCAACAGGAATCATTCTCCTATACAAAATGTACTCCTGGTCTCTGCGTGATCATTAGAATGGGATCACTGGCAAACACCTGCTTAAATTAAGCACCAACTATCTTACGCTACTGCAGTGCTTCCCAAATATTTTAGAACCATGACCCAATTTTTAGAACAAACATTCTCGACCCACCAAGCTATAACGGGTTGAGATGGGCAGATTTCTCAGACATGCTTTCAAAAGGCTGTGAATTACCAAAATAATATAGTCTTTACATTTTTTTTTTGCGTTCCTCCTCCCTAACAGCAATTGTTTGTAAATCTCATGACCTTGACCACGCCCCTCGATATGTCAGATTGTGGCCAAGATATTGATCTGCCCACATAAGTGGCAGGTGGCAAACTGCAATGGAGCGGGAACACTTTTCAGAGTGGGGCACTGGCCTGTGGTATCTGTTCACTAAAATTTCAAAGGTTCTGAAAAATACTGGAATTGATTCCAGTGATGTTAGCAAATTAGAAAATGCCCTCGTGCGGCAGAGTAGGGCCTCACATCCATTTTTTACTTTAAACAAGGCCCAAAGCTGCATTATATATATATAATCATACTCATGTTTTTTCCAATCTTGCAAGCTTTGCAACTCTGGCATTTAACAAACCCCTTTTGTGAATGATCCAGCCAATTCTTTCTTGATGTCTTAGAGAAGTGCCTCCTCACCAATATATCCTTCAACGAGGATGCTTTCTTACAGGTCACTTGCGGTTTGTCACCAACTATATTTCCTATGTCACGATCTTTTTTTATTAGATGATAGTTTCTTTTAAAGATTCTTCCTATATCAGAGCCTTCTTTTCTGTCTTCTATTAACAATCTTGTCGAATTGTCCTCCATTTGTGTAGAGTTGAGTTGTTCTTTTATAATTAACATTTCCATTCTAGTTTTATTTTTTATCCTCTCTGGACCTTTCTTGACATCATTCCATTTGTAGCCTCTGTTGATAAATCTTTTGAAACTGTCACATTCTTTGGCCAAATCAGTATCAGTAGAACAGATGCTCCTCGTTCTCAATAATTCCCCGTGTGGAATAGTCTTTATTAGTGGTTTCCGATGAAAACTATCTCCATGTAATATAACATAACATTATGGTATGTAATGTACTGTAGGCGGAAGTAGGTTTCCTGAATACAGTG
Source organism: Calotriton arnoldi (assembly GCA_963921515.1). Lineage (NCBI taxonomy): Eukaryota > Metazoa > Chordata > Amphibia > Caudata > Salamandridae > Calotriton > Calotriton arnoldi. Next base: position 300,619 of record CAWUFW010016144.1, on the reverse strand, counting down.
GTTTTGATCATGTTATCGCGAATGTACACAGTGACATCTAGAAAATCAATGTTCTCTCTACTGGTGGCACAAGTAAAATTAAAGCCTATTTTGTTGAAATGTTTGAATAAACAGAAAAATGTTGTTACAAAATATTTCTATCATTTGTAACAGCATATGGGAATGTTGCCGTTCACCAACATTTCTCTGTTTGAAAAAATATCCACAAGCTGGTAGACCCACTGGATGTTGTATGGAGGTATATAATGCTACTACATCAATTGTTACAAGCAGATACTCTGTATTCCACGTTGTATTTGCAAGTATTCTCAAAAGGTCTGCTGTATTTCTTACATAGGAGCTTAATGTTCTTACTATTGGTGACAAGTATTGAGCCACATATATTGATATGTTTTCATATAATGAGTTGCATGCGGACACTATAGGCCTGCTTGGGGGGGGGGCAATTTAATGTTTTGTGAATTTTGGGAAGGAAATAAATTGTTGGAATCATTGGATGTATTACCATAAGGTATTTATATTCATCATCATTTATTATATTTTCTCTGAGCCACTTCTTCGGATTGGTCTGTAATGGACCAAGCAGCCGACGTCGAAGTAAATGCTGAATAACTGTAATGCGCTTAATCACAAGTGTCGCGAAGTCGGATGGTAACATTTAGCAGTCAATTCATAAACATAACTTTGGGGTTTTGCCCACCGAGCAAGATGGCAGAAGATAAATGATATAATTGAAGACAACACTAAGGTAAGTGTTGAGAGAGACTTTATTCCATTACACCACCACAGTCCAGTCAGCTTCAGAACCAGGTAAGATAAACCAAAGGGTACCGAGGGAGGGGGGAGACGGAATGTACCAAGTGACAGATTATAACAATGACACGTAAGATGGAGGGGGTCTTGCTCAGTGCTTAATTTGAGCCAGACACCGGCACTTAATTGTCAACACCGGTACTTATGACAGTCTGCCATATGGTGGTGCTGTCTTATTTAGAGATGAGCACAACAGTTGTTTATTTATTCAATATACATTAGCCTCTTCGATGCTCATGACGAGCTCAGCTCGTCATGCTGCGCGGTGGGCGTGTGCGCATGACGAGCTGAGCTCGTCACGACCACACCCGCGATCGGAATGTCCAGCACCTGAGCGGAATTCCTGATCTCATCGAAGAGGTTAGAAAAGACTGATACCTGCCACTCAAGCCATTCTTATAGCTTTGGGGGGCATAGAATATTCTGAATTATCACACATTGTAGGAGTGTGATGGTTATTGGTTGTGTTGGTACTGCAATTGGCAGCATGGTAAAGGCAATGGGTGGTGCAAGCTGCAGTGGGCTCCCGACTAAGGCCTTGGCACTTATTCTTTTTTACAAATTAACCACTGGTCTTGCTGTACAGTACAACATGACTGAGAGGGTCTTAGGTAGATTAGGTTTGGTTTCTACTATGCTGTTTAAAGTGTCTCTTGAGTAGAGAACACAGGGACCAGTCTGATGTGTCATATGAACAGCATTCCAAATCCTGGGCGGATTTCTAAAAGGAACTTTTCAGAGTGGCGGGGTGTTTTCTTTTTTTTCATTATGGGTGTCAACAACCTGAACACCGCCTTGCTTTTTAGGCCTCAGCTTCTGCCACACATCTGAAGTTTCTGACACATGGATTTAGGAGCGGTAAGGAAGATAGCTTGCACGTAACACATACTGTTTTATGGGATGAACAGAGTTCTAGGGAAAGCCATACCGGGATTGTAGACCAGCGAGTTGGGCTTAAAAACCATGCTGAAATACTTGGCGTTACAAGTCGCGATTTGAGCACACCTACCGTGAACCCTTTTCTATAGTCTGTGAGACGGTCATTTTGAAGGTACTGTTTTGAGAGGAGGGACTTGAGAGCGAGTAGATTTAGTAGAAATCTGGCATTGTGGCCATCTCTTAGTTGTGAAGGTTAAGGTGGAGCAGTTAATGAGTTTGAAGCCAGAGGATTTTGGAAGGTTGCGGCATGGCCACGTCTTTTAGTTGGTTTGACCAGTTTATGGGCAACTGCCTCTCCTCCCTTTCACCGCTTTGCCATCTCACCCCACTCCTATCACACGGCTTTGTTTCCAACCATCACACTCGGCCCCTTTCACTATCACTCCTTTCTGCCCATCACACCCTCTCACTCCTTATTGTCCCCTCTTGCTCTTTTTTCTACCCATCATCGTTGCTACCCGTCTTCCTAGCGGTTTTCGCTCATGTTCTACCCATTTTCTGCCTTTCCATCACCATGTGTTCTTCTGCCCATCCCAAACACCAGCTCTCTCCTGTCACTCCCTCAGTTTCTCTCCTTCGCTACTTCTCTGCCTTTTGCTTTTCGTCTCACCTTCCTCTCTTGAATATCTTACCCATGTCTCCCGCTCTCTGTTGATTCTCTTCCCCACGTCCGATTCTGCCTCCCCCGTTCGCCCTTTCCTCTCATCTCCTTTGTCTCTGTGCATCTCTCTCTTGTCTGTTCCCCTTCAGACGTTTCTTCCGCCCCCTTAGCTCCCTCTGCCCCTCTCTCCCGCTCATTCCATGTATCTCCTTTTTACTGATATCCAAGCGGGCGTTTTCTTTTTTCTCCTTCTCCGCCCTCTCCCTGGCTCTCTGCCCCATTGTTCCGTCTCCTTCCATCCACTTTACTGGACCTCTCCCCGAGTCACTCTCTACCTGTCCCCGCCTCGCCACTTGCCCACCCCCTTCTCGCCCCCCCCCCACACACTTCTATCCTCCCATTTGCCTGCTCTGCACGTTCTATACACCACATCGCTTTCTACTATCTGCCACCCACCCCATCAGTACGCATGTGCACGTCCCATTTTCTTGCCCCTCACCCTATTTCCATCTATCCAGAATCACAATCTTCGCTTCCCGGTCTCACTTCGTCTCGCCATCTCCGTCTGCCCACCCTACACTTTATATCACCCTCTCTTCCGACCTGCTAGTCGACCCCTCTCTTTCCACTTCTGAAGTCTGACCGGCTCTCTCCCCCATCCATCACCCTTCCAGCCCTCTTCCGCCCCGCCCCCCCCCTCAGCTCGCCCACTGCACGACTCTCCAACCCGCACTTCAATCTTATCTCACCATCACCTTCTACCCACCTTCCTCCTCGTGTATAGCGCTAACGAGATCCTAAAGCGAACCGCAGCCCCCCACCCCCCTCCGTGTAGCCCTCCCTCGCCTCACCGTGGAACCCTTCCACCTTGCGGTTTTCATCTACGTCGCCAGGTCATTAACCTTTAAAGTCCCGACCTTAGCCTGTTGCAAATGATTGTCATGATGCGCTGTAGTCCATTCGGTGCCATCAAAGAAACTATCACTACAGCTCCCAGAACCCACCGGACTGTCAAATCACATCCAAGGACTTATGCAGTCTAGCAACCCTACCACTCGTTTTGTGCGCCATCTCGCCCTCAGGGGCGATTCTCGTCTCCAGCTGTGCCTGTACTCTCCCCCCTCCATGCTGTACCTCCTCTTGCCATCTGCCTGCTCACCCCCCACTTCCTCGCCTCCTACTTCGCCTCCGCTCTCCCGGCTTGCATGCCCGTGTATTTTTCTTTTATCTGCTACAGCCTCGTTTCGTCCCTGGTCTACACTACCGCATTCTCCAAAGCCACCCCTCCCAGCCTCAAACTTCAGGTCACAATACGTCATTGCCCTAGAGCCTTATAATCGCTCGCATCCGGATTGTCCCCCGCCCGTGGAGTTGATCTTCAGAGACCACGTGCAGCGAAGGCTAGATGAGGGAGAGTGGCAGTGTAGTCATTGAGTGGGTGTTGGGGGGCCTGTGTAATCCGGGGAGGGGGGGACGTACCCGAGAAATCTGCAGTGTGGGAGGTGCGCAGTAATCAGAAAAATGGAATTGCCAAAGGAGGAGTGAACAGCGGGGAACGAAAGAGGTCTCCAGCAGACCTCATGCAGTACCGGGGGATTTTCGAAAGTGGAATACGTTAAAAAAAAAAAGTGGGGGTTAAGCAGTGCAACGAGGAAACCAATGCAACTCTAGAAATGTACGCTATGCAGAAGGCTCGGCATCCTGTGATTCTGAGCAAATCACTGAATCTCCCCGTGCCTACTAAAAAAGAATGTGTCCTTGTGTAACGTAACTGTAGCTCATGTGAAGCGCTCCAATGCCTTCGTGTCGAGTATGCGCTATATAAATCTGAAAAGACAAAAAAAAGAGGGTGCCCTGTTAAGAGGACTAGAGAGCTGCACCCCCCTAAACAGAGGGCAGGGTGACGGGAAGGACGGCCTTAGACAGACACACACCCACCCCTGTACCTTGTCAAATAACGAGGAGCATACGTGCCGCCCCTCCCCCCCCGTCACCTTTTTTCGAGTTCAGCAGTAGCCGCCTCGATAGACCGGCCGGCACACCCACTTCCTGAGCCGGTCCCGCCCACTGCAGCCACAGCCAATGGGTGTTAAGGAGGGCCCCACGCACCACCCCCGCCCCCAGACCTCCCGGGGTCTGTGAGAGGCTAGGGGGAGGCGAGTGGGACAATGTGAAGCTATTTGTATTGTTGCGGGGTTGGGGCAGTGCGGGGAGAGGGAGGGTACGGAGATAAAGAGGCAATCTCCTCCTGCTGGGCCCAGCTAAGACCCTCGGTCCATATGTATGGGGAGCCTGGGGTTTGGAGAGGTGGCAGATGAGTGGGGGTCGTGGTGAGTAGGTGTGGGATTAGGGTTGTCCATATAGGGGGCCACTGATCTCCCACTCAGGCTGCTATGGAGTAGACCACACCAGCGTGGAATAAAAGAGGCGAGGTAGGGGGTGCTTCCCTAATAGCACAACCCCCACCCCATGGCATTTGTTAGGAAAACATTAATGTGGTGTTCAACTGGCATAAAGATACTGCTTTCGCTGTCGGACCTCTCTAATTGCCCCATGTGGTAGGAGATGTGGGCTAACGGCTAGAGCCATCAACTTTGGAATCAGGTTCGAGTCCCGGCGTCGGCTCAACATCCTGTGATTCTGGACAAATCACCTAATCTCGCCTTAAACACATTAATAGTGAATCTGACCTTGTGTAATGTCATCTGGTGCGTATATAAAGTGCTCCAATGCCAATGGGCCTAGTGCGCCTGTATAAAACTGCAAATAAAAATAAAGCGTTTGGCCGTGTTCTGTGAAAATTGATGAATGAGCGAGTTCAAAGCTGGTCGATGAACCAGAGAGTGCAAAAACTGATGCATGGGTGAGGGGGGGCTGTGAAGACTCTCCCGTGCTTCTGCTGCCCACAATGTGAAAGCCACGGGATGCCAACTCGTAGGAGGAGTCCTTGTCCATCCATGACTGCCAACCATCTCCTACTCTTAGCAGATGCCTCCCCGTCACCAAGGACGCAATGCTCCAGTCTAGGACTTTTCTATTTCAATTGATTGTTTTTTAGTTCTTTTAGTTCAAATGGATGAAATTAAGCGAACTAAAATTACAAATCCTCGTCACGTTTTTTAAAGATCTGGGATTGCCATTTAATTATGCATTTTTACACAGCGCCGACATTACCCAAAGTTGTCCAAGTGCTTTACAATAGAGAAAAGAGCGTTACATTTGAAATTCAGAGTAATAGGTGACCATATGTATAGCTACTACGGTTACTCATGACGAGAGTTACATATTTTTAAGTTACATATTCATTACAGATTACATATTTAGAAAAGTTAAAGCTATTAAGGTTACACAAATACATATTTACAGAGTCAATGCCAAAAGGTCGTTATAACTTCAATCAATCAATCATGTGTTTGTTAAGTACGACTATTCACCCGTAAGGGTCTCAAGGTGCTGGGGAGGAGGGGAGGTGCAGGTTCCAGTCCATCAAGGAGGGGGTCTGTCGAAGAGCCAGGTTTTGAGGTTTCTCGTGAAGATGGGGAGTGATGTCTGTCTGAGGTGGAGCGGAAGGGCGTTCCAGGCTCTGGCAGCGAGGAAGGAGAAGGAGCGGCCTCCCGATCTGGTCTTTCTGGCGAGGGGGACCACGGCGTAGGAGAGCTGGGCTATTCGTAGGGTCCTTTGGGGTGTGTGGAATTTGAGTCGGCTGTTCAGGTATGCTGGTCCGGTGTTGTGGAGGGCTTTGTGTGCGTGGGTGAGAATCTTGAAGGTTATTCTAGCCTCGATGGGGAGCCAGTGGAGTGTGCGCAGGTGCTGGGAGATGTGGCAGTGTCTTGGCAGGTTGAGGACCTATCTTGCGGCGGCGTTCTGGATGTTTTGTAGCTTGCGGGTGAGGTTTTTGTTTATTCCGGCGTAGAGTGCGTTGCTGTAGTTGAGTCTGCTGGAGACGAGGGCGCGAGTGACAGTCTTTCTGTGCTTGAGGGGGATCCATTTGAAGGTCTTACGTAGAAGGCAGAGGGTGTGAAAGCAGGAGGATGTGACAGAGTTGATCTGGCGGTCCATTTTGAGCTCGGAGTCCAGGATGATTCCAAGGTTGCGTGCGTGGTCCGTGGGGGTGGGTGGGCTTCAGAGGGCGGGGGGCCACCATGTGTCGTTCCAGGCGTCGGGGTGTGGGCCCATGATGAGTACTTCTGTTTTGTTAGTGTTGAGTTGTAGGCAGCTGCTTTTCATCCATTTGGCGACAGCTTCCATGCCTTCTTGAAAGTTGTGTTTGGCTGCGTTGGGTTCGTTGGATAGGGAGAGGATGAGTTGGGTGTCGTCTGCGTATGAAACAATGTTGAGTCGGTGGGTTCTGACGATGGGGGTGAGCGGGGCCATGTCGATGTTGAAAAGCGTGGGGCTGAGGGAGGACCCCTGGGGGACTCCGCAGGTGGTTGGTGTAGCGTCCGAGAGGAAAGGAGGAAGTCTGACCCGCTGCGTTCTGCCGGAGAGGAAAGAGTGGATCCAGTCGAGGGCCTTGTCCCGGATCCCTGCGTCGTGGAGTCTGTGTGTTAGGGTGCGGTGGGAGACTGTGTCGAAGGCCGCCGAGAGGTCGAGGAGGATGAGGGCTACTGTTTCTCCTCTGTCCAGGAGGGAGCGGATGTCGTCTGTTGCGGCGAGGAGGGCGGTTTCTGTGCTGTGGTTTTTTCTGAAGCCGGATTAGGAGGAGTCGAGGATGTTGTGCTCATCGCTGAAGGTGGCGAGTTGGCTGTTGATGGCTTTCTCGATGACTTTCGCTGGGAACGGGAGCAGGGAGATGGGTCTGTAGTCTTTGAGGTCAGTGGGGTCCGCCGAGGGCTTCTTCAGGAGGGGGTTGATCTCGGCGTGTTTCCAGTCGTCGTGGAAGGAGGCGTTCGCCAGGGAGCGGTTGATGGTGTGGCGAAGTATGGGAGCGATGGTGTCGGCGGCTCTGTTGAAGATGTGGTGGGGGCAGGGGTCCATGGGGGCCCCGGAGTGGATTGTCTTCATCGTCTTCAGTGTGTCTTCGGTGGTGAGGGCTGTCCAGCTGTCAATCGTTGGCTTCAGGGTGTCGGTGGTGGCTGGTGAGGGTTCAGTGTGTTGGTTGTCTTCGTTGAAGTTGTCGTAAATGTTCTTGATTTTGTGGTGGAAGAAGGTGCTGAGTTTGTTGCAGAGGTCTTGTGAGGGAGGAATGTCAGTAGCCTCGCTGGTGGGTTGGGTGAACTCCTTGATGATGCTGAAGAGTTCTTTGCTGTTGTGCGCGTGTGTGGAGATTCTGTATTCGATCGCTGTTTTTCTCGTATTTCTGATGAGTTGGTGGTGGGCGTTGGTGGCGGCTCTGAAGTTGTTGTGGGCTTCTGTGGATTTGGAGTTCCTCTAGGCCTTTTCGAGGCGGCGGCATGTGCGTCTGGACTCTCGAAGTTCGGTGGTAAACCATCTGGCTTTCTTGGCGTGTGCGTTGTTGTTCTTCTTGAGGGGGGCTATGGTGTTGGTGCTGTCGGAGATCCATCTGTGCAGAGTTCGGGCTGCGGTGTTGGGGTCGTCGTCTTCCGAGATGGTTGGGGTAGAGTTGCCAAGTGAGGAGGTGAGCTGGTCGTCGGTGATTTTGGTCCAGTTTCTTCATGGGAGCAGGTGCTGGTGTCTGTGGATGGTGGGTGTTCTGAAGGTGAAGTGGATGCATCGATGGTCTGTCCACAGGAGTTCGGTGGTGTGGCTGAAAGTGATGGAGTTTCCTGTTGTGAAGAGGGGGTCGAGGGTGTGTCCTGCTGAGTGCGTGGGTTCGGTCACGATCTGGCGGAGTCCAATGTTGTGGAGGTTGTCCAGAAGGTATGTGGTGTTGGGGTCTAGTTGGTTGTCGAGGTGGAAGTTGAGGTCTCCCAGCAGGGTGCAGTTGGTGGATGCGATGGCTTGCGGGAGATGATGTCCGTGATGGAGTTGGTGAAAGGTCAGCGAGGTCGGTAGATGAGAGTTCCTCGGAGGGTGGTGGTAGTATGGCCAGGTACTACCTAGACCCCCTCCTCCCTTATCAATATCAAGATAATAACATGAGAAGATTTTGGATTAGGGGGTCGTAAACCCCCGGCCGTATTTATTTGCATAAAAATTTAAAACAAAATTAATATACAATATTTACACAATACGCAGAAAACCATTACATTACATTGATTCATTGATAAGTACAGATGTCAGATGGCTAACCTTAACATATCCCTAATACAAAGGTATTCCTATCCGAATCTGAACATATCAATCAATAATCATACTAATAACATTTCATATTTCATTTTCTGCGTATCCCTATTTTGAGCCTACGGCAAGGTCAATAACTGGCACCAGATACTTATCAAATTATGCACGCCCTCCAACCGGAGTGCGCATGCGCAGGGGGCCCGTTCACCGTGAGGGTACTTCCCCCCCCCAGGTCACCCCCGTACGCCCTTATGCCCGCCCTCCAACCGGAGTGTGCATGCGCAGAGGGCCCGTTCCCCGTGAGGGTACTTCCCCCCCCAGGTCACCCCGTACGCCCTTATGCCCGCCCTCCAACTGGAGTGCGCATGCGCAGAGGGCCCGTTCCCCGTAAGGGTACTTCCCCCCCAGGTCACCCCCGTGCGCCCTGTAGATTATCTCCGTAATGGGGCCCTTGCAGTTATGCGCCGTTTACTTGCGCCATTGTGCACGTGCGGGGTGGCCAAGCAGCCTACTGGAAAGCGTAACTCCCACTCCCCCGCACCCATCCAGCCAACCGGCTGTAACTGCCCCTGGAGTTCTATGAGAGACCACTTGTCCCTCCCCCCTTGGGCGACCCCATTCAAGAATGGCGCCGCCCTCTAAGGACCTTAAATTTACTGCTCACCAATCATGACCTTACCGCCTGACCAAGGAATAGCACTAAAATACGACAATAAACATAACCTGTAAATGGAAAAACCTCCTAAAACAATGGGAAAGAAAAATCATCACACATATGATAAACATAACCATGTCAACCTGAAAAGGAAAAGACCCCTAAACAATGGGAAAGAAAAAAAAAAAATCATCACACACATGATAAACATAACCATGTCAACCTGAAAATTAAATTCCTAACAATTCACCCTGTACAACCCTGCTTTTAGGGGACGGTGGGTGGGGAAATTAAAAATCCAGCCTCCTAGCGAGGCTGGCGTGACTAATGGCAGGCTGAGGGAGCGGCGAGTAAAGAGGCAAACTCCGCCGCTCCCCAGCCTTTTATTGCCAAGATGCCAGCCAGGCCAGTTCTAACCGGCCATTGCGTTAGCCCAAACGCGTGACCCGGAAGTGTTTTCAATCACTTCCGGGTCATGCCCGGACTCCGACCAATTAGTGGTGAGGCGCGCTTGTCGCGTCATCACTGCGCGCGACAGGCCCGCCCCCGGATGGTCATCGGGGGCCGGCACGACCGCCATACCTTCGGCGTGGCCGATTCCGGCCCCGCCTTTCAAGGCTGGCTTGTATCTTGAAGTGTAGGTGTTCCATCAGGTCTGTGGGCTCGTCGGGGAGTGTGCTCAGCCAGAGGGTGGATTTGTGGACGATGGCGATTCCTCCTGCCGGGCAGGTGGGGCGGTCCTTCCGGGAGATCTTGTATCCTTGGGGAATGGCGATGGTGATGTCCGGTCCCAAGGTGGTGTTGGTCCAGGTTTCGGTGAAGAAAGCTACGTCCGGGGTGGTGCTATCGCGGAGGTCCCAGATTTCAGTGGCGTGTTTGTGGAGTGATCGGACGTTGAGGAGGATGCATTGCAGGGTCTTTGGTTCGGTTGTGTTCTTGCGGGCGGGTTGTGCTGGGTCCGTGGTCCTGGCGGTGCTGCAGGTGTGTCGGCATCAGTGACAGCTGAAGGGTCCGTGGGTGTCAGCTGGTGATGCTAGCTTGCAGTTGTTGTTGCGGCCTGGGTTGAGTGTGTGGAGTGCCACTGGGTTGTAGAGTTGGCGGTGCGGAGGTCAAGGGTTCCTGGCGCTGGTCGGGTCGCAGACGGGCGCAGACGGGCTTGTCTTTGGCGCGCCAAAAGCGCACTCGCTGCACGCGTCCGCTGCGCGGCTGCCATTAAGTAGGGGTCGGGGAGGGCTGGGCAGCTGGGAGGCTGGAGCGGGGAGGGGAAACTGGCTTGGGCTGGTCGCGCTGGGGGGAGGGGCCGCGGGGGCAGCAGCGGCAGGAAGAAAAACGGGCACAAAAGTGGGAAAAAAGGAAAAGTGAAGGAAAGTGGAAGAAAGAGTGAAAGGGTGAAAATAAAAGAGTGAAAGGGTGAAAATAAAAATGAAGAGTGAAAAACGAGGAAAAACGGAGCAGAAAGGAGAGGATAGAGCGGAGCGAGAGAAGGAGTCAGAGGTCCACTGGACCACTAGGGATGCCCGCCGGTGGAGGAGGGCGCCTGCGGGTGGAGGAGGGCCTCGAACACCAACACAGAGTGCAGGAGGGCCTCACTTAATGGTGGAGCTGCGAGGGAGGGAGAGCAATTTCACTGACAATGAGTCAGTGGTCTTGCTCCTTGCTAACTTTCGAGAGTGGCATGTAACAGTCAGGGTACCATCTTGTAATCGTACCCACAACACTTAACCACAGATCCACCCCCCACTCAGAGCCTTGAGACCTTTACTGTTTTTGTGCAAGTGAAATCTGAGTCTAACTATAACGTCCATGTAACCTTTGGTTTTTTCAGTATATGTATATATACACACACACACCTACACACAGGCACAGGCACTCTCGGGGTCAACACTGGAATTTATAATAAATTCCAGTGTTGACCCCGAGAGTGCCTGTCCTGCCTTTTGTAGGAGTTGTGTTATGTGTACGTGAGCCCATCCTCACGAACAGAGCACCCCGCCTCAAGGAGTTTGGCATCATTGGTGGAACTGGTAAATGAACTTTTCCCATGGAAACTAGGTCCTAACTATAACTACCTATAGGTAATATATATATATATATATATTATCTACTGGCGGTCGCCAGTAGATAGTTATAGTTAGGACCTATTTTCCATAGGAAATCCGCAACATTCTATTTGAAATAACGTTGGCGCCGGTTGACGAATCTTTGCGAAAGTTTCCAATTTGTTGGGGCGCTCCGGTCCGCTCGTATCCTGAAAGTCTCGGGTGATTCGTCAAGCGGGGCCGAGAAAAAGGGGGGTCCCAAAACGCGTTTTCCCCATTCATTTTTCCATAGGAACCTTTAGTCGCAGCTACAGCCCGAACTGCTGAACGGAATTACACCAAATTTGGCAAAGAGGTAGCCCTTGGTTCAGTGTCGTGCCTTTTGCTTAAATGGTGTAAACCGTTCAGTAGTTTCTGAGAAAATCACAAATAAAATCACATATATATCTATGGCCGAGTAGGGTCCGCGTACCATCCCGATCAAGAGCTGCATGCTAATTGGCTGTCAACACTCCAAATCAGGAAGTGTTGGCAGCCATTTTGAACCGAGGGACAGAAACAAGTGCGCAAAGCGCAAAAAGGGGGCAGGGTAGAAACACCCTGACTCCTAGGTCTGCTCAGGGGTCCCACAAGGACCCCTGGGCAGAAAAAAGCATTTTTTAAAAAAATTAAATCGGCGGGATGCGCTTAGGGTGCGCGGATCCCGCCGAGAAAAAAAGAAACAAGTGTGCAAAACGCACAAAGGGGGCAGGGTAGAAACACCCTGACCCCTAGGCCTGCCTCAGGGGTCCCACAAGGACCCCTGGGCAGAAAAAGCATTTAAAAAAATCGGCGGGATGCGCTAGGGTGCGCGGATCCCGCCGAAAAAAAAAAACGAAGCGCGGTCTCCCGCGCTTTGTTAGCACTGCCCCCGGGTGGGCCAAGTTCCGGGGGCATGCGGGGGTTATTTATAATGTGCGGGGGCCTCTAAGGCCTCCCAAGCCCCGGGGACCGCCACCCCCGGGGCTTTAAAAATAAATGGTGCGGGAGGACTCTGAGCCTTCCCGCAGCCCCGGGGACCGCCACCCCCGGGGCTTCTTTAAATTTAAATCACCTGTGTGGGGGCTCCAGCCTCCCACACGCCCCGGGGACCGCCACCTCCCCGGGCACTAACAAATTTAAAATGGGGGTCCGTTTTGGACTCTCGGCCCCGGGGACCACCACCTCCCCGGGCTTTGCAGATGTGGGGGCCGCGGCCCCTCCTGGAGCCCTTGATGGCCCTGGGGACCGCCACCCCCCAGGGCCAGCTCCTGCAGTGTCCTGGGGTGCCTACCCCCGGGACACTGTAGTTTGCTATGGCAGGGCGGGAGCCTCGCGGCTCCCGTCCTGTCATAGCAAACTGCTTTGGATTTTGGAAGAGAGCAGGAAACCTGCTCTCTCTTCCAAAATTCAAAGACAATTGCTTTTCCACATGGGGAGCTGCATCTTAGCAGCTCCCCATGTGGAAAAGCAATGCCGGCTCCCGAGGGACGCGGGGAGCCGGCGGGACCGTGGGAGGATTAGGGACCCCCCCACGGTCCCCAACGGAGAGGGCCAGCCCCGGGGGATGGGGTCCCCGGGGCTAGTAGTGGCCTGGGAGGGGGGGCACGCGGCCCCCCTCCCCAAATGTTAATTTAAAAAAAAACAAAAAAACAAAGGCCGGCCTCGGGGGATGGGGTCCCCGGGGCCATAAGTGGCCTAAGGAGGGGGGGCAACACAGCCCCCCTCCATAACATTTTAAAAAAAAGAAAGAAGGCCATGCCCCGGGGGATGGGGTCCCCGTGGCCGATTAAGGCCTGGGGAGGGGGGCCACGCGGCCCCCTTTCAATTTTTTTTTTTTAAAAAACAAAATATTAGGGGGCAGGCCCTGGGGGATGAGGTCCCCAGGGCCAAAAAATTAGAAAAAGAAGGGGGGCCACACAGCCCCCCTTCTTAAAAAAAAATAAAAAAAAAATACCGGCATCGCGCTGGAGGCCGCGCCCCCTCCTTGGAGCACTTTGTAAACGCGCCCTGGCGCGTTTGCAGATGGGGAACGAATTCCCTTGAATACTGGGGTCCTGGGCATCTAGCCCACCAGGAACCTCCAGTATGCGCCAGGCTGCGCTGCACAGAGGTGTACAGAGGCCACGCCCCTTTTACACCTCTCTGCAACGCAGCTCTGTGGCGCTTTGGAGGTACCTGGTGGGCTAGTTGGACCCCAGGGACCCTCAGGATTCAAGGGACTTAATCCCCCACTTAAAACGCACCACGGGGCTGCTTAGCACAGTGGTGAAGGGAGGCGGGGCTTCAGGTGACATGTGCAAACAGGCCCCATGGCGCGTTTTAAGATGGGGAATTAACTCCCTCATCTCTGAGGGTCTCTGGGGGCCAACTAGCCAACCAGGTACGCCCAGAAAGCGCCACAGAGCTGCGTTGCAGAGAGGTGCAAAAAGGGGCGTGGCCTCTGAACACCCTCTCTGCAACGCAGCCTCCTGGCGCATACTGGAGGTACAGGGTGGGCTAGTTGGACCCCAGGGACCCTCATGATTCAAGGGGACTTAATCCCCAACTTAAAACGCGCCACGGGGCGCGTTTGCACAGATGTCACCTCAGGCCCGCCCCTCCCTTCACCATTGTGCAAATATTCCTCTAAAATCAGCCGAACTACGAATTCCGATTTACTCACCTGTTATCAGGAGAGACCTCAGTGCTGCATCTTTGAGCCCAGTACTGATCCTGAAAAGTAATTTTAACCGTACTTACCAGTAACTTGAATTTCCTTCTATAGGATATCATTGCTTGCTTTTTGCTGAAAAAGTTTCTAAGTGTCAATTTCTGAAACTTACAAATATTCCTCTAAAATCAGCCGAACTACGAATTCCGATTTACTCACCTGTTATCAGGAGAGACCTCAGTGCTGCATCTTTCAGCCCAGTACTGATCCTGAAAAGTAATTTTAACCGTACTTACCAGTAACTTGAATGTCCTTCCATAGGCTAACATTGACTGGTTTCACTTGGAAATTCTTCTAAGTGTGGAGTTTTGGAACTTTATTATATTCCTCTAAAATCATCAGAACTAAGAATTCTGATTTACTCACCTGTTATCAGGAGAGACCTCAGTGCTGCATCTTTGAGCCCAGTACATATCCTGAAAAGTAATTCTAACCGTACTTACCAGTAACTTGTATTTCCTTCCATAGGATATCATTGCCTGCTTTTTGCTGAAAAAGTTTGTCAATTTTTGAAACATACAAATATTCCTCTAAAATCATCAGAACTACGAATTCTGATTTACTCACCTGTTATCAGGAGAGACCTCAGTGCTGCATCTTTGAGCCCAGTACAGATCCTGAAAAGTAATTCTAACCGTACTTACCAGTAACTTGAATTTCCTTCCATAGGCTAACATTGACTGGTTTCACTTGGAAATTCTTCTAAGTGTGGAGTTTTGGAACTTTATAATATTCCTCTAAAATAAGTCGAACTACGAATTCCGATTTACTCACCTGTTATCAGGAGAGAACCCAGTGCTGCATCTTTTAGCCCAGCACTCACCCTGAAAAGTAATTCTAACCGTACTTACCAGTAACTTATATGTCCTTCCATAGGAATCCATTGTCTGGTTTTCAGCAGAAAAGTTTCAAAGTGTCAATTTTCACAAACTACAAATATTCCTTAAAAATCGCCTGTATGACTTAAACGCATTCTTTCAACTGTTTACAGGAGATGCACCAGTGCTGGATCCAGGATCCAACACTGAGTAAGAAAAAGTAACGATAACACTACTTACCTGCTAAGTAAATTTCCTCCCATAGGATAACATTGGTGATTCTATGTGAAAAAGTTTCTAAGTGTCAACTTTTAAAATACAATAATATTCCTTAAAAATCACTACTGTAACCAAAACGCTTTTACTCAACTGTTTACAGGAGATGTCCCAGGACTGAATCTAGGATCCAGTCCTGTGGTTAGAAAAGTAATCCATAAAGTAACTAATTGCATTTAACTTGAAATTCACATTGAGCTCAATGTTGCATTGTGTTTGAAATTGTGTTGCCCATTGCAACAACTGTAACTACTGTACTTAAAAGTCTATTGCCTATTTGCAATTTAAACTAAAGTAATTCATTCAGTGAAAGTATATTTTGTAATGTAATGTATAATGTAATTAAAATGTAATTTAAAAAATAAAATATGTAAAAATAAATAGTTTTAAAAAATGTAGTAAATCAGTATCAAAAAATAAATATAACAATTAATACATTTAAAAATTGACATTTACAAAACCTTTGAAATTCACTGAAAAACCATAGGTTTCAGACATGTTATAGTGAGGAATTAGCATTTAAAAAACCTTGAAATTCACTGAAAAACCATAGGTTTCAGACATGTTATAGTGAGGAATTAGCATTTAAAAACCTTTGAAATTCACTGAAAAACCATAGGTTTCAGGCACGTTATAGTTAGAAATTAGCATTTAAAAACCTTACAAATTCACTGAAAAAACCATAGGTTTTAGGGACAGTTATAGTTAGTTGGACATTGCACTCGTACAAAACCTCGTGAAATTCCCCCGTTATAGTTAGTTCAGCTAACTATAACTCGCGCCCGCAATGCACTGCTGATGACGCTCACATATTACATCACTCATGACATGGTCAGTGACATCACTGATGACATCACTGATGACATCTCAAATGACATCACTGACATCACTGATGACATCATCCACGTGATAATCTGATGCACCTCCTCACACCCTAATATAACCTTTGATACACTCACTCTAAATTACAGACTGCCATTCGCAAAACCATAGACACTCCAACACCAATAACTACATACCCACTCACTGATTCTTAGGTCTACACACACATCCACTCACTCACCCGTACAGTCACTCATACTTACGGTCACTCAGTACAGGACTATCATATGCACTCATACTCCTATATAGACCCTCAAACACCGCCACTCATCCATAGAGGTACTCACACACCTAGTCACTCATGCAAATAATTAAACACACTGCCATTTACTCACCTATACAGTTATACACACACCAGCTCACTTACTCATACAAATACTAGCACATTCTTACGCTCTTATACAATCACTGATACAAGCACACACTCATCCATACAGTCACTCTCACAATCACAATCACACACTCTCGCTTATAGCTATTTATATACTCCAACACACATATATACTGCCTTTCACATATGTAGTTACTCACACATGTACCTCTGGGACATACATTCACTCACTAACACACTCTTACACACACTTACCCACCCATACAGTCTATCACAGATGCACTCTTGAAACCATCCACCCAGTGAATCACCCACTCACACATCTATGCACAGAGTCGCACACACCCCACCCACACAAACACTCAGGCACCCATACAGATACTCAGACAACCAATCAATAACTCATATAGACACTCATGTAGCTATTCACAAACCCATGCAGCCACTTACACAGCAATAGACAGACGGATACAGACATTCACCCAGTTTAGTCACTAACCCATGCATTCAGTAAGATACGTTTAATCACTCACTTATAGAGTTAGTCACGCACCTACTAAATCATCCATACAGACACTTATACACCCACTCATTCTTCAATACGCCTTTCCCTAAATATATTAAAAATATTTAAACTTTACAGAAACACACAGTCACTGGATGATGTCATCAGTGATGTCATTTGAGATGTCATCAGTGATGTCATCAGTGATGTCACTGATCATGTCATGAGTGATGTAATATGTGACGTCATCAGCAGTGCATTGTGAGGGCGCGAGTTATAGTTAGCTGAACTAACTATAACGGGGGAATTTCACGGGTTTTGTACGAGTGCAATGTCCAACTAACTATAACTGTCCCTAAAACCTATGGTTTTTTCAGTGAATTTGTAAGGTTTTTAAATGCTAATTTCTAACTATAACGTGCCTGAAACCTATGGTTTTTTCAGTGAATATATATATATATATATATATATATACACATACATATATATATATTACCTATAGGTAGTTATAGTTAGGACCTAGTTTCCATAAGAAAAGTGCTTTTTGCTTTCCTTAAAACTGTGGTGCCATTTGACAAATCTTCACAAAATTTTCCCATAAAAAAATGGCACGGTTTGTGTTGTTCTGCATGGAAAGTTTCAGAGTGATTCATCAAGTGGGGGCCGAGAAAAAAGGAGGGGGGGTTCGGGGGGGATGGGGGGGGGTCAAAAAATGTGCATTTTGCATGCAATTTCCCATAGGGGTTTAGAACACAGCTACAGCCCAAAGTGCTGGACAGAATTCCACCAAATTTGGCAGAGTAGTAGCTCTTGGTCCAGAAAGAGCCCTTTTTGTGATTTGGTGAAAATCCGTTCAGTATTTGCAGAGTTATTAAAGGAAAAACAAAACTGTATATCTAGGGATGTGGATGCTCCGTGAATACCCCGCGGATGATCCGCAAAGTCACGCACCACCAGCAACGCAGTGATTGACTTACCACAACTGGACCAGGAGGCCGTGGCTTCCATTTTAAGTATCTGAGATCAGTCCCGGGGTCTTCAAATTTATCTACAAAATGATTAAAGGGGTCAGGGTAGAGGTACCCTGACCCCATCTGTGTGTTAGAGGAGTGACAGAGGGACCTATGTTGGGTACGAAATTGAGTTATATCATGTTTTTCTTTCCACTTATGGAATTCGCGGATCCCCCGTGAGGTTGAGCGCGGCCCCGTGTAAATCCACAACAGATCCGCAAAGCTTGATGCACTTTAAAGAAAAAAAACACTTTCAGACACCCACACAGGTACTCTCACACCCATTACAGACCCACACAGGCAGTCAACACCCACTCACAGACCTATGCAGGCATTCAGACACCCACTCAACCATGCAGATACTCTCAGACCCACATGGGCATTCACAGACCCACACAGGCACTCTTACATCCATTCACAGTTGCTGTCACTTTCACACCCACTCAGAGTCCCACACAAGCAGTCACAAACCCACTCACAGACCTATGCAGCTACTCTTAGACCCACTCACAGACCCATGCAGGAACTCAAACACCCATTCAGACACTCACACACCCACAGACCCACACAGCAGGGATGTGGAATTCCTATAGCCCGACGCCCAGGACATATTGTTTGGGGTCATGTTAATTTTGTCCTAGGGACAAGTAGGCCCAACCCGCTGCAGCACAAACCCTTTGGCTGCCAGTTTGCAGTAACACAGTATGGATCAGGGAAGCACACTGTCTGCAGTTAAGGTAATATTTTTGTCCATATGTTAATGCTGTTCAAACTTGTATTTATGGTTCATTAATTGAAGGCCTTTATTATTAGGGTGAGCGCTCTAAGTAAATGTTGTAAGGTCTGACTGCACTACTGACAGTGGTTCCAGTATAAAAATGTGTACACACGTTTTCAAAGTTTAGCAATATGGGGCTATGTATAATATTCCCAGAATGCTCTCTGATTTGATGCAAATATTTGCTTGAAAGCAAGAATGATGATTCTTTGCTTTCAAAATAAAATGTTCATAAAATAAAAGCAGGAAAAAAAACATTTTGCTAAACTACTGTAAAATTTCAGGTACCATTTCTTTGCAGCACCATTTAGTAACATGTATTGATGCATGCATTTCCAAAATATGTTCATAATGGAAAACCAGCGTAACCAGTTTCAATAAGATTATGGAAAACAAAAATAAACAAGCTTTGGCAAAGCCAGTAGGTCTGAAATTGGTGGTCAGCTTTTTAGTTTTGTCAATGTGTGACAACTTGTTTTGACATGGTTTTTGTAAAACATTATTGGTGTGGGAGCTGCTGGGCCCTCGCCATTATAACAAACATTGGCAAAAGCAAAAATTGTTTTTTTGTCTCAAAAAGCACACACTGCCACAGTAGTTACTGGCACTGAACAAAACTACTTTGTGTGCCGATATGCTCCATGTGAAAGAGCAGAATGCTGTCACTCACAGTGAAGCCAGCCGATGCAAAGAGAGAGAGACAGAATTTTAATAAACACAAAAGGTCACGGTCAACGCCAGACCAAATTAGGGGCCCAATTATTAAAGAAAGTTTCAAAAGTGCACCCATGGTATATGTCCTTGCATTAAGTGCAGCTATACGGCTTTCATGAATTCCAAGAATTTACAGAAGTAGGACAAGAAATAGTACTCCTAGAAAATATTTGTGAACTGCATTTTGACATGAGCAAATATGCATGTGTAGATTTGCTCATGCGAAAATCTGAGTGTTTGCAAGTTCACTTTCCCTCCAACCACTTTTTCCCAACTCTGGAAGAAGATTTATGTCTGCCATTGTCAGGAGTTAATTTCCAACATTTCTCAGTATAGGAAAAGATTAGAGAAGAGTTGTTGAAAACCCTTAAAACATGCGAGTTAGTAGGTTTGCACAGACTCAAAAGGGCATTCTAACCCTGGAACTATTGCTTACCACTACCTTCAGCCCCAGTATGTAGATCTGCGGAAACGTGGCAACATAAGGGGATTGCAAGTATTCAAACACTACTGTGTTATGAGCCCTGGCATAATCAGAGAGGCTATATCAGAGCTCTTATATAATGAGATTGCTGCCATAATTTGTCGTTGCACTACATGACACCAAAGGGGCAAGTGGATTTTGTTACAGGACAAGTAGATTTATGAAGCAACCTGCCCCATGGACAAGTAGATATTTTATTAAATTCCACACCCCTGCCCAGGCATTCCTATACCCACCTACTCACAGACCTACTCTCACACCCACTCAGACCCACAGAGCCATTCACACACTCATGCAGGCACTGAAAGACCAATTCACAGGCCAACACAGGCACTCACAGAGCTATGTAGGTACTCACACATCCATTCACAGATTCATTCAGGCACCCAGAGACCCACTCACACACCCACTTACAGACCCACACAACCACTCAAACAGAGACCCACACATGCACTCATACCCACTGACAGACCCACAAGGAAACTCACAGACCCACTGACGGAGTCATGGAGGCACTCACACACTCACTCAGAAATCCATGCAGGCACTGACAGACCTACTCACACACCCATGCAGGTACTCACAGACCCGTTCACATACCTATGCAGGTACTCACACACCCACTCCCAGACACATGCATCCACTTACACATCCACTTATAGACCCACAGAGGCACTCTCACACCTACTCAGAGTCTCACACAAGCACTCACACACCCAGTCACCGACCCATACAGCTACCCATACACCCGCTCACAGACCCATAAGACACTCATACACCCATAGACAGACCCACACAGACACTCCAACAACTGTACACCAACTTACAGACCCATAGAGAAACTCAAATGAGCACTCAGACCCATGGACATTCATACACCCACTCAGACCCACACAGGCACTCATACATCCTCTCAGAGATCCACCAGGCACTCACATACCCACTGACAGAACCACACTGACACTTATGACCCACTCAGAAGACCCACACAAACACTCGTTCACCCACTTACATACCCGCACTAGCACTCACATACCCACTGACAGACTCACACAGGAATTGACACACCCACTCACAGACCCACTGATAGACCCAGACACTCATGCACCCACCCACACACCTACTCACACACCCACTCATACACCCATACACTCACACACCCACTCACAGACCCATACAGCCACTCACACACCTACTCAGACCCATACAGACACTCACACACCCACTCACAGACCCATACAGCCACTCACACATCCACTCGCAGACTCATACAACCACTCACCGACCCATACAGCTACTCACACACCCACTAACAGACCCATACAGCCACACACACACTCACTTACCAACCTATACAGCCACTTACACACCAACTCTCACAGGTTACAGTTAGGAAATAGAATTTAAAAAAATGTAGAAATTCACTATAAAAACCAAAGGTTACAAGGACGTTATAGTTAGGAAATAACATAAAAAAAATAGAAATTCACTGAAAAAAACAAATGTTACAGGGACTTTATAGTTAGGAAATAGAATAAAAAAATCTTTAAAAATCACAAAAAAATCAAGGGTTACAGGGACGTTATAGTTAGGCTCACATTTCACACGCACAAACTCATAGAAATTCAGCAATTATAGTTACCTGAGCTAACTATAACTTACGCCCTGCAATGCACGGCTTAAGACCTCACATATTACGTCACTCATGACATGGTCAGTGACATCACTCATGTCATCATCCAGTGATTATGAATGTTTTCTAAAAGTTTATGAGTGGTAAACATGTATACTAAGTTACTACAAAAGTTAAATTAGTATACTAGGTGTTCTACTAATGAGTGATACTATTTATAACATAAGTGAGTGACTGTGTGCATCAGTGTGTTAGTGAGTGGCTGTATGGGCGAGTGAGTGGCTGTGTGAATGGCTGTATTGGTGAGTGAGTGGTTGTGTGAGTGGCTGCATGGTGAGTGACTGTGTGAATGGCTGTATGGGTGGGTGAGTGGCTATATGGGTGACTGAGTGGCATATGGGTGAGCGACTAGGTGTGTAACTGGCTGTTTGAGTGGGTGTTTGTTTAACTGAGTGTTTGTGTGAGTGGCTGTATGGGTGAGTGAGTGGACGTGTGAGCGCTTGTATGGATGTGTGAATGGGTATGTAAGTGGTTGTTAAGTGGTTGTAAGAGTGAGTGAGTGGCTCTGTTGAAAGGCTGTATGGGTGAGTGGGTGTGTGAATGGCAGTGGGTGTGTGAGTAGCTGTATTGGTGAGTGGCTGTGAGAGTGGCTGTGTAGAGGAGTGGATGTGTGAGTGGCTCTATGGATGAGTGAGTGGTTGTGTGAGTGGTTCTGTGGATGATGTCATCAGAGATGTCATTTGAGATGTCATCAGTGATGTCACTGACCATGCCATGATTGATGCAATATGTGAGGTCATAAGCAGTGTATTGCAGGGCATAAGTTATAGTTAGCCCAGGTAACTGTAACTGCTGAATTTCTATGGCAGGCAGCCCCCACCCCTTTAAAAAAAAAGCACAGCCCCAAGGGATGGGGTCCCCAGCACCTGAGAAAACCTGGGGAGTGGGGAGGCATGGCCCTCCTCCCTATTTAAAATAAATACCGCCCTGGGATCCCCAGGGCCTAATGAGGCTCACGGAGGGGGCATGGGCCCCCTTCCTTTTTAAGTGAATTGGGCACCGGGGATGGAGTTCCCCTGGCCTGAGAAAGCTCAGGTAGAGGGGTTGCATGGCACCACTCCCCCTTTTTATTAAATTTGGCCCTGGAAGATGGGGTCCCCGGGCATTTTAAGGCTTGAGGAGGGGGGCCACTCTGCATACAACAAAAGGCTGTGCGCAGTGTGGAGTTGGCTGTCTGCTGTGCACAGCCGTAAGCCATGCAATCTGTGGGGTTGTCGGCCTGTGGGGGGTTTGTCGCAGGCCAGGCCCTGCGGCCACCCCCCCGCCGCACATGGCCAAAGGCTGTGCGTGCCACGGGGTTGGCTTGACGTATAGTAATAAAATATTACTTCACATTAAAAACAAAAACTAGAAATCCAGTGAAAAAAACAAAGGTTAAAGTAACGTTATAGTTAGGTGTGATAAAAAGATCTATTTTTAAAAAAAAAAGACAAAAACATCGAGATTCATTGAAATAAAACAAAGGTTGCTTGAAAAAACATCCTGACAAACCATATATGCAGGTGTGCAGAGTTTATTATGCAATGTATTACCATTGTTGAGGATAGGAGAAACATCACGATCCACTCAAGGCTTTCCCTATCATGAGTCCTGGACCCACCCCACACTCAACTAGGCTAATACATAGTGTATTACGCTGAACATATCTACATTTGTACTCCATTTAGGTGGAGTCCAACCCAGGTATCTGAGTGTCCACCAGTTTTTAGGTCTCTCCTGGCGTTGCAGCGCGCATGCGCTGCTCGCTGTGCGAGGGCTTCTTGGAATCGATACAATTTCAGAAGGGGAGTTGAAGCCCCGCCCCTCTTTTCCATTGGCTTGCGTCATCGTTTATGTTAAACGATGGAGCATGATTGGAAATCGGGCTTTTTTGTTACCGCCCTGTCAAATTTTAGGATGGCCCATCTGGACAGGCCGACGCCATCTTTGTTTCCCGTGTCGTAGGAGGGTGTGCTCCTAGCTTGTTTACTGGCTCCTGATTGGAAATCCTACCCGCTCCTCCCTCCCCATCCCCCCATCCCAAAGCAAACTTCCCAGAGTTGCGCTCTTCATTCTTTATGTGCTTCCCGAGGCGGAGGGCAAACTTAGCCGCGCCGTGCTTATAAGCTCTGCTTACTCCCCTACCCGTCGGTGCCGCCACCTCGCCCGGAGTCTCTGTGGCTGCCGCTGGCATAAAGGACCCCCCCGCCTTCTCTGCTGCCGGGCACCTCTCTGCAGAAGGCATGTCGCCTGCTGGTGCTCTTCTGTGCCCTGCACCTCAGTGTCATCCTGGTGTATTACCTGGTCGACAGCGAGCGGGGCATCTTTTGTTTCTTCGGCGACGTGCAGCAGTTCTCGGGTGGGCCTACCGTAATGGCAAGGGGTGGCCAGGAGCGAGCCAACCAGGGCCACAGTGGAGGTTTGTGCCTGGCTTCGGCCAATGACTGCCAGCCGGGCCAGCGCGCTCGGCTGAAGTGTCCGTCTATGGTGATTGTGTCTCTGTGTGAGTAAGGTGTGCTGTCTGTTTGTGCTGTGAGAGCAGGAACTGGGTAGGTTTTCATTTGTACCAATGTTCCCTGCACCTCAGTGTCATCCTGGTGTATTGCATTGGTTTATTATTTGTGAAAGGGCTGTGCTACCGCTGATGGCAACGGGTGCTTTCTGCCATCACCTCCTGCCCGTGTTGGCATTTTTGCCTGTCCTGCATGTCGCCCTGGGCACCATGGAGAAAGAGCTTGTATCCCCGGTGCGGGTGTCGTGTACGGTTTGTCCCCGTCAATCATGTTAGACGTACTCCTTAAACTTCCTAAAGACGTGGGCGGAAGAGGTAATGCACGCGCGTTTGACAAACACGCTCCTTGCGCGTGCAGGGGGGTTACAAAAAGTTCATAACAACACTTTCACCTTTTTCCACATTTCTTTTACTGTGTCTGTTCCTGTTATATCCTAATGCTCGGGCGCCGATGCTTTCCGGGGCTCTCCCGAAAATCCCTAAATACTTGTATTCTACAGTGCTGCTGCTTCACTTCCTTATTTTAACGCTGACGCTATTTTGTCTTCTTCCCGAGTTCGGGTAAAGCTGCCCTCACGGCCCAACCCCTCCTCCCTGCCGGCTGCATCAGCATCCCTCCCCCCTCCTCCCTCCACACATCCAGGCAGTGGCATGGGGTCACTCTAACTCAGCCTCCTCTGCAGCCTTTAGCCAATCGCGCAGAGCTCTATGCCCATGTAAGGGCACCCGTCCTGGATAGGAAACAAGGGCACCAGGGCGCTGTACACAAAGCTTCCCTGCCTCTACTGCGGCTGTGTGGGGGCACAACAGCTTATCTCCTCCCCCGCCGTGTCCCAGTAAAAGGACCAACCAAGGCCAGGCCGAAGGCTCCCGGGAGTGCAAGGCGCTTCGCCCTGAAAAAGCAGCACCGCGTAAATGGTGAATGCAAAGCTCCTAAGGCCTGGAGTTAAAAGCTGGCAAGGGAAACCAGCTGCTATGCCCCTCATATAATGGAGTTCCAAGTCACTTGAAAGCACTGTGGACACAACTGCTCTCACCTCCACTGACACACTTGATGGCAGAACTGCTTTGCGTTCGCCCCAATAGTTAACCTTCGAAAGGTATTAAGAACTTTGAACAAGTGAAAAACAAATAGAACACACGGGGAAATTCTTGCGCTGTAAAATGCGACAAGTGCTTATTAAATGCTGTAGAGCTGGCTAACAAACACAGATCGCTATTAAATACCAAAGGGACAGACCTTCCGATCCTTCACCCAAACATACCTCCTCCTCCCTCCACACATCCAGGCTTCGCTCTGAAAAAGCAGCAACACGTAAATGTTTCACGTGACATGTGATAGGATCACTCAACAGCTCTGAGGTCAAAAGTATGGCTAGGGACAGACTAGTTCCCTCCGCTCATCACTCTCAGTCCTTCTGCATCACACTACTATTCTCCTCCTCCTTCTCCTACAATCTCCCTCACACTGCTCTTCTACACCAATCTACTTCCTTATGCCTAATACTAAGCAAATAATCTTACCTTCCTGCTACCCCACACTACTCTTCTACTTCTCACACTCCTTTCATATCCCTCCTACTACTCTTCTACTCCTCTCTCCTTCCTTATGCCTCATACTGCTCTCCACACTTTCCTTCCTTCAAAATCACGCTAATCTCCACGCTTTCTTCCTTCCCCCTCATACTACTCTCCCCACTCCCCTTTCTTCTGCCTCATGCTACTCTCCTCCTCACTATACTTCATTAACCCTCATCTATTCTTCTACTCACTCTCCGTCCCAAATCTGAAACACTGCTCTTCTCCTTCTAACGCTATGCGTTAAACTACTACACACAACAATTACAATTCAACCAACATAAAGGCACAACATATCACATACAAACACTCAATAAGACATAGCTAAAATACAATACCATTAACAAAGCAAATAGCTTTAACTTAAACAACGGCGAGACCTATTGCATTTCCAATGCTTGTTTGTTGTTGTGAGGGAATCTACTAGATTGAAGAGCTTGTCCTTGTACAACTTGAGGCGTGATGGCACCACCACCTAAATATCAGAAAGGAGTGTCTGCTGTTACATTCTTTTTTGAGATTGTCCTCTAAGCTCAGATGGAGTTTTCAGCAGCTGCCTCGCCTGCTAAGGTTGTGTCTCTCTCCTGCTACTTCCTGTGACTCGCATCTCTCGGTCTTCTCCACTCTGGTACTGCCATGTTCTCTCAAGCTCCTCTGTCCTCACTGTCACTCGCTTCTTCAGGGTCACTCTGATTTGGGACTCCCTAACACTGGCTGGCCGTTCTCTTTTCAGCTGGGCCTTGAGACCCTCACAAGTGAGTAGCCGCGCTATACAAACTCCTGATTGATTGAGTTGGTGGGAATTCAGATATCCAAGTCCAACTCCACCTGCAGTCTAAAGCCACCACTGTAAGTTCTTGCAGGCCACAGAAGACTGCATCCAGGTGTCCTGCCAATATAAGCATTGGGGCCAAGAAGCCGTCAGATGTACCTTCCCTGTCACAGTGCCCAGAGTATCAATAGACTTCTTTATACTTCTTGTGGGTCATCCCATGCCTCCTTGTTTCACTTATAAAATGTGATGCTTTCTCCCTGGAAGTAAGACAACATATAGATCAGGCAGAGAAGGCCTCCCCAGAATCTGTAGTTGCCCTTTGGCACCTTATGCTTGTTCCCTTGTACTCCTACCTCAAAGCTACCCTTGAACTGGAATTTCCACCAACATTTTGCCCAATATATTTAGATTCCTCTCCTTCAGCTCCCCAGAAAAAAAATCTCCCTAAATTCGCAAAAATAAAATATTTGGACATTTTGGGATCTTGTACACTGAAAAAGAATCTGCTATTAACAGCATCCCTACTCCGTTGAGGACAAATGTACCTTTGGGTCTCAGTTTTCTGTGACACACCGCTACAGATAACAGACAACGACTTCCCTCTTCCACATCTTCATTTTTCACTACCTAAATAAATCACTCTTTACAGCACATTCTGAGTCTCTTTGTCCTCCCTGAAACACTTCGATGATGGCGATTAACAAAGACATTCCTTTAGCACTATAGACAGAATCTTAAGGTTCTGATACAAAAAATCTTATTTCCAATCACATGTGATAGCTGTGGCACAGATTCTATCAAGTGTGTGCATTTTCTGCAAGATTCTTGGGATCAGGTCTCTGAGATATTTTGGTCTACTGAACCACATTTTCCTCCACCTCTACTGGGTCATCCAGAAGCATACACAAGGCTCATGTATCCAACTGTGTGTGTCAAACCTTCCACCACACCCACACGCGCACACATCCCTGGCACCATATGGCCGGCAAAGTTATGCTCCTCAATGGTATAGCCAACATTTTTAACACAACCATCATTCCCAAAGACAACAGAAGATATTAGACAAGCCTCATGTGCAGAACACAGCACAATAGTCATACACTTGGCAATGTGATGCCCTTCCCATCATGCAGCCCACTTATCTGTAATGCTACCTTTCAAACAAGTCATAGTTAACATTACACAGTGCATAATATAGTGCCAGGGCCGGGTCTAGGGCGGTGCGACCTGTGCCACCACACCGGGTGCTGACTTTGGGTGGGGGCACCTGGTTGCAAGTCTATTATGGTTTTAAAAGCACCTGCTGCCGCGTTCCTGGCCTCCAGCAATTTTCAGGCAACAATACAAATTTCAAGATAACTCCTGTGTTTAATGTTCTTCTTGGAGAGAAATTGGAGTTTTGTGTAGTGGAAGTTTTGACTTGTGGAAATGCAGATCACAAAGTGAATATAATGCAAATAGTTCAGTGAGTTACTGCTTTTGTCAGAGACTTTCTTTTGTTATTTGCAGTTTATAAGTTAAAATCCTGATATAGCACAGTGAGCTATGAACTGTCATCAAAGAACTGCATGCAAACTGAAAGGTATAGATTAGAGCCTTATGATTTTTTCCCCAGTCTTTCTTTATCCCAATGTTGCAGAAAGGGTTCATTTGGGTAGAAATCAATTCTTACTATTAAAGAGAACCCCCACCATGGTGGTACGTTTTAAATTCAGAGTTTGTGCTCCTCCAGACAAATCACCCTTAAACTATCCTGCATATCAGCATGGATGACATGTGAATCCTACCCCTTGTAGTCCTCGGTCTTATGTAACATTACCTATACACTGATTTACACATGTATGGTTAATTGTCTCTGTGTAATGTGTGTGTGAGATGTAAAGTGCTCTAACACCCTTCACTTTAATGAGTGATGCTATTAAACTAATTAAATGCATCTGAGAGAGAGTGGTTATGGAGCCTTGAGGGGCACTGTTAAAGGGTGGTAGTGATGGAATCTATAGAGAAGGTCGTCATTGGTGGGCGCCAACAAACATTGTCGCACCGGGCGCCACCAGTTTTAAAGCCGGCCCTGCATAACGCCCTCGCATGCACAGCACTGTAACATAAGGAGGGTTTAGGATGAATCACCACACACACCCTATATAATCCATGATCGCAATTTTAATACAACACGTTGGAAAGGCCACTTTTACCCACACAACACATCACCCATGTCATATTTTTGCCCCCCAACACAACCCTGGGCAATGAAATCAATTCACACTTGGGAAATTGTAATATCTTGCATCTCACTCACTCATACTGAAACCCCAAGAACCACATAATTAAATAATTGGAACCATAAGCAAACACTACAAACAATATACACAGATACTTGACTAGTCTGGCTCTGGTCAATATGCTAATAAATATGCGGAAAGATACCCTCTGCATTACTCAGAGCTCTAAGCCGCAATGCTCTTGCCAGAAACGTTATATACAAATGTTGATTACATAAGACTAAACATAACTTATTCGTCCAAAAACCAGCCTTTTGCCTCAGCAGTTGTGTAGCTATCATTAAGTCAGCAGGTGCAGTGTCACAGAGTTCTAAGGCATCCGAATTATGGCCTTCTTTTATTGTCTAGCGTGTGCGAAAAGAGCGCATTTGTATGCCCTTGCAAGAGGAACCATGGCTCCCTTGCTACGCCACTTGCGGGACATTTGTTACACTCACCATGCACTGCACTTTGCATCCAACATGCGATAGTGTTATGTATCCTAATAGAGTGGCGTGTCCCTTTAATATTTAGGGCTCCTCCCAGGGCTTTGAATGTATCGATCCGCTGTGTCAGAACTGGTCCAAGAGCTTCATAAAAGGAGACTTTGACACTTGGGCAGGCAGACCTGGTGTGGGCGTGAACTGCTGCCATGTACATTCATGCCTTGCTTCCTTCACCTGCACTGACTCATAACTAGCAGACTTGATTACCGAAACACACTCTACTCTACGCTGGAACCATCAAACAGCTCCTGAACAGACTTCAAACCATCCAGAACGCAGCAGCAAGACTCGTCCTCAACCTACCACACCACACCACACAGCACCCACATCACACCACACCTCAGAGACCTCCAGTGGCTCCCCATAAACAAACACACTCAATTCAAACTCCTCACACAAAGCACTACACAACATAGGCCCCACATACCTCAACAGCTGCATACACTTCCACCAACCCTCTAGACACCTCCGCTAAGCAGGACTCTGACTGGCACACATATCCCACGTACACAAAAGCAGAACAAGAGACCAGGACTTTTCTTACATCTCCCACAAATATGGAATAAACTCCGACAGAACTTCAGGGCCTCTGCATCGCTTCTTGAGTTCCGCAAAAAGCTGAAGACCCGGCTCTCCAAGGAGTACCCAGCCTACCCACCAATAACATTCTGGATACCCTCACAGGTGATTAGGACGCTGTACAATCTACATAACATAACACTGATGTGTGCCTCCCGTCGCAAACAAAAAATATAGATAGAGGGA
Organism: Calotriton arnoldi; assembly: GCA_963921515.1. Classification (NCBI taxonomy): domain Eukaryota; kingdom Metazoa; phylum Chordata; class Amphibia; order Caudata; family Salamandridae; genus Calotriton; species Calotriton arnoldi. The sequence goes on along the minus strand of CAWUFW010016144.1, from coordinate 270,788 downwards.
TTAACATATGCAAATAATTGACTAGACCCCTGGGGACTAGTTGGCTAAGAACACCATAAATTATCTTACAGTGCATGGACTCGATTGCAAATGAAAACCACTGTTTACAAATAATGTTTCATTTCATCAAGCAATTTAGAGGTATTCAAAGGCCTTTTTAAATTAAATTTCGCTGTATGTGATTGAAACTGGCCTTTGCGGCTGGGTGGAGGAGCACTCTTGGGTTTTAACAGAGCTTGGAATTTTGGCTCCAGTGTGAAGGGTGGAATTTTTCCTCAACGACGGGGAACAATTTATGGCAGGTCACAGAAGAAATTAATTTCAAGCCAATGTAGAGTCTCTTTCCGCAATACTCTTAAGATTTTATGGATCCATCATAGCTCTCACAGCTCTGGAAGGTGTCCCTTCCAGCACAAAAACTATGCTTTAAGACGTTACCCACTTTGTATGTGTGCTGCACAATGCAGCACACACGCAAAGTTCAAAAAACATTTCTCCTTGTCATGACTGCCTCAATGAGGCGTACGATTTTGGCATAAATTCTTCCAAAGTTTGTACATTGGGATTTGCATCAAAACCCATGAGTGGCTGCATGAGAATGCCAATGCATTAACCATAGAATGCTCCCTTGGTGCAAAGCAACACAAAGCAAAGCAGTGCCCAGCACAACTTTGTATTGCTTTGGGATATTATCCAACTGAAATCCTGATTTGTGCTGGATAGTAAATCCCAGCCTAACGCTATGCAATGGGTTAGCACCACAAAAAATGTAAACCCTGTGCAAAGCGTTGGTAAACCTGGGCCTAAGTGTTAATAAGTATGAGTGAGTGAGAATAAATAACAATGAGTTTAAGAAGGTATACATGAGTGTGAGTGAGAATGAATGAGTGTGAGTGAGAGAATGAATGTGAGTGAATGAATGTGAGTGTGAGCGAGAATATGATGTGATGACTGTGAGCTTGTTGTTGCTTTGGCATAATGAAGGTAGTTATGGTCATACAGATATGCTGGGCAAAATACGGGTACTGAAATACTTGCAGCAATTCTTAGCATGACAGACAACTATGACAAAATGCCGGCACTGGCACACTTGGGGTAACTCATGGCATAAAGGGCACCAACTGTAATACTGGTTCTGGCATACTAGAGTTAATTCATGGCATAAAGGGCGCCCGTGGAAAAATACTGGCATACTTCTTCTTAGCACATGGACACAAGTGGCAGAATGTTGATACTAGCACAATGGTGGTATTTCTTGGCATAAAGGACAACCTGGCATAGTCGAGGGAGGCAACTATTACAATATACTGAAGTAATTTTTGACATAAGGGTCACTTATGGAATATCGATGGAATTAATTGCAAAATTCTGGCACTGGCATATTTTATGTAATTTTTAATGTGGGGCGACCAATGGAATTTGGTCCCCCCATATGCTGGCCCTAGTGCAATAGAGGTAATATTTGACATAAGGCGGCACCCATACCACACTTTGAAAAGAATGGGGTGAACTCCCGGGGACTGTCAGGTTTCACTGGCTTGGCACACCATGAAAGGATTTGAATATTTAATGCGTGCCCTTTGCAGTACCTATGGCATTTTAGCAAATTTAAGTGAGCATTGTGCTTTAAAATGATCAATTTCACACCATTTAAAAAAAAATATTCTTGTGGAAGATACCCCCTAAAAGAGACCTGGCTTATTCGCTTTGCTCATGGACTACGATTCGGGGCAAGTGTTATGCCCCAGAATATTCAAAGATCAAGTCAGAAACATAATAAAGGTAGTATCTAAAACAGACATATATCTGTGTTGTGCTGTTCTACTAATCATGCAATTATTATGGAACTTCAGTGATGTTGATTGCTGTAATGTTAGGGTCATGTGACAGGCCTTCCTGGAAAAAAATCAGAGTCTGGGACATATGATGTCACTTCCTGTGATGTCATTAAGGCCAAAGGGTGTGTGATGTCAGTTCTGCTTCCTCTGGCATTTTGGTGAATCAAAGCCCATGCTGCTCACTCTGGTCGCTTAGGCACGGGGCTACTTGAGCCGAACTCTCACAACCATATTCACCATATCGCCTTCTCCGGATTAGCCCCTCTTTGCCTCCAACTTTAGAAAAGAGTGTGACACCCAGACTGCAGAATGCTGGACTGTTATAGGTGGGGCAGCTGTTTGTCAATGGAAAGTTCTTCACTCTGGATCACTTTAGGGGAGATCGGACTCTTACACCTCTAGATACGTTTGATTGCATGCGCCAGTGCATGCGGCAATGTCGACCTGGTCAGACTTTCCAGACGAACCTCCAGAGCTCGCCCCTCATACGCAACGGATCCAAAAACCAGGACAGTGAGGTTGGGTCTCTACATTTGACAAACTGTAAACTGAGATATGTACGTACACAGATCACAGAACCCTGTGAAACTGGCAGCTAGATATTGACCGAGATATTACCCTTGAAACTGGAAATACTACTGTGGTCAAAGTACACTTATATCCATCAATTATACACACAAGCTCCTCCACTTCCAATTCCTCCATAGATTATACTGCACCCTGCGCTACCTACACAGACTAGCCCCAGAAAACCCCCCAAAATGCACTGGATGTCTATGTGACCCTGCCGGTTTCTTTCGCCTGGGATGGGAGCCCTTCTGTTAGGGCTTACGGTGAAGATGTCTTTTGCACCATCGTAGAGATAGTTGAATCTTCTACGGAACATACCCCCTTGATTGCACCACTGAGATACACAGAACACCTCCTGCAGCCGACCAAAAGGCTGACGGGCGTTTTGTTCCATCTGCCTAAAAAAATGACTGGCCCGCTGGTGGATGCAAGCCCCACCACCCAGGGCCAAGGACTGGCTGACAGATGCAACCCCCTCTCACAAATGAGCTTAAAACTATGCAGAGCTAGCTCCAACCACCTCAGTCACGCCCGCAAGATATCTGGGACCCACTGAGGGTCTATCTTAAGTTGACACAAAAAAACACAAGGGTCCCTATTCACTATATACACTAGTTTGGATCATGGGCATTACACAATATTGTGACTAGTAATCACAGTATACAAACAAAGAAGTCAGTAACACAAAAAATCAATAACAAACTAAATGGGACAATTGAGATTTATTGCATAAAAAACATAAATAAGTTTAAAAACATTTCATATTATAATACAAAATTGCACTAATATACATCACAAGAAAACAAAAGGTCGACGCTGCGTTTCGGTGAGTTGGTAATAAATCACCTTCTTCAGGACAGTTTTCGAGGTAGGAAAGTGCTCAAATTTAAAATTCACTGGGCACTGGACTTCTTTGTTTGTATACTGTGATTACTAGTCACAATATTGTGTAATGCCCATGATCCAAACTAGTGTATATAGTGAATAGGGACCCTTGTGTTTTTTTGTGTAGATTACCCAGTCCCTATTCTGAATAGTAGGGTTCTCCCCCTCTTTTTAACTATCTTAAGTTGACACATTTGGCGACTGGTAGGTCACAGGCGGACCCACCTCCGTAGAAACCCATGGCCGGTGCTCCTGTTCCATGTTGCTTAAGATGACTGCTGTGCATACTGCCTAAGCCCCACTGACACGCTGCCCGTTTTTTCTTCTTTTATTTGTTCTTCTTAATGCATTGCCTCTGTGAATCACTTATGTTATCTGTGATTTGATGCTAGCCATGCACTGATGCATACCTTCTAATGCTTGTTATCTCTGCCGTATGAAAATAATAAAATAATAATTAAAACCAAACACTGGGACATTCTACAAACATGAAAGTAGGACTACAATTCTGCATTCACCAAGCGGCACAGAAGGACTTAATTAACAGGGCTTACCAAAATAGAAAACACAGACATTGGAGACCAAGGGAAAAGCAACGTTTGCACACAGTTATCATCTGTGATAATTAAATTGCTTTCTGATAAGGGCTTCTAACTGGAACATATGAATACTTGCATCCCTCCGCGCTCAGTTGACCCTCTCTATAATCGGGAAATATGCTAAATTTACTGAAATTTGTCAGTGCAGATGGCGTAAAGCCGGGACTGTCGCGGAAAACCCAGAATGCCTGGTTACCCTAGACTCAGAGAAGGAGAGTCCTCCTGTATCCTCCAACCAGAGCTGAAGTGAGGTGTGCTGATAATCTTTGGAATACAACTGAATATCAGAACAACATCCCTCCCTGATGTTAAGAACTTGCTTCTACATTGTATTGTAATTGCATTTATATAGCGCTTACATAGCGCCGTAAAATAACCTAACTATTGTCTCAAAGCGCTGTTAATAAAAAGTGCCCAGCTTAATAGTGCTTTTCTTCTTCGGAATTGATGAAGGGCTGATTGTCTAAGGGATCCACACCTACAACTTTGAAAATGTTTAGGTGACATCAACAGCGTGCAAACCATGTAAGACCTTGTATAATAAGTATGTCTGCAGAGTGCCCATATCTTATAACGTTAGGTACACAAGGAGTCCTAAATGTGTCATGTCCTTCTTGACATATACTCGATTTAAGTGACCAACCGATAATCAATACTCACAGATAATGTGACAATGACCGCAACAGATTAGTATTAATGCTGTAGGCTGATGGAAACCCAAAAATAAGTTGTCTCTATGGAAGGTTACAGCTTTGAAAGAGAGATGAATTTCTGCTCTTAAGCAAATTTCACAGGGTCGTAATTTTCTGGTGTCAAAATTGAGAACACTTTTTGAGGGGAAAGTTGTTTGAGTCAAATATGTTGTGTTGCAGTAACTTTGCTTTGCCAATTTATTGGATTGAACGGTGTTATAGGTAACACCAGAGGGTGTATCTGATGGGTTTCGGCGCAAGGCTGAATATGGGATCCCATTCTACAGTCTCTTGAATGAATCCCGACCCTCCTGTGGATCCCGCAAGCATAGAGGCATCACTTACACCCAAGCCCCTCTCATGCTTTCAAAAGTTGAATGATTTCCATTTGGATAAACCGCGGATGACTAGACAAACCCTAGTTCGCTCATTCCTAAAGCTCTATCCCGACGGCCACATATGTGAGACATAAAATGTCTGCTAGGATACTGCAGTGACATGATAAGTCTGATGAAGCCTCCCGCACATCACCTTACTGCCCACGCCCCTCCCCAAAAATTAAAAGATTGATTTTAGATTTCACAGGCTGTCTCTTTGTACTGAGTTAATGAAGCGTTATCTTCATCTGCCCTTTTTAGGTCTGGTTTGATAGCGTAGCTGCCGGTAGACCTAATGTATGCTATCTAAACAAGCATTGGCATAGCCAATAGGTCTCGCCTTTCGGACCTTTTAAGTGTTTAGCCATGCAGCACATGCATACACAGGAGGAAGGACACGAACACTGACAGCGATAGGGGTGGGGGGAGGGAGAGAGCAGGAGGCAGAGAAAAATAAGGCGAGACAGAGGAAGAAAGAGGAGAGGAAAAGAAAGGGACCGAGTGACGGAAATGGATACAGACAGAAGAGTACAAGAGAACAGAGAGAATAAAGGCTAGCGAAAGAAGACATACGAAGGGATAAAAGGCACACAGAAATGGAGAAACAAAGTAAGCAAGGTGAGTAGTAGTAAATATAGAGCGGCGAAAAGAAACAAGAGGATACAAAATACACAGCGCGAAAGGGAGAGACAAAGAAATAAGAACTGTGGAAGAGAAGGGGGAATGAATGAACACAAACAACTGAAAGAAAGGCGAAATGAAGGATTTGTGCTGAGGATAAAAAGGAAGGAAAGAATGATGTAAATATGAATAGTCCGAGGGACAAAAAAGAAGGAATGAGAGGCGAAAAGCAGGAATAGTGTGGGGATAAAGATGAAGGAAGGAAATAAAGAAAGGCGAAAAGAAGGAATAGAATGGGGGGAAAAAGGAAGTCGAAAGGAAGGAATAGTGCAGGGAATAAGAAGGAAGGAGGCAGGGATAGAAGAGGAGTATATGGGGAGATGGTTGAATGAAAAGGAGTGATGAGCAGGCACAAAGGAAAGGAGACAGGTGTATTAAATGGGAAACATTACGAGCGGCGATAAAATGGACAGATGAACAGATTAATAGTGTGAGAGCAAAGGTGGTAACGAATGTGGAAAATGAAGAAAAAATGCTAAAGAAAAAAATGTCCAAACTACATTAAATGGTATAAAAGAACGAGTGAAAGAAGGAGAAGATGTGTAGGGGCAAATCAGAGACGGGTAGGGCTAAGGAAGGTTAGGAATGGAGGCGGCGGTCAGAGAACGAAGTCTAAAAGAAAAAAACAAGACGGATGCAGGACGGGGTAAGACGAAAACAGAGGCAAATAAAAATGGAGCTAGAAAAGGGGCAAAATGAAGACATAACATAAGCTGGATTCCTTGTACAAAAGGGAGACAAGGCTAGAGAGAGAGAGAGATTGGAGGGTAACTAGGCCAGAGAGAGAAACAAAGTGAGAGCGTGAAAAACGGATTCATCCAAAATGGTAGAATTGATACGTGTCTGGAAATGCAACAAGCGCGCCCACGCAGCCGCGAAAGTGAAAGCGACCCTCGGAAACATGATACAGAACAGATGGCACCCTGCGCGCCCCTGCTAGCTGCTAGGCTCGACCTAAAAAGGGCTTACAGGAGCACTACAAAGAGGGGCTTTGGCTCCACCCACATGTTGGTGCACAAGAGTATATGTTTCGATTGGGCAGAAGGTGTGCACTTCCACGGAAAAAACGTAATTCAGGCCCAGCAGCTGTGATTATATTGTTTGTTTATCTAGCTGCATCAGCCAGCAGCGGTATGACTACAGAGAGAAGGCTCACAAACATGGTGAAAGTATCGGGCTTACAATGGGCAGGAGCTTGAATTTACAGGGTCCTGCACATGGCACTATTAAGTGTCTTCGATACGTAGATAATTTATGGTATTTGATTTTTACTGGCAGCACTCATCCCCTTCCATTTTCATCATTAACTTTTGACTTCAGAGCGCAGTTGTGTGTTTGAGAGCAGTATGGGATGCCAAGAGCTACTGTAATCCACAAACATTTTTAGGTTTGCCTTGACAGCGCAGGGCCCATGGACCTTATGTGATCTACAAAAAAGCATTTTCAGAGTACTACTGGGAGAGGAGTTTATGTTGGTATCCCAAGTAGAGTATTTGATTGGGCCGAAGTTGTTTTCTTCCACAAAAAAAAAAAAAAAAAGAGTGCTTGTATTGTACATTTTGGCTTTTGGCAAAGCTTATACTGAATACAGCAGGACTGAGTTGGTAATGATGGCAAGCCAATGTTCATGGCTATGGTACAGAAGATTTCCACTGTGAGAATCCTCGTTAAGCTCTCTTCGGAGAAATGGTATTTTGTTTTCCAACTGTGACTTGGTATACATGTGTAATTTTATGACTGTATGCCTGATGGTTGCACTGCGGGAAAGCTTAAGCTTAGTACAGTAGGCCTGAGTTCATTGGCCTCATTTAGGGGTTGCTAGGGGTCGCAGAAGGCAAAACCTGGCTTGCTCTTTGCGACCCCTGGCACTGCTTTTGCGAACCTCAGCCTCATAAGTGGCAAAATCAGTGCCAAGATACTTGGGCAGCTCTGCCCTCCTTGTATTCAGTCCATATTTTATTATTCTAATGGTGAATAGTACGCTATTATTCACTATTAGTGCAATAACAATAGAATACAATTAGCTGGAACAGGACCTTCGCTGACAGACGAGGTAAGTAAAATAAAATGTCTTTTAATTGTATGTTAAGTGCGTGCAGGAAAGAGTGTGGGAAGCGCCAAGGATCGCTATGACCGTCTAGGCGCGAAACATGTCTACCTGACCGTTTTAGTTACCAGGGGTACATTATTGCCCATAGACGTAACGCACAACCTTTTGGTTTTTTAGCATGGCAAGGGGACCAACACAATAAAAGATTTCTTCCCTTTGGTATCCTTTAGCCATTTTTAGTGTTCACACACACCCTCAATGTGCACATAGGATCCACTCCACACACCCGCATTCATCTGACGGCTGTTCTCTAAAAAGATCTCCGCTAAAGTGACCCTTCGGGGGACCCGTAGGGCATTGCAGCGCCGGCCCGACGAGGAGCAAACGCCCAATGATGAAGCATGACATCCTTCGGGGTGTGTGAGGGCAACAAGAGACAAGACTTCTTCTCCCCCCTGCAAACTGGGTCCTAGACCTAGGTCTATCCTTTCCCGCTTTTCATTTTCCTCTTACCTCGCATATCGATGTGAGGGTGACTTTTTAGCACCCACATCGACGGATCAGTGACCCTCCTTTTTGGTTTAACGACTTGAGAGTGGAGCACGGGCACTGGGCCATAATCAGCTCCTGGTCCCCATTCTCCTTTCTTGATATAATAATTTAGAACAATCAATTTCATATAGTAATGTCCTTAGTAAACTGGTCGTGGTTTACAATAACACCAGTCTTACAATGGGGCCTGTCTCTCATAGATTTTACAGGTTATTTGCTGTTTCCTGATGGCGCACAGAGTATATTCATCTGTGAAAAGGCAGGGCTGGGGTGAAGTAGGGTACAGGCCCACTTGGGAAAAATGTCGACGTTTCGACCCTGGTGCATGGGGGGTAGTTTGTATCCCCTGCAGGCGGGTCGAGGAGTACAGCGCTGATCACCGGGACTGCGCCGTGAAAGCACAATGAGATGCCATGGGTAATTTACTTACCAGTGTTCTGATTCATTCTACACTGCAGCCTTGAATTATTCTTCATACCTATTCATTTCACCGCTGAATTAATGCGGACCGCCACTTGAGGGGCTGTAACCCTGACTTCTCTTCAACATAGGTTGTCTCCCCCCCATCCCTCCTCCCTCTCCCCGTCCTGAGGAAGACCCTCCCTACATATCTGTTCTATTCTCACGAGCACTCTCCTTTACACTCCCCCTGGAGCAACCCTCTTTCTGTTTTGAAGTATTATCTACACTGATCTGTTATAGTAACTGTGAAATTAAACAGTCACTACTGGAGCTATTTTTGGTGCTTGTGTGTCATTTTGAGGATATACTGAATTAAATTGAGAAATAACTGGGGTACATTTATGATGCAACTTGATCTCTATGTGTACCATGTATATAGAGTCTGATTTAAAGAATACCTGCTTAACCAGGAGTTAAGCAGCATAAGCCTGGTGGTGGCAGCATACCGTGAAGTGATCAGTAGAAGTGAACAGGCCATTTTACCTGTGGTCACTGGAGTGAGGTCCACAGGCTCACTCATTTAAAGTTCTGCTGCTGTGTGCTTTATTCACACTTGGCCTTCATCAAGTTAGTATGCACCGCTGTGCAGCAGTTGTGTGGTTGCATGTCTGTGCTGTGTGTATATGTGACTGTGAATGGCACAATACATGGAAGACTCTGGGTTCCATTTTGGGAGATGAAGGGATGACTGGAGATGCATGAGGAGTCAGAGGGCCACTCCCCAGACAGATTTGTGGATTGCTGCAGTCCTATGAGCTGGGTGGGACACACTGAGGGAGGAAGAGCCAGGCTCTTTTGTACACTTCAAATGATGCTATTTAATTCAGGTCACTGGAAAGGGGCTTTTGCACATCTCAGGAAGGAGATTGGGCAGATAAGAGAATCATAAAGAGTAGCGCGGGAGGCCCTGGGGTAACCTTTTGATGCACAAATCTCTGTGGCTGACACCCAGGTGTGAACCTTTATTCATTCTGTGTTGTGGGGCTATCAGATTTGGAGTCGCTCCTGCTGTGACCCACTGCTTTCTGGTGGAATGACAGGATGGAGGAGTGGGCACTTCAAAGGGAATCAAACCCCCAATACAAACTCAAAGAGTCAGACCCTAAATCACACTTGGTGTCTGGAAATGGACTATAAGAAGGGGAGCTCATGCCCCCAAAACTGTCAACTACCATGCAGCCAATCTGGCTGAATGTCGAGGAGGAGAAGCTCTGCAAGACTTCTGCCTGTGATGAGGTCTGGGTGCTAAGCCCTGCCAGTCTCCCTGCTGGGTGAGGGGACATCACCCAGGGAAATCCAAGACCACTTGCCCTCGAACCTTGAGCACCAGTGCCTGCCTGCTTGCCAAGGCCAGTGTGCTGTGTGAGGAAGAGGAGAGTGCTTGGAGACAGCAAGGTTCATTGGGGTATTCTAGAGAGTGGATGCCCATAGTGAGACGTGAGCAGACGGCTGCTGTACCGATCGGGCCATCACCCGTATGCAGAATTAAGTCTGCGATCCAATATGCCAGAGGAGGCTGCTGTGAAGTTAGCCATGGTTGCCCCAATCAGGCTGTCGCCTCTGTGCAGAGTAAAGTCAGCAACCTCGTATGTAAGAGGGTGCCACTGTGAAGATCAAATTGCTGACATGACGATCAGGCCATAGCCCCTGTGCGGAGTAAAGTCGGTGACATCATATGCCAGAGGGGACCTCAATAAATAACATGGAACATTGCCTGGTTCCACTGTTGTCAAGAGGAGAGGATGCAGTGGTGGCCTGCGTTTACCTGAGGTCGACTGAAAATCAGAGCCCAAGCAATCATTTCCCCCCCACCTATGAGAAGGATATGGGGAACTTACAGTCTCATCGGAGAAAGCACCGTGGACGCCCAGGCATTGCACCCTGCAGAGTCGCAACTGCTACTCACCGGCAGCAGCCATTGCAGTAGTCCGGGACGTCAAAGAGTGAAATGCTCCCGGGGACTTTAACAGTCCTTAATTTGTATTAGAATGACTGCCGGTGCCCAAAGCTCTGGCCAGATGCCTGCAGCAGGTGCACTTAAATGTCAGCATGCCCAATACAGAGGCTGCCTAGTCCTCAATCCACCTCATGCCTCTTTAATCCACTACCATAGAATTCCTGCCCCTTTATCTCAATCTTGCAAGTTTCTGCTTTCTCTTTCTCAGTCTTTTTTGGTTTGTTTTGCCATCTCTTGCTCTCTGTAAATGTCTGATGCAGAAAAATAAGTGCCGGTGCCCCCCACCAGTAAACCACCTGCTCAAATTGAGCATTTATTTATTTATTTATATAGTGCAACTAATAGCCTGTGGCGTCTAGGCATTAGGTAGTCAATCCCTGCAGGATCAGATAAGACTGATCGCAGGGCCGGGAGGCCCTGGGGAAACTTGTTCTGCCTCGCAGCACTTCAGGCGCTGGAACACTTTTGACTTTGGAAGAGTTGGAGTAGGACTCCTGAGACTCGGTCTGCTAGCGGGGAGTAACCTGCATATTGCCTTTCATGAATGGGGAATAACCACTACCATCAGAGAGAAGGAAGTGGGACTGAGGGACCTGCCTATCGAACACTGGAGAACTAACCTCAGTGGACTGTGTGTATTGCTTGTGTACGCTGTATTTTACTTTGTGTTCGTATATAAATATTTCTTTTTTTTTACTACAGAATGTATTTTGAGTTATGAGCATGTGTGAACCCTCGGCATCTACATCCACCCCACCCCCGGAAAGGCTTGAACCACTCAACCAACGCTACTACTGAGAGTCAAGTGCTGAAGGGATTCTTTGCAAGTTGCTCAGGACCAATAGTAAGGTGGCCCCGGGACATCAGGAGAAAGACCTCAACCATGGGTTGGGCCCAGTAGCTCCTGCTTGCCCTCTGGCCCTCTGAAATGGGGTTCTGACAATCTCAAACTCTCAGGCTTCCCATACTATTCCCTGCAGCTTCTTCAAATCCTCTTACTGACTGCAAGGTGCAGCATGAGGCGGACGCTGCAGTGGTCATTCAGAAACAGCAACAGCAGAAAGAAAGAGATGGAATATGCCGGGGACAAGGGGGTGTTCTACACCCCCAGTAGTTCCTGCTAAATGCTGATCCGTCTTATCCATCCAGCCGCGGCTACTGTCACTGATTGGCAGCAGGAGCTGCATATGTTGTTCACTGACAGCAGTCAGCGAGGGGAGAGGTGCGAGGTACCCCTGTGGCTGTTGACAAAGGCTGAGCAAGTTTCCCCTTTCCTCCCCCAGTAATTGCTGTTAATGAGTAACAGCGTTTAGCAGGACAGTAGCGTAACCAGCATGTCTTGGGCTCTATTGCAAGGAAGGAAATGAGCCCTGTGGCTGCTGTTTGAATGATAAAATAAAGTAATAATAAGGATTCAGTGGAGCCTCTAGACCCCATTCCCACTGCACCTGCTGCACAAATGGAAGCCACGCCTCGTAGCAGGAGATGCGTACACTGGCAGGCACAGCTCTGGGTTCTGCTCTATCATGTCGTCAGGGGCGGCTCCTCCATTTGAGCGGAGGAGCGCCGCCCCACAAATAAAGCCCCCAGAGCTGAAAAATAAAACGGTTATACAGTTTATTTATTACCATTTTGTTTTTCAGCAACCCGTACCGAACAGAGTGTAAGGACGGGGCGGGCCATTGCTGCTGAGGGGCAGCAGGTATCTGTGCGCTAAAGTTTGAAATACGCATGTGTCTTTATCCTTCCATCTTGCGCTGGCCAGCCAGACATGCGCATTTTAAACCTCTCTAACCCAGCTGTCTAAGACAGCTGGGTTAAAGAAAGCGCAGGCCTCCAGTGCTCTTAAGAGCGCTGAAAGTGGCTGCTCCCTCCAATCCTGGCACGTCTCTCATACTTGTTTAACAGCATGAGAGATGCGCCATGATTGGTTAGTGCACTTTCCTGGGTCCCGCGTTGGAGCCTGCCTCGAGAAGACCTGAGCGAGGAGGACATCGAGCCAGGAAGGTAAGTGTGTTTATTTTAATACTTATTTATTTATTTTTGTCCCATCCGCCTCACCATCCTCTGTACATGCCAGCCACCACTGCATGTAGTGAAAACATGCTCATATGGGTATCCCATAAGACACTCATAAGTATGCTACAGTAGGGCTGGGTGTAGCTTCTCTTGTCCTGTGACCATTGCCTTCGACTCAGCACTCCTCAGTAAGATGGTGAACAATTACCTGATGGCAATGCCTGCTATAACGCTCAATGACAATATATAACGCTCAAAACAGCATAACCCACAGCGGAAAGTTCTCAAGTGCACCTATGTTACCAAGGCCACCATAAGGAAAATATTTTCAATGCACAATGATGTCACGTACAGTTCTGACTGCCATTTGAAAGTAAAACCTGAACGGAAGTGGGTAAATCCATGCACAGATACGTCGCCACACAAATGTGCTCGAAGCCTTGTTTCCACCTCGGCCATCATTGTCACAGTCATTGCATAATGAGGCGAGTCCTCTCCCCGCAGACCAGAAATCTCCAGGGAGAAAAAATACTCTCAAAATATGTTCTTTTATTAATTGTGGCTCCTCCTCTTCCTGTTCCCATAAGAACCCTCAGAACTCACCAGACATCCTGATCACTACCAAGCAGTAGAGAATCTGGGAACGGCCGAAACTGGTTGCTGGGGAAGGGAGGGAACCCAAGGACTGTGACAAGGAAGACCTGGGCTGAGAGTAATGAAGATTAACAGCAAGTAAAGAGGATAAATAAGCCACATATGTTAGATTGCACCGCTCTTTTCCTGTCCATTATAATCAGAAAGCCTCTCAACAGTGATTATAAACTGGCGGGCGTAATCTTTACAGCCTGCCTAGATGGCTTATATCACCATAAACAACAACAGTTCTTTGTTACATAAAGGGGCTTTGAATTACTTATTCCTTGATGTAATCTTAAATCTACTTCTCTCTCTCCTTTCCAAGGGCCCAGGAGTGTGCCTGGCTAACGATTTTGTGTCCTCTTACTTGTACAAAGACCTCATGGTTCCCCAAACCATGCCAGGGGACGGGACACTCCATAACAACCAATAAGATTCCCACATTTTATCAACGGGAGACGAAGCTTACGATGAACACCCCCAGTTCTAAAGAAAGCAGGGAGTTCAGTTATCCAATCCCTAGACAAAGTAAGGCCTTGCTGAGGCTGAGGTAAACATGGCCAACTCATCAAGACAGCAACAAGGTGAATGATAGTTCAATGGAAGAAAGCCAAACCGCAGGGATCTGCAGGGAGGACAGTTGAAGCATCTTTCCTACACCTGGCCTCATGGAATGTGAAGATGGACCTAGTCCAGAAATTAGCTACGCCAAGCTTGACCAAAATCTCCTAAACAGAAAATACTTTTTGATTAATTGGGAAAAGAGTAAAGTTTACCGTTTACCACCAAGGTGGTGCCAAGACAGCAATGGAGAGATATAGGTTGGGTGGAGTTATAGCCTACAGGGCCAGGTCCTAATGGTCTTCTTGAACACAAGTTGGCCATCAGCGCCTCGGATCTTGTTAGAGTTCCGCAAATTGAGGCAAGAACGGAGAAAGCTTGTCCACACACATGACCATACTTAAATTAGGAACTTGGAGGAGTCTCTAGGAGAGACGTGAAGGGTTCTGGGAGTGTAGTAACAGGAAGGTTCTGGTAGTTGAAAAGGAGGGCTACGCCTTCTGCAAACAACGCCGAGGGGTTTGAATTGAATCTGAGCACCAGTGAAGTAAGACCAAGTCAGGGGAAATGTGGTCATTGCTACCCGAGACAGCTTCGTACTCTCTGTAGACTGGTATACGTTATTGTATTCTTTACAGTATTGTTGGCATTAACCATGCTGGCGACACTCTCCTGGAGCACTTCAGTTAATCATATGTTGAATAACCACAGAAATACTCATCACTCAGAGGACAAACACTGCTTGAGAAAAAGACAAAAACAGAAACACTGATGATCAATGGGAAGCCTTCCAGGGTATACATACACCGGAGGTTACGGGTATGTAGTATACCCCGGAGAGTGACGGGCATAAGGTACCGAATGGCAGTGAAAGCACGGATTGCAAACGGCAAACGTAATTTATTGCTGAAAGTGCTTACTACTTATCTTCCATAGCTAGTTATCAATTACATATGGTAAAACCTTTCCAACTGTAAGACACAAGATATACGGATTATAGGTTAGAATTTTTGGAATACATATATTGACTGTGGGTGATTAGTTTTGATTTAATATTTTTGATTCTGAGAAGGGTAAACTAGAAGGTAAAATTACAGACATTAACTGGGAAGTAGCGCTATTTTGGTGTTCAATTTATGTTTATCTGGGTGTATCTTAAGCTTTGGACTATGCCCCTTTCATATTATAAAGCTATCCTCTACCTACCAACTTACTTTTAAAATAGATGCTATAAGTATATTGATTGAGCTGCAATTGATTAAAAAAACGTTTACAAGGGAAACTCGATTATCATGGGTTATAATGGAATAATATCAGTCTGGCATTAATAATGATGAAAGACCTCTAGACCACTAAGCTCGCTGAACAACTTTCGGCCTCTGAATTGGGTGGCGGACATCATTAGCCTGATAATACAGCCTGAGTCCAGAGGACTGCTGGATGTATCCGAAGGTAGCTTGTCGGATACGTCTGGACCCATATAAAGTTCACAAAAAAAAAAAAAGAGTTTCAGAGCTTGTCCAGGAACTTTTTTAAAACTTTATTTGGGTCTTGAATATTAGCCAGTAAAGGATTCTGATGAAGGCAGAAAAGCCTGTGATGAACCTAGACGACACGTTCAGCACTTTTGAGACCAGGTTCTTTTGGTTCTCATGCTACAATTGGAAGGATGCCCCACTGGGTACTGGATCAATGTAGCAGTTAATTCCGAGGTAAATTTCAAGATGCGCCTCAAGGTTCATTGCTGACTTAAGGCATGCGATTCTGTACTGAAAATAGGTCTTTTTATTCCTGCCTTTGGTCCAAATCCAACCAGGGTAACACCCAGCAAATAATCTGTTTTAAAATGAATAGAATAATAACCGCTATTTCCACTATGTGACTCATTAATGGTTGATTATTGCTAAGACAATAAATTGCCACTATGCTACAATAAAAGTTACTTTATTTGAGTATGGAACCAATAACAGACTTCAAAACCTACAGGAATTTTGGTGAATCTTTCCTCTGCCTGTAAAAGAACTATTTCATAACACCGCAACTATTCCCATCTAAAATACACAAGACCCTACTCAAAAATTAAACTTTTTTCTATGAGCAGGTGTTACTTATGCGTGGAAATTCAGGAGTAAATCTTAGTAAGATGCAGATACTAAAGAGAAAATCTTGGGAAATTAGGCTCAGTATCTCTACTAATTAGATTATGGTTTATTCAGAGAGCGTTTGTTAACCGTCACAGGAGAGTTTCTTCTCTTTCACAGCCAACAAAGAACACTCTTTAAAGTACAACACAGCTCATTTACATTCAGTGGAACCTCGAGGAAGGCTGTTTTGCAGGTCTTTTCCTATAAAAAGCACTGCTCTGCCTTGGACCTGCTATTTTTGGAGTTAAGTGTTTTTCTGGATATGTCCAACGTCATGCTCGCTGTCATTCTTTAGACCACTGTTTCTGGAAGATCCACACATTGATTCCAACTTTGCCCTGTGAAGTTGATGCAATTTCACTATAACCCACACACTTTACTTACAAGGACTGGATGCGTGAACTGGGCTGCACGTTACTTAAGATAGCCAAAGGATGCAGACTTTTAAACCATTTTTAGCACAAGTTAATGCTGCTGTTTCTAAGCATAAACCCCGTAGTGACATTCAGGCTTTGTCCATTAGGTTTTGGCTTGGAAGTGGCTATGTAGCTCATATTGAATATAACAGCCCTTAAATGTCTCTTTTCCAATGGCCAGTCACAATTTCGAAGGGAAAAATTCCTATTTTATGTGTGTTCCTTTTTCAAAGTAGCCCATTACTGCTCATTTTGCTCTGTCCCTTTACTCCATCAGCTTCAGCATGTTCCACCTTTGACCCCTCTTTTTATTAACATTTTTTGTGGTGGAACGAAATATAGGTCACTTAGCATCCCTCCACTGCCCCCTCCCGCCTCCCCCTCGCCACACCAGTAGTATTCCTCCTAATGACCTGGAAATTTGAGATGTGCTTTCACCCCTGGGCTCCTGAGGGCAAGTTTTCATTATCCACATTAGAAGTGGAAGGGCCGCAGGCTCTGTGGCTGCCCGCGTTGTCCCCCTGGGGCAGGTGGGGTCTTGTACGCTCTGGAAGCAGCAGATTCTATCCCACATCGCCTGGGGGCTTTCACATAACCATAAAACCTGCCTTTGCAGAGACATCCTAGCCACACTGGACCAAGTGTAAAAATAAGGCGAAAATGGTGCCCTGTCTGCAACACACAGAATCAAGGCATGTTCCGCTGCACATAAAACAAATCATGTCCTCGGTGCATAAACTGCCATTCTAGTACTTAGTACATAAACTAATGCGCACTATATACAGACATACTAGACATGAAACGTTTGTTACATTATGCAGCGATGCTGCGCCACCATATGCGGCATGCACATGGAAAAGGCAAATTATGCAGGATGTTATTGTTATGTTATTGGCACTTATAACGCGCACAGCTACTCCACGGAGTGTCCCGGCCCGTGCCCAGGAGCTAGACTAACAGCTCAGGAGAGCTTTTCTGAAGAGAAATGTCTTCAGATTCTTCCTAAATATGCTCGTGCATGGACAGCTCTAAGCTCCACCGGAAGTTGATTCCAGGCCATAGCACCCAGATGGGACAGGGAGCTACCACCGGACCTCCGTTTGAGGGCCCTTGGTACATTGGTCAGTAGCTTGTTAAAAGAACGAAGCTGACTGGCAGGAGAGAAGAAACCAAATCTGGATTGAAGGTAGGCCGGGCCATGGCCATATAACGCAGAGTGAACCATCACAAGGACCTTGAACTTCACCCTTGCACCCACTGGCAGCCAGTGCAGATCACAAAGATGCGACCTGACGTTTGCCCGCTTGGGAAGGTTAAGTAAATTATTAGGGACTCGGGCCAGATGTACGACTCTTCCAATTTGCAAGTCGCAAATTACGTCATTTTGCGACTCACAATTTGCGACTCGCAAAATGGAATTTACAACAGTGTCTCAGACACTGTTAGCAATTCCCAATGGGGTCGCAAACGATCTGCCTCATTAATATTCATGAAGCAGATCGCAATTTGGGACCCCATTGGGAATGGCCAGCACTCACAGGGATGGTGGCCTGCCGAGGTCAGCAGACCACCTTGTCTGTGACTGCTTTTTAAATAAAGCAGTTTGAAAAAAAAATGCAGTCCGTATTCCTTAAAGGAAAACGAGATGCATTTAAAAAAGAAACGTTTGTTTTTATTTTTCAAGAGTAGGCAGGGGTCCATGGGACAACAGCCTGCTCTTAAAAAATACTTTCGCTGTCAGTCACAAAGGGGGAGGGGTCCCCTGGGGACCCCTTCCACTTTGCGAGTGGCCTACCACCTTTTTGAAATGGGTGGTAAACTGCGAGTGTTTTGCGATCGCAATTGCGGTCACAAAACAATCCTACATTGAAGTGCGACTCGCTATTAGGAAGGGACGCCCTTGTCAAACCCCTTCCTAATAGCGATTCGCAAACACTATTTTGCGAGTTGGTAATAGGTTACCGACTCGCAAAATAGGGTTTGTACATTGTACAGAACTATTTTGCGGTCGCAAATGGGCCGATTTCCTGTTTGCGACCACAAGAAACGGTCGTACATCTGGCCCTAAGCCAATTACATGCAGCATTCATCTTAAACTCTGCATTTCTTTGGCACTGGGAGGTTACCCCGATGATAACGAGGTGGCCATTTTGGCTCCTTAATTGAAAAAAGTCTCCATTTAACTCAACATCTATTGTACAGCACTTCATCCAGTGCTATGCATGATGTCTCCTGCTGCCTTTTAACTCAGAACATCCTCCTCTTAGCAATGCTTCTTACACCTTCTGACCCCTAGCACTCCCCACTCTATCATATTGTGGTTGCATGTGTATATTGCTTCAATCTCCATGCATGGTTTATGCTTGTTGGCCACCGGTGGATGAGCATCGTTTAACCATGATATTGAGTTGAATGTGACCAAGGTGGTTTGCCCAGATGCCTCTCGGCTCATCTCACCTCTTTGCTGGAACAAAGCCCACCCCTGATTACAGGACAGTCCTACAAGGGCATCAACAGGGCACCATTCACGAACGTGGAAAAGGGCCTTTAAAGTGGACTTCAAGTGAATAATGTCATCATAGGTCTTAAAACCCAACCATACGTCATTAAACAAAGGAGTATTATCTAATGCTCGTTGTCGGTGATTGTGATGCAGAACTGGGAAAAGAAATCAGTTTTTTGCTTACACCGGATGGCCCTTTAAATGATTCTGACACTGAGTATTCACAGTAACCGCGGGGATCTGTGCCTGCGACATTAGAATAAAATACTCACAGAGTACTGAAAAAGTATTGTAAGTACTGTAGTAAACCAGGGAGGCAGGAGGGGCGGCTGGTGGTTTGTCAGTAAGAGAGGTGTTTGCAGCACCGCTTCACTCCTGTATGTGATGAAACATGTTTCACAAACAGACAGAACTTGGAGCTCACAAATCCTCCTGTTTCAAGATGATCTTTTCCGAAAAGACAGCCTTCTGGGTAATGTCACAGTTTCATTTCATAGTTTTGCACGTTGCCATGGGTACAGATATGTTGTTCTGGGCATGGCCTCAAGCACACTGTGGCCCACTGTGGTGCACGGTCGGCACTGCCCATAAATTGGCATGTCAGAGCCTCATGAAACAAGGAAAACGTCTTGTTTGGAGTTTTATAGTAAGCCCCCAAGGCAAACAGATGACTTTTACGAGTCCATTTCCATGCTTGTTTCTGGATGTCTGCATCTGCCAAGTACCCAGTGGAGGCCGTAACGTTGTTAACTGTGCAAGGCGGAAGATTGTTTTGCCCACATGACCACCATGTTGGACTGTAAGAGGTCCAAGTCGGCTGAGGCTAGTTACTCACGGATATATTTTACATTCAGCAGTGGTAGCTGTTGCTGAGGAATCATGCTCTCCTGATGCAGGAGACGCAGTCGCTGTGGAGGTCCAGGGCTGGTTTGCCCCTAGACGCAGGACCTCTGTGCTTGCGTAACATCTTCAAGGCGCCGCTGGGGCTTCTCTTTGCCTTTGTCACACTCTGACCTACCTGAAGGGGAGGACAGAATACGGAAACCTGCCACGGCAGGCGACCAGGAAGACATTCTCCTGCAGCACTGGACCGCGCCTCATTTTCAAGCAAACCAATAAATCTATATTTCACAATGAAATCAATCCAGTATCTTTTGAAAAACGTAGATAATATCCAATATGTATAGGCAGACAAGATTTCTGACAAGATGCCTGAGCTGCCACTCTTGAGGTCCCCCAAATCAGTCAGTCTGTCTCTGCACACAAGAAGATGAACCCTAGGGTGATACAGACAACCAAGACCAACTAATATATACCTGTTACAGCCACTGAGAGTGTTGGATGGACCCTGTCTTGCCTCTTCATCAGTGGTGTAACAGTAGCCCCACAGGCCCCGCGGTGTGGGGGTGGGGGGCCTAAAGCACGGCCAGCAGCTGAGAGCGCAAGACTGGGTCCGGAGCGTGTGGGGGAGCCCTCTATGTAATTTGCAGGGGGCCCCCTCAAATTTCGATACGCCACTGCTCTTCATGTAGTTGTGCTGTAAGTCAGATACCAGTGCCACCCAATGGAGGACTGCGAGGAAGTGACTGAGTGCCAAGATTAAAGCCATGCCCAGCGGCGGCCCGTGCCGGTAAGAGCGGTGGGATGTCGACAGACGACGACGAGGGAAAATTAATTATTTATTTATTAGTGGTCGTCTGTCGAATCCCCCCCAACCTGGCCCCACCGCTCTTACCTGCACAGGCTGCAGCTGAGCCTGCAGCTATGGACTGAGTATGAAAGATGAACTTTGGTATCTTTGGTGGGTAGAGCTTACCAAACCGAAGTACGAGGTTCTATGTGATTTGCAGCCTGGTGCACAAACTGTATTCTCTTCAAGAATCATAGTCAGGGCCACTGGACTTATGCGATTGTGTGGCGATTTTCGCACAATTATAGATTTGCCGATTTTGCCACATAAACCATCATCTGCTACATACTCTGCAGATTTTAACAAAAAAAATTGTTACATGCTCAAACGGTTGAAAAGTTACTAAAAATGCGAGGACATGTGTTTGCACGCAGTCTTTGCAAAGCTGGACTGGACACCTTTCTGTTGATTATCTAAATATTTGAGTGTTAAATTGGTACTAATTTAATGCAACCAAGGCCCAGAAAGTGTCACCAAGTTTAAAAATGATGAAATAACGAATTAATACAATTACAAAGTGGGCCGCATTATGCCACATAATTCACGTGCAGGCCAGGGATGATTAGGACTGGCCTTCCTTGGAGACTGAAATGAGTACATACTGCCGATTAGGAGTTGGGAATAGATTGCATTAATCAATCAAGGTTTATATAGCACGACTACTCACCCCTGAGGGTCTCAAGGCGCTAAGGGGGAGCTGGGGGGCTGCTGATCTGTCTGGGCGCTGGGGGTTCAGTCGAAGAGCCAGGTCTTGCAGGATTTGGGCAATGAAATATTCCCAAGGCTCTGCACCCATTTTATCCTTGGATCACACAGATTTTCCAAGAATTTTAGAAGTGGCAGTGTTACTAGCGTTTTTTCATATTCCCTCTTTATTTACTTTACTACAATTTACAAAAGTACAAGTCTTCCCTCGTTATGCCGGGATACACTGATCTTTCATGTATCCTTTTCCCGCGGTCACTCGTCAATTGTCTCAAAGCATTTCTTCCCTTTCCTGCCAATCTTGTCCTTTACTCTCATTCTCTTGGTCCTAGTGAGTTCACAATGTCACTGCCCGAGCTTTTCCACAATGGTCTCCCTTTCACTTCATATGCGCACTATTGCACGCATCGTCGTGCTCCTCCTGGCATATGTGCACACTACTTGTTTCCCTGTCTGCCTTCAGTCTTCTTCTGCACGGACAATGTCTACCACCCACATGGTTTCCTCTCTGCTGGACTGCAACGCTAGGGTAACTTTGTACTCGCATGTGCACCCACTGCTGGACTTCATTCCTGGGACTTTCCTTCCCTTCCCACTCCAATGTCCCCACTGGGTTCCATCTCCTCGTTGCCAATGTCACAAAAACGCAAGGAATCGCAACCAATGGAGTAGGTAATGCTTATTAGGTCAGTGATATTTTCTCTATGTGAATACTAATCTTATCTCAAAAAAGGTTGGACTTCAACTGTCTGACCTTATCTTGCACTCCTCCCAACTCCCAACCTTCTCATTCTGAAGCGCGTACACAGTCGGACTTTGAATTGACGCTTTCCGACAAACATCCAACGTAAGAGTACATTCTAGTCCATGACAAATAAATTCACTCTATCCATACTCGCATTCAAACACACACCCTGTTTACAGCCTACTACACCCAGAGAGTCAATCATGGATGAGAATTAGGGGTAGCTAGGATTAGACTTGCCCCCTGGTACACCTGGTACTGCCCTTTCAAACCCTGGTCCTAGAGAGCGCAAAGGCAGCGGCAGGAATGGAGGTAAACATGGCTGTAACAGCCTCTTATTTCCAGTGGAGTTCAATCCTTGCCTTCTGTTAGCCCACCAGGAACAAACAGGAGGTACTTTGGAGCTACGGATGGGACAAAGTGAACCCTGTGATGTTATGGGGGCTCAACAGGTCTGTGATGTCACTTCTGCACTTGAAAGAGCACCTTGCAAGTTGTTCTGCACTGGCACTCACTGCACCATTTTTGTTGCTTTGATCATCTGTCTGATTAAAATTGTCATTTGACTGCATATAATCTCTGCATATTTTTGTAACTAGGGACCATTGTTCCTTGCCCCAGGCCCCTGTTGGGTTTTCCTTGTGTTAAATGGCCACCTCTGCTACCTCCGACATTTCGATGAATCAATGTCTAATGACCCGATATTCACTCTCTGGCCTAGCGTATCCTCTTCGGTATCGTTCATTAAAATGCGAATGCGAAAATGAAATAATTCAGCTTTCTGTGACAACATTCCATCTTGTTTGTTCCCAAATGCTGACGTGGGTGGCAAACGAGCTGAGGTACAGGGCGAACCGAGCTGAGATTACCAGGAGGATTCATCGGTGATCCGCGGCTGCAGTTACATTTAGTGCTATTCTGAGAAGAGAAATCCTCCAATGCGCGCACTTTCCTTCACTGCAGCGCTATAAATAATCTGCTTGAGCTGTTTACAGTAAAACTATACCACATGAAGGTTAGTTTACATCTCTTTTCTCGTTAAAATTCCATTTGGCTTAATCCTGGGTCATTCACAGACAAGGGAACGTTCCATTTGTCTTTGTCTTCGACACTGTTGATAGAATCAGACCAGCCACTGGGTGATGACGTTGCATTTTGGTGGAACAAAGATGGCAGTATGCTTGGGCCGTGGAAATAAGGACCTCTGCGTGTGATTAAAAAAATGAGCCGGTCATGAACTTGCCTGCTTGCCCATCAGGGGACTCTGATGTGGCCACTTCCTCTCCGATCATTACTGACGCAAATACTCCAAGGAAATATCAGGCAGAGGTGAATGATGTCACAATACATCTCAAAACCCAAGCAGACATTGAACTAAGCAATATTCTGGAATGTCTATTGTTTGCTATTGTTAGAAATGAATGTCAGGGTGAAGTGAACTGGTTTTTCCCCTCTACACTGGATGGCCCCTTCAATACTTTAAAGGTAAACGCTCCAAAAAATCTGTCACACAAACTTTCACCCGGGGAGTCATAACGTTCAAAAGCAAAGAAAATATATGTCTCCAAGAACTGCACTTCCACCAAGGATCTACTACCTCCGAAGACTTCACTGACCCGAAAATAGGGAATCTGATACCTCAAACTATCAGAATCCTCCTCTAGCATTCACTTTAAACACCTATTACTATCCACAAGCTTTGATGTGATATCGCCCTCTCTAAAAGCAGAGTCGGGCTGGTTTTTTATCCCATCAGGCTTTGCCCCAGAGGGCTGGGGCCTATGAAGGCAGTTTTTAGGTTTTGACCAAGACGACACAGGCGCTGACGCTTGCAAGACATTTTGTTTACTTACAGGGGGCTTAGAGCTCACCCTTTGCTTACCACTGGTTGGTTTCATCGTCACTATTATTTCCTTGCTTCTGTTTGGTCAGCTTGTTGCGGCTACCCTTCCTTTTCATGTGTTTGCTCCTCAGCTGGAGCATGGCCCAAGTACTGCTTCCTTGCCAAGTTAGTGTCCTCCCACTGGTTGCGCTTTCGGGCCCGGGATACTTTTTTCTTTTAGCTACAGCACTCCAAATGCATTTCCTTGCAGGCTGCCTCCCACCTGTCTTTGTACCCCCTCCGTGTTATTTCTTGCACCTTCTCACACTCCCGCGCTCCAGTACATGTTATTGCTTACCCCTCTGATCCTTCAATCCTGCTCCATGTGGTTGCTTGCTCCCTTCCACCCTCCTTTCGTTTTGCTTGCCTCCCCGCGCCCTCCTCAGTTGTTGCTTGCCCCCTCACACCCAAACATCCTGGCACAAAAGAAACAAGAACTGGTAAAGCCAAAAGGTCTTGCCGGCACAAGAGCTACTGGCTTTGTCAATTTTTTGCTTAACCATGGCAGGTTATATGCACATAACAGGGCAAGCCTGTAGGCAATTTCACCACTGTGGGGTGCAGGCTAGGATTGTGTTGGGAGTAAAAACTACTAAGAAATGTAGCGCCCCTCTCAGGGGGCTAGGAAGTGCATTTTCTGCCCTGAAGAATGAAGCGAGCTGAGAATGGTGAAATTAGATTCAGAATGGAACATGACGATGCCACCAGGGGCTTTAAAACCTTCAAAGGCTCAAGTGAGTTTCCAGAGAGATCACAGAGTTGTTGAACAGGAAAGTGATTCTTGTCAAAACATGCATGATAACGGGAGCGTCCTAGAGTAGTGTGTTTACTGCTGTGCGAGAGAGGACATGTGGTAGCATGGTTGGTTGTGTGTGTGTGCGTGCGGGAGCATTGATGGATACATTTAAGAAAGGAAGTTGGCTTGACTACAGACACAAGTCGCAACAGTCTCTGCTCTAGTCTGATAGCTTTTTAGGAGATAAAGGTCTAGCGAGATATCTCCCTGCGTCCGGTAGTGGCCAGCCCGCCTGGAGGGGCAGCAGTGCTTAGACCAAGATAAACGCTTGGGTCCCTCACACAGCGTCTCTCCCACCACACTCAATTATAATTCGGGGTTTAACCTCGAAAAGAGACAGATCTGAGCTGGTCCTGGAGAGATTCAAACTATCTTCATGGAACAGGGACATTTTTGCAGCAGATACACCAGCCCACTGAGTTATCTTGCATATTATAAGACGTGTTCTTGGAGTATAAACTTCTAGATATGAGCTCAGTTACACTAGCAGTTCATCCTGTCTGCGGCGCAGCTGCTAACTGAAATCGAAATAAGATGGCTTATCCTGAATCTCTGCACATCACACCCAACATATAAACGCTATGTTCAGAAAACATGGATTAGCAAGACATAATGGCTAGCACTTTAAATATTGATCGCCCCTAATGGGCCCAGCTGGATCTGGTGCTGGTTGAACGTGCCATGAAGATTTACTGCGCAAGGCGAGGTTTCACTACAGCCTCCAGAGGAAGATCACAAGCATTAGAAAACAAGTACTAGCAAAGCCAATAGGTCTCACCTATGCAAGATTTGTTTACTTCGCTAATATATTTTTTTAGCCATGTTTTAGAGCAGCGCTGCTGCTGTGCTGCATAGTAGGAAGCAAAGAAAAAAGCTCTATGACATGCTTAGCACTGGTCAAGTCATAGCACTTTTTAGGTCTCGCCTGTAGACAGCGCATTCGCTGTATCGAACGAGACATGTATCAACTTTGTGGGCTTTAACCCGTCCATAGGCTTCCCATTTGCTGGCTCCATCGCCGCTCTTCTATTCTTTATCCCCATTTCTCCATGGCAGGCATGTGTTGGCTGTGTTTAGCCCTCCCTGGGAGCAGGGACCAACTACTAATATCCATACACAGCAGGCACTTTAGGAAATGTTTTCGGGACTACTTTTTTCTTTGGTTAACAGCGCTTTTCACAAGCACTCCTTTTTACATTTGCTCAGAGCTTTTCTATAAACTGGCCTGTAAATCTTGATTCTTTGGTTAACAGCGCTTTTCACAAACACTCGTGCTTACATTTGCTCCAAGCGATTCTTCAAACATGCCTGAAAATCTTGCTCTTATCTCATCATATTGCTGTGCATTCCAGTGCTGCTTGTCTGTCACCCAACCCCCTCCCGATTTGCAGCTTGACCTGCCCCCTCCCATCCCCTCCCTCATCGCTGCTGGCTTTGTGCACGTGCGTGAGCGCTGATGACAAAGTCTTTCATTTACTAGAATACATATTGGGCAATGGAGAAGCTACTCAATTGGAATACATTATTTAACAAGTGGTTTAATGAACGTGGCACCCATATCTCGACGGCTGACATGCTCCCTGCGTGCACCTTCATTTACGTTGCAGAAATGGTGTCTGTGAAGGAAGTGCGCGACATACGGAGAGCTGTGCATCAATATGACTAACATTGAGTACTGATCTTTTTTCTAAGCCTTTTGAATTAAGCAAACTAATCAACAAAGAGAATGTTAATGAATTTCGAATAGTGGGATGCACGCAGGATTAGCGCACCGTCACTAACGTGCAACTTGTGTGACCTTTGCTATGCATGCTTTACAACAAACTCTTCTGGTGCTAGGGATTTTCCTGCAGCTGTGCACTAGAACTATCCTGCAATGCAAAAGTGAACAGTTCCATGTCTACTGTAAAATTAGCTAGGTCATGCACATGGCAAGGCAGGGTTGTGAAAACAACTAGAATACTGACTTAATACCAATAATACCTGACGAACGCCATGCGGCACACAGTCGTGACTTAAGGGCCAATAACAGCTACGGGACCGTTCTTCAGCTGAGAATCCGTATATCAATAAAACCAGCACCAGCGGCGTACACAAATTCATTAACATTGCCAACGCCTATAGCTCCTGGATTTCCGAGACCTATTGGCTTTGCCAATGCTTGTTTTTCTTTATTTTCAGCCCGTGTACAACACGGCTAAACAAAACACTGACAAAGCCAATAGCTCTTGCATCTGGGAGACCAATTGGCTTTACCAAAGCTTGTTATAAGTCCTAGGGCTGCTGCAGGCATCTCTGCCTTTTGCAGCTTGGTGGGGTGCGGGCGGGGGAGGGAGGCGACAGAGAAGTTTTAAGGCATTTGCAAAGTGGGCACCTGCCCAGGGCCTCCACCTTCCAAGGGTCCCCCGGTTAAAGTGAGTGGTACAGTCGAAATTCCTACCATAATAACAGCGCTCATAAAAACTAGCTTCTTTGAGATGTGAGCAAGCTTGACAGAAACTTAGGGCCCGATTTACTAAGGGTTTGCGCCACAGCAAAGTCACATATAGTAACACAAATCGGTGTAAACTCTTGTAAGGGTATTTACTTTGCACTGAAAAGGTGCCAGTTTTTCAGAGTAAATAGCACTTTGCACTGCTTTGCTCCACTTTGAGTCAAGGAGGCATTACTTGGGTGCAACTTGGGCGGATTAGCACAAGCAACCATAGTTTTAGATGCAAAGCCCGATCTACTACGATAGTCAGACGGAGCTTTGCCTCAAAAAATAATGCCTTCTTGAAGCAGAACTTTTCTCCAAACACACCACTCATTGCATGTGCGCGGCACTGTACAGGACAATACAATGTGTGGAATGTTAAAGAATTTGTCTAGGCACAGAATTTGTATGCTTCCAGGACAAAACGTATATGAAACAGCAAATACACACGTCTGCACCATAGTGCAAAGGTTGTGGTGCTGGCAGCCTGTTGGTGAGTCACAGCAGGGGTAGTGAGTAGCAGCAGGCCATTTATGGGCCTCGCCTACTAGACGGCGCATGCGCTGCCTGTTGCGAGATGCACGGTCAGCTTACAGTGGGCTTAGAGACTGCTCACTGCTTACCATTAGCTGGCTATATTGTCCCCTCATGTGCCTGCATCTTATTCATTAGCTTCTATGAGCTTTACTTCCTCTTCCTGTGTTTACCCCTTCCCTGGAGCATGACTGAAGTATTTGTTTCCTTCCAAAGCTCGTATTTTGGGAGCTACTTTTTACCTTTTGTTTGAGCACTCCATGAGGGAGTATGTGTTTTTGAGCTGACTCCCTCATGTGCTTCTCTCCCCACAAGCTCTTTGTTGCTCTCTCTCACCCCGGTGCTTCAGTCCCCCATCAGCGCTCATGCTGCCCTCTCTCACCTGTGAGCTGCTGTGCTCCCCACAGTCTCTCACCCATAAGCTTCTGTCACCCCACACACTCATGTCAGCCTCCCTAGCCTGTGTGCTTGTGCAGCCCCCATGATGCTCTCGTTCATTCGTGTGGTTCTGTCCCATCCGCATGTTGCTCTCTGCTCTCGTTCATTCGTGTGCTTCTGTCCCACCCGCATGTTGCTCTCTGCTCTCGTTCATTCGTGTGCTTCTGTCCCACCCGCATGTTGCTCTCTGCTCTCGTTCATTCGTGTGCTTCTCCCCCCTGCTCCATGTTGCTGCCACCGCCCTCTTTGACCCCTTAACTTGACCTTCAGCCCCATTACCATTTAAACAAGCATTGGCATAGCCAATAGGTCTCGCTTTTGGGACCTTCTAAGTATTTAGTTATGCAGCACAATATTCTTGGTGCAACAACAACTGTTGCATGGCTAAACACTTAAATAGTCCCAAAGGCGAGACCTATTGGCTATGCCAATGCTTGTTTAATTCTGCAAGAAATTGAAGATCTTGCTTTTCACCCAGCCCAGACCCTCGCTCAGCCCACACAGCTCCTGCTGCAGCCCCAGGATAACCTTTCGGGTGAGGTGTGTATAATAAAAATACACATAACATATCATAACGATCTTAATCATTAGCTTGTCACCACAACTCAAGACTATTGTATTCAACATAAGATTTCCTCTGTTACCAACTCAGGCAACTATGCATTAAGTATCAGCTTTCCCACAAGTTAACAATCAGAAATACAGCCATAACATTTCAAAATATACAAAATTTCAGTTGGCAAAACAAAATATAATCCAGGGATTCTCAGTGCAAATCTTCCAATCCAGGGTTTATCAGAAGAGCGAACAAACACCAAAAACCTTATGTACTATGTTTATCAATGACATTCCATATAACTAAATATCTCTCTACAGGCTTCAACCTGTAATAACAATCCACTGTTAAACACCTATTCGCCTTAATACTCTTTTCAACACAAATACACCAGAGCTCCTACATTTGTCATAACTTTTCATAAGAAACATTAGGTCTATAGCCTTGATCATTGTCTTGCCACCATAACCAACTGCAGCCTGCTGTGTTGAGCCTAAGCTTTCTCACAAGAAAAAAAAAGGTGATAAATAGGCACTCTCAGTGAAAGCACACAATTTCTGCCCAATTAAACAGCATATAGTTACCAAAGGGAAGCAATAGGAGTAGTAGCCTGTCACTCAGTAGAGCTTCTGGAAGTTATTTTTCAGTTGCTCACATACATAAGATAAGTTAAAAACTGTTCTGTCTAACTAGACCTAAAAATGCAATGGCTCGTCGTGGCGCAAATGTGTACAAAACAATTTCATAATGTTCTCAAGTGACAACGTAGCCCACTGTGTCAGGTTGCTTGGGATATCCAGCTTACATGGGTAAAATATCATTGTTTGATTTCATGCTTTATTGTTTAAACATACATTTTGTATCAACATGTGATTGCAGCTCTTAAAGTATTAAAGCATGCATCTACTAAATAAAATTCCAATATTTACAATGGGATAATATTGTCTTTGGCAATCACTTCTTTAGTAGTGCTTCATACTGTTAGCAGAAAAACACATTATTTTGACTACATTCCTCCTTTGCAGATGTCAAGCACAAATTGCAGTAATACAATAACATATAATATGATGGGTTTATACAGTCAATGGAGGAAAGCCAACTGTCTGCATGGCATTATTAATACTTTATAGACAGACATGTTAACTATTGCAGGAGTTGTGTATCCTTATCCAAGCCCCAATGGGATAAGAATAATAGGCAACAAAGTGAAGAGAGTACAAATATTTAACCACATGCTCTTCTTCAGTGTCAACAATATCAGGAGACAGTGGTCCCTGGTCTTTCAAAAGCAATCACTATTCCAATTTATTAACCACAATTTTATCTTAGTAGAGAGTGTGCTTTGGTTGAACGGAAAGTGTGCGCAATAACTAAGCAGGGCTTCTTTCCCAATTCCACAAATAGAAAGATTTGTGGAGAGGAATTCTCTTCAAGCATGAAAACTTTTGATGGGAACAACAAATTTAGCCTATACCTCAACACAGCTGAAGCCTACCAGAGAGTGAGGACACAAAACAGAGCAAAATGTACTTCCTAAAGAAAAGAATTAGAAGCCATATGTTAACTTGCATTGGCAAAGCAAATAGGTAATGACTGAGACGTAATGGCTTTGTCAATGGTTTTTATGTCATGTCATTCCAGAAGCTGTGTAGCAAGAATAAATAAGAAGAAAAAAAAAAGTCTATGATTCGGACACTGTTTTTCCGCTTTTTATTTGCAGATCAAAGTTCGATCATTAAATAGAAAAAGAAAACAATGCAAATGTTTTTTTCAAAAATCACAAGTGGGTGAGCAGCACGGAGGGAATAGGTGGAGGAAGCAACACAGCACAGATGGGGAGGAAATACAGGAGTGGCGAGGAGAATCAATGGTTGAAAGGAGGAGGGAATGGGTGGGAGAAGCAACATGAAGAACGGGTAAAGCGCCGGTGCCGCGATTGCTGCAAAAGTAAAGAAATAGAAAAAAACATCTATTTCTTTACTTTTGCTATATCGCGGCATTTTTCTATTTCTTTACTTTTGCAGCAATCGCGGCACCGGCGCTTTACCTTTAACCATGAGTAAAGCGCCGGTGCCGTAATTGATGCAAAAGTAAAGAAATAGAAAAAACATCTATTTCTTTACTTGTGCTACAATCGCGGCACCCGCGCTTACTTTTAATTTTAAAAGTAAAGCGCGGGTGCCGCGATTATGCGAAAGTGAAACAAAGCAAGCACGCAAAGGAAAAAAAAAAGTGACGCGGCCGCGAAAGTTAAACAAAACAAGCACGCGAGTGGTGCGAAAGCTGGCGGCTGCGCGCGTAACCGCAAGCGCTAGGCCAGCAAAAGCGTGGGGTAGCACTTTTAAAATCCCACTACTAAATGTCTCGCAGAGCAGCGCATGTGCTGGCTCAGGCGAGACCTAAAAAGAAGAGAGCAATGATGTGGTCACTGAGCTGCTTCATTTTGTATGTTGCACATTTGCGTTTTACGAAAGCACGTGTCTACAAAATGACACGCCCCAGCAACTGCGTCATCCTGCTTATTTATTTTTTTTAAACTTTTCTTCATGCTGTACAGGATTTGCTTTGATGCTGTCCAGCATAAACAAAATACACTGGGAGAGCCAATGGGTCTATCAGGCGAGGCCTATTGGCTTTGCCAATGCTTGTTAATAAATATGGCTCAGTGCTGCTCTCTTCCTCTTGCTCTGCGTTGTGCTAACAAATAATAAATGTGCCCCTTGGTGCGCATGCTTGGCCTGCCCAGCATTAAACCTCACTCTCAGGCAGTAAGTGACGAATTTAAAAACTATCTTTCTCTGTCATTTGTGTCTCTCTCCTTACTTTGTCTCAACTCTTCTATCTTAACCCTCTCTTAGCCTCTCTCTTCATCCTCTCTTAACCCTTCCCTTCATTGCTAATTCTCTACCTTAATTTTCTGTCTCTATCTCAGCTCTCTCTATAACACCTTTGC
Organism: Calotriton arnoldi; assembly: GCA_963921515.1. Lineage (NCBI taxonomy): Eukaryota > Metazoa > Chordata > Amphibia > Caudata > Salamandridae > Calotriton > Calotriton arnoldi. The sequence continues at coordinate 239,071 of CAWUFW010016144.1, read as the reverse complement.
CTACTCTCTTAATATACCCAATATACCTCACTCAATTTCATCTCACTCTACCTCTCTCTCCATGACCTTGTCCCCAATATATCACTCTCTGTGCATTCATCTACCTCTCTTGATTCCTGATCATTGCTTTTCCCATTTGACCTCTCTTTACTTCACTTCTCACACAACCTCATCTCTATCTTTACCTCACCTGTCTCCATCTCTCTACTGTTTTACATCTCTTTGCTTTCTTCACCTCACCACTGCACTTCACCTCTCTATCTCACTTCTCTCTTTATCTCACATTTCCCTCACCACCCCACCTCTCTCTACCCCACCACCTTCTTACAACCTATCCTCTCAAGTTACATCACCATTCGTTCACTATATCACTTCTCAACCTCCACTTCCTCTTGCTATACCTCTGTTCCCTTTCTTCATCTCTCTAAATATCTTACTCCATCTATTACCTCAATTTCTCGATCTCTACTCCTTTTACTCTATCACCAACTGTTTTCTCTCTCTCGGTCTCTTGCTCTTTCACATACAAACAGCGAATCTCTCTGGACCTCCTTGTCCATTTCAACTCACTCTCTTTACCTCAATGATCTTTCTCAACCTATATCTTTATAGATCTTTTTTCTTCACAAACTCTTCTGCACACAGCTCTCTACCTCTGTATAAACCAGATCTATCTTTCTCTATTTCGTGTATGTCTATCAGCTTCTCCTTTTTCCTCTATACCACATTTCTCTTTCTACCATTCACCTCTCTCTACCTTTCTCTATTCCTCACTACTCTCTTTACTTGATTTGTTTTCTATGTATCTTCTCATTTCCCTCTACCTTGCATCTCTTCGTTTTTCCTCGATTCTCTCTTTCTACCTCTAGCTCTCACTACTTTTACCTTTATCTAATTCACCTGTTTTTCTAAGTTAACAACTTTCTCTATCCAAATCACCCCTTGGAGTACTGTACTATTCTCCCTCTTTTCACATTTTATTTCCCTTATCTCTATTTCTCTCTAACTCACTCTAAAACCTTTCCTATTGCTCTACCTACATAGCCCTCTTTCTACCGCTTTTTATCTGTCCTTCTGGGTACTTTATCTTTCTCAACTTATTTTATTTCTCTCTCTACCTCACATGCCTTTCTAAATTATCGCAATCTCTCTCTAATTCATAACTCTAGCTATACTGCTCTCTTCATGTCTCTGTCCATCTCCTCTACCATGCCCAATCCGATTACTCTTCTCCAGCAGGGTCACGGGTAACCGTCTAGCCAGACAAATATACGTAGATAAAGAGGAGAAGAGGGACAAGGCAGGGGAATAGCAATTAGGAGAATGTTATTAGATTGTAACCAATGGAATGGGGAAAATCCTGGGAGCAGCGCTTTGATTTTTATTGTTGTGGCAATAATGCCAGTAGTGACCGGGCTCTATTTGTGATTGCAAATATTCTGCAATTAAAGCAACAATTTCAAGTGCTATGTTCATGTCTCATATTTAAACGTATCCATTAGTCCACTAAATATCTAACGAGTCACCCATAGTATGTTTTCCTACAATAGGAGTTATATGTTGGTTAGACACTGAATGCCACAAACTGTAGTTATTGCAAGTAAAAGAAATCTACACCCAAACTCAAAAAGATCTAGCTTCATCAGTGTTTGTTCAAGCTTCCTTTTGGTACTGTTTGGCTGGTGGACACTAGGGAGCTTGAACTTTCAGCTCAGGTTGGAGTACACAGTGCAGCCTGAACTTTCAGCTAGATTTGCGTGCCCCTGTTTCTGAAGGTTTAACGTATAATTCAACATTGCTTGCCATCAGCAGGGCTTGAATGAGCCAAAAAGGGGAAATAGATTCAAAGTTGTTCCAAACAGGGAGCCCCAAAGTATATCTTGTCCGAGGCCCGCAAATCCTTAAGATGTCATTGAGGCGACAGCAAAGAGAGAGGAGAAGGAGAGATTAGAGAGAGAAGGGGGAATAGAAGGTGAGAGAACGTGGATGGAAGGAAAGAGAGAGTGGGTAAGAAGTGACCAGCGCCAGTTTGAATATTTTTTTGCGAGGGTTGCTTCTGGTTCCCAGTCTGGCTCGGTTTAACAGTATTGCTATCTTTTGCCTGTTTGAGATTATTTTAGACGTTCCTACACCCTTTTGGGCCTTGTCTGCACGAGTATAAAGCTACAATAAATGAAAATGTAAAAAAATACTCTATACTAGTACTTGATCCGCAGTAACATCATCTCAGATTGGCCCCACCTGTTAACCAAAACGTGATTTCACTCTGCTACATTTAAACAAAGAAACGAAGATAGATTTTGTCTTTGCATCTAGAGAGGTGAAGTTAAGACAAGGCCATGGGGTAATTTTTTGGGGAAATGTTTTTTCCTGCATGTGCAGAGGCACATCTGGTGGTCTTGGCTGCATTCATTCTTTTGTATTTACCGCTGTATCTTCAGCCAAGTCAATACTGCCTCAGTTTAACACTAACCTCTACAAGGCAGGGCTTAAAATAATCTTTCAAAAAATCATCTAACACCGAATTTTCTTTTCTATATATTTTTCCTCGAGGACAGGCTGTCGGCTGCTCCCACATAACAGATTTCTTTTCGAAAGTGAAAACTATTCACGTGGTCGTGGCCTCTCTTCTACACCTCTTGGCCTCCCACTAAGGGAACGTGTCTGAGGATAACCCAGGGTGGAGTCTGCACATGGGAAGCACCCCCAGTGTAGAGGGGTCGGGTACAAAGGAAGGGATGAAAGGATACCCAGAAGCCCTGTCTGCGGGAGTAGCATCAGGAGCAAAAGAACTCCGCCTGTAACCCAAAGAGTTAACTAAGCTTGCACGGAGGACACCTTTCGTCTCTGTGCTCCACTGAATGGATCATTCATAATGTCACCAGCATCCATACTTTTACCTTTTAATTCGTTTTATTGAAATCACAAGCCTATAAATTTGACACATTAAACATAAGAATCTGGTTTTTTGTGTTCCTTGACATATTCACAGTTCTATTTAAAGCACCTTAATGCCTGACTGGTGACAAGGCGCTATATGAAAACTTCAAATAAATAAATAAAAATGTGAATGTTTATTCAATAATAACACCCCTTTTACGGTTTGCTAATTTCGGTCGTTTATACACAACAAAAGGAGAAAAGAGTGGCACCTAAGTAGTTGATGGTGTAGTTCGGCTTCTCTGTGAAATTGTTATTTCACAACGTGTTTATTAAGAGAAATAACTTCTCTCTGTATGCTTTTGACTGTGTAAAGCACTCCGTATCTCTTTTAAGTCAAGCAGTGCCACATAAAAAAATAATAATAAATAAATAACATAGTTTGCCCACCAGCAAAAAACATAGCGGTGAGATCATGCATTCATCACCTAGTTCCCACTTTTTTTCCCCAAACAATCTTTTCCCACTTCCTTTTTTCAAAAACTAACATTGTCCCTTGGCGGCTAGCCCTTACCCTGAGAGGACGGATTGGAGAAGCTGAGCCCAGATCCAGCGGGTCCTTCGCCTGGCCATGGCTCCTGTGATAATGCACCAGCATCACTTTCATGCAGTGGGGATGTATGGATGGAGCTCTGAAGCATCTACCACCTACATTCCTTTGTGTGGTTTGTACCACATTGAAGCAGAAATGTCTTCTGCAGATCACATCCCCTCTGGGATATATTAAAGGGTTAAGGTTTTGGATATTGACAATACGTGAAAGACAGGATAGTGGAAAGCCTTCAACATTGAAAAAGCTATCGTAATAATTCATGCAACTGATTTTAACATTTCTAAACTAAAAACAGTCTTGTGTCATGGCTAGAGCTCGGCTCTGATCATACTATGACAAGAAGCATGATGTCCCAGAAAAGTATATTTACCAGTGGCGGCTCCTCCGCTAAGACGGAGGAGTGCCGCCCCACTCACTGCTTTGCAGCAGTCAAATAAAGGAAAAATTAAATGATAATAACTCAATGTTATTATCATTTTATTTTCTGCTGCAGCTTTCCAGGGCGGGGCTGCTCTGCTCACAGAGCAGGGGGAGAAGGAGTGGTGGGCATACTAAGCGCACATGACTGTTTGGCAGGCCGTCTCGGGCCGGCTAAACAGTCATGCGCACTTTGCATGTTCTCCACCCAGGCTGCATTATAGCCTGGGTGGAGAACATGCCCAGGCTCCCATTCCCCATCTGAGTGCCAAACCACGGCGCTCAGACCAATCACAACACTTCATTGCACCATTGTGATTGGCTTAGGGGAGCCTGGGTGCTTCCTGTTCCTGGCCCAAGTCAAAAGCGGAGGAGAGACGGAGGAGAGACGTGGCGATAAGGTAAGTGTTTATTTTTTTTATTTTTTAACACCCCTTTTACCCCCATCGCTCCCCAACCCGCCACTCGCACGGCCGCCACTGATATTTATTACAATGTATAGCGGGTACAGCTTCATATATGTACCTAAGAGAGCTCCCGGAGGTCAAATATTAGGATTGAAGACAAGGAACCCAGTACAGATGAACCCAGTGCAGGTGTGAAGCAAATTTTAGGATGACTGTGCCTGATCAAGGCAAAGGTTTCTTCTTGAGACTTTGCAGAGAAGAATTTGGAGGCTGCCAGAGAACTACTCATACCCAGTGTCCTTGACAAGATTATTATCCTTCGGAAGGTCATTTAAGAAGAGAAGTGGTGTGCAGCAGAGACATACAGAGAAGCAAAGAGGTATCATGGAGATTACTCAGACCACCGAGCCCTAGACATGTCAACAGATACCCACCCACAACGGAAATATGGAGCAACACAGACACACTTTATTTTTATTTTATTTATTCTTTTTGCAGTTTTGTACAGAGCAAACTCGACCGGAAGGTATTGGAGCACCTGCTACATTACACAAGGTCACATTATTATTTGTTTTTTAGGCGAGGGGAGACTAAGGGCCCGATTTAAATGTTGGCGGTAAGCATACTGCATCGCAACGGAGTGAGCTTACCGTCAACAAGATTGTCTGCCCACAGCATTTAAAAGCGGGCGGACGATAGTTTGACCACGGGAGAGATTACTCCATCTCTGCCGTGGCCAAACTGCTCTGATGGCCCAACGGAGTAAGGGCCATCGGAGAATTGGCTATATGTCCGTCCACCCAATCAGGATGGGAGGACATATAGCTGTTTTTTTACAACCTGTAAGTGGCAGTAAAAAACAAAGATGCCCCCGTGGCCAGGGGGGCATTTTCTATTTTATTTTCAAAAAGAAAATTCTGCTTCTGAATTTTCCTTTTGAAAAGTAAAAAGAAAAACAGTTTCACATATTAACAGAGCCCTGCACCAAACTGCAAAAAGCATTGACAGGAACTGCCGTGACGGTGGATCCTGGCAATGATTTGAGAAATGTCCGCCAGCCTGGTGGTCATTTCATAATTTGGCACACAGAGGTGCAGTCAAGGCTACGCAGTAAATTAGTCCATCGTCCTTACTGGAAAACCTCTGTGCGCCAAAATATCAATCGGCCCCTAAGTGATTTGCTCAGAATCACAGGATGTTGAGCCAACGCCAAGACACGAACCTGGTTCCCCGTTTCCAAAGTCGGCAGCTCTGGCCTAACACCATATCCTCTTTCCTTTCATGTTTGTATCAAAAATCTATAAAATAACAGATAAAACTGACACCAAGGGAAGACAGAATATAAGATTTATATAGAATGATGCTAAAAATTGTCAAATGTTGCAGCAGCACTAATCAACCACAGCAAACAGTAGAGCAGCTAATCTGCTCTTCTCTCTTCTGGTTCACATCACGTCTGAGTAAAATCCAACAGCATAATAAACAAGCATTGGCATAGCCAATAGGTCTCGCTTTTGGGACCTTATAAGTATTTAGTTATGCAGCACAATATTCTTAGTGCAACAACACCAACTGTTGCATGGCTAAACACTTATAAGGTCCCAAAGGCGAGACCTATTGGCTATGCCAATGCTTGTTTTATTTTTCATTGTTTGCATTATGTCAGGAGTGCAACATGCCTGAAACAGTATCCAGGCCAGGCCTAAAAGAATAATGAGCAGGGCTTGAAAACCAAATGTAAAGAGTATCCCTGCTGGGGAAAAATGTACACACCCATTGGAAAATATGCACAAGTAAATCACTTGGAAATGCGGAATTGTAAAATTCCACTGTTTTAGATGCTGTGAGTAAAGGTTTGGAATTTACATGTACAATTGCATTTTTGGCGCACCTCAGTTCAGTGTAGCTGTGGGTGAAGCGCTGCAGGTTTTTTAGTGGACCGAAACGCGCTCCAAAGATGCGGCTACACCACCGCCCCAATTACATCATCATCTACTCTTCTGACAACTCGCAGAACATGCCGGTCGGGCTGTGCTGTGGTGAGCGGTTGTGTGCAAGGCTGCTGCAATGAGACGGACGTGTGCCCCTGTGCAAATGGCACAGAGAATAGTTGCGTGGGTTACGCCATGTGTGAGGGGCTTCACATCCGTACTTCCGTGATGCCTTCATTAATGCACATTCGGAATAGTGTATTTTCTCGTCTCTAAGGGCACCTATGGAGACGCATGGCGGCAGTTTAAACGTTTAAATATTTGCCCCAGCATATTGGTGTTAATTTGAATCCTTCTATTTCGTTTGCTACTGAAACCATAATGTGATTGAGATATCGGCTTCCAGTGCAGTAGTTGTACGTAGGGTTTCCAGTGCTTAGAAACTTCAGAAACTGTGATAGTAAGCGCTGCACAAAAATCAAGTTATTAAAACGTTAATTTCCTACATACCAATTTACAAATATGCAGAATTACAGTAGCCCTACTGGACTAGTCATTTCTCAGCAGGCGGGCAACTAGAGCCAAATTTCAGGGGGGGGCTGAAAAATATTTGAAGAGTGACTCTAAGAGGGGGTGAAAACGCCTCATTAACAAGTAAATGGTCTTTTAAAGACCGGTGAAGTACTCGGGTGCGGCTGCAATTAGACGGTCGCCAGCCCGGGAAGCTGTCTCAGCTCGGGCTGACACACGCCGGGGGGGGGGGGGGGGGGCTGAAGCCTGGTGAGCCCAATGGGTGTTAGGCGCCTGTTTCTCAGTAACATGTTCTTTTTGGCTTGAATGTGCACGTCCATTTCTCAAAATATAATCCGTGTGTACCATCCATCTCGCCTAGAAATAACTTCTGTCTCATGATTATGCATTTAAATATGTCGCCGTTTCAGTTCTCAGCCTTGCTGTGCGTCTGAACTCTGTTCGGGGATGCTTTCGAAGGTGTGACTTTGGATTTACACAGTAGTGCCTCGGATGCTGCGCAGCGGCATTTACGTTCCCATGTAAACATGATGTGTGATGTTGGGCAGATTGCTTTAACTCTTTGGAGCATCTGGAGGCAACTGGTTTTCCGATGTCCAGAAATGCACTCAATGCTGCTGAGAAGAGGACCGACCAGGGAGCTCAGTATATCCAAGACACCCAGCGGATTCAGTGGTAGGTAGGCGGCCACCCGGGACAGGAGGGGGCAGGCTTAAGACCGCAGGAGGGATAGTGATACTGCTGGGTTGCTTTTTAATCCTCACTTTCACGCGTTTCCTTATTTTAATGACTGTCCTCCTATAGCTTTTAACCATCGGTTGTAATTTAGAGCTGGGGGCCCTGCTGCATCGGCGCCAGCTCATTATAGTGAGAGCAGTGTTAGCCTTGGCCCTGTCTGTGCCCACAGCCTGTATGAGCTTAGAAATGTGGGGCGCGTGGAACGGGAAACAAGAGAGGAGCGGGGGCGAGCGAGCGCGGCAGCCTGGGCTTTCGAAAGCTGACCAGACGCTCGTGCGTCATGGCCTTTTCCCCGCACGGCCGGCATGTGTTTCCAATTATCGTTCCCGCGTCTGGGCACGATAATTGGAAACAGATGTGTGCCCCGCGCGTAACCGCAGGGAAAAGGCCATGACGCACGAGCGTCTGGTCAGCTTTTGAAACCCCCTAACATAAAGTCTCGCAGAGCAGCGCTTGCGCGCTACTCGAGGCTCGACCTAAAAAGACAGATCTGAGATAGCGAGGACATAAAAATGTGCAGGTCTGCATTGTTTAAAACAGCATGCTCTCAAAACAGAAATAATGGCCCTCACATCAGAAAACACACTTTTTGGCTTTTGAGACCTGCCAATGCTGTCCATCAGAAGAAAGAGGCAGCACGTAGACTTTGAGTGGACATAATAAGCTGAAAATGATGGAATGTAAAGCGAAAGTCAAATGAAGTCTGGGTCTACCAGTCTTAAATAGCTGTAGACATGACCCACAAGATGGTTTCACCAATATTGTGGCACTGCCCGCTTGCTGTTCTCTATGCTATAATATCCTATCATATTTAGTTTTTGTTCTGTTTGACCACACGCCAGTGCTTATAATTTAGACCTGGCCTCCCTCAGGCAATGCATTTATCTTTTATGTTCCAGTAAAATGATCTCAGCCTTGCAACATCCAATTTAATGTCACCTTTTACAATCAGCCTCGTAATACCCACCTGTACATTACGCCAAAGCGATGCCCACCAGAGCAAGAGTGTAATAGCTATGTGGTCAGATATGTAATCTAATACAATATCTACAAGCATTATATTCGTTGATGCCAACAGTGGGAGTCCTAATAATATACGTGAATATCAGTCCTTACCATGCAGGCATTTAGTGGTACATTACAATGTATTTAATACAACGCGTTGACCATTACAATTCATAGTTTTACATCGTTTTATTGCTACCACGCAAAACTACTAGTAAGTATATAGTTTTATATATTGTTTTCTCTCCTCCGTATCTCGAAGACTAGGCCAACACTACAATAGCTGGTTCAAAATTAATTTATTGAAGCCAACTGAGGTATCAGCACGTTTCGGCTCTAACAACCAGCCTTGTTCATGATGACAGACACCTTTCATTTGTGTTCCATATATTTTGTTAAACCCCTCCCCTGTCATCAGTGCGCTAAACACTAACGAAGTTCTAGTATGACTATTATGGCCGCCATCTTGAATACCTTAATACCCAATGCTGCTACCTATGCGGCTCGTGTTTCCATTCATCATAATAAAACCTGAAAAAGGGTGGTCCCAAAACACGTTCTCTCCATTTGTTTTTCCATAGGAAAATTGAACAGCGATACCGCAAAAAACTGCTGAAGTGAATTACACCAAATTTGGCAGAAAGCTCGATCTTGATCCGAAAGGTGTGCTTTTTGTGATTTGGTGAAAATCCGTTCAGTAGTTTTTGAGAAATTAAGCCTTAAAAATATTTATATATTTCATGGCGTAGAGGATCCACGGGCTGGCAGATCTTGAGATAAGATTTGATTGGCTGCCACCACATCAACAAAGATGTGGGGAAAGCCATCTTAGGACTCAGTCCCTTGTCCTAGAAAAAAATATTAAAAAGGAGGCAGGGTAGGGATACTTTGCCTCCTAAGCCTGGAGGAGGGGGGTCCTAGAGGAAACCTCCTGGGGCCATTTACATATATATATTTTTTTAATTTACAGTTAATTCACAGGTGGATCTGCGAATCCACAGTAAACGTTTTTAAGAAAGGCGCTGTCTTCCACACTTGAAAAAAACCAACCCATGGTGGCCAGGGCCCGGGGGGCTGCAAAATAGGTTTATTATGGGAGGGGAGCGACCAGCCGCCCCCGGAGCTTTTACCAGGCCCCGGGGACTTCATCTACCAGGCTCGACACTTAAACTTAAAGCATAGGGGGCCGTGTGGCCCTCTCCCCTAGCCTTAATCAGGCCCCGGGCACCCCATCCCCATGGCCAACACATAAAATTAAAGGGAAGGGGTCACACAGGCTCCCTCCCGAGTCATTGACGAAGGGCTTGTCCATAGGCCAGTCCCTGCAGTCAACCCCATTTTGTACAAGGTTGACGCCTGTTCGCCACGTGGGGCTGTCGTTACGTATGGTAATAAAATGCTACTTTACATTTTTTTTAAACGTAGAATTTCACTGAAAAAACAAAGATTAAAGTGATGCTATAGTTAGGTATGATAATAATATTTTCTTTTGTATTAAAAAGAACCTTAGACATTCACTGACAAAAACAAATATTAAGGGATGTTATAATTAGGTGAAAATGTCAGTTAAAACATACCGTTTTAAACAAAACACTGAAATTCACTAGTTATAGTTACCTCAAGTAACTATAACTTGTGCCCTGAAGTAACTATATTATGCCCTAAAGTAACAATAACTGGTGCCCTTGCCATGCACTTCTAATTACCCCACATATTACACCGATGACAAGTTCTAGAACCTCATCAATAACATCATGTTGGCATCTGAAATGACATCATTGATGACAACATCGTGCATTGAAGGGGCACGAGTTATAGTTACTTTAGGGCACGAGATAGTTGACAAATTTCCCCAAATCTTTCAAGGAAGGAGCTGAGGTGGAAGAACTTAAACATTTTTTTATACACAGACACACACACATACGTATAAACAATTAAAAAAAATAAAGAAATAACTTACCTGCATGGTAAAACCTTGCATAGTACCTGAAAATGGCCTGCATGGTACTTACCCATGTCATAAAGACACTGTGGTAAAGGTACCATATGGTAAGAGCTGCGGTACACAAAGAGCAATTTTTTTCCCTCTGGAGCTTAACACCTAAAATTGCAATGGCCCTTGAGGTTGTCTTACAAAAACGAATAATAGGTAGCGGTGGGCGAAGAATTCCGCTCTGCTGGTGGAGATCACTGAGTTTTGCCCACTCTGAACGGAGTTCGGAGTTCCGCAAAACTCCGCAAAGTGACGCAGAGCGGAATTTTTTCTCTCGAACCACACGACAACATTAAGTTGATGAGCACGCGCGAGAAAAATTGCACGCTTGACCTCCTCCTGGCAAGATTTCTCAACGCAGGCGGACCCGGATTGAGAAATCTACTGCTCACATTGAGGAAGCTGCCACTCGAGTAAAATGTCTATTCGAGCGGCAGAAAGCAGCAACGCCCTCTGGCATGACACGTAGTGCCGTTCGTGCTGTTGACAGCACGGGACAAGCTCCAGGCACTAAAAATCAGTGCGAGCAGCGCGACTTAAAGACTCCACCACTGGCGGTACTCTGCAGAGCGTGGCAGAGTTTTTCAGGCACTTCACAAAGTTCCGCAGAGTAGAACTCCGTGAACTGCGCCCAGGCCCAATAGGTAGTACTGATGTACCTCCATACGATGGCTCAAACTTTTTAAATGTCGCCACTTGCCATTTGACTGTGCAATGCAAGTCTATGCAGGATGATTAGTGTAACTCAGGCCAAAGTTAATGTGCATACCCAGACAACAATTAGTTATACTTTCGTCATTGCAACCCCATTGAACTGATTGACCTGCCTTTCTTGTAATGACGCCTAAAAGAAGACTTTGAACAGATGCTAGTTTGTTTGTAATCAACATGAGTCTATATAGTTTACAAAAGCATCTCCTAAGTCCAGTTAGTTTTTGGTGGCGCTGGACAGTTATATGGCACATCTGCATAAAGCAGGAAAGGGCAAATATTCCGTCCTGCCTTTGGGCATTAGTCCGCAGTTTCCTAAATCAGGGTGCTTTTTGTTATTATACATATTAAAACAAATTCAACGACAGAGGCTTGTCTTATGCTACGTGTTCCATTATTATCAGGTTTAAGCTCAAGTCCCATAGCCACCTTGTGTTATGTTATGTTAGCAGTTTATAAAGCGCCTGGTTACTCCAATCCGGAGTGTCTCCGCGCTAGATTTCAATCCCCATTACTGGAAGCCGGATTCACCTCAGTTGTTTAGTGGGCATGGCCCTTTCTGAATAGCAAAGTTTTCAGCTGCTTCAGAAAGAGAGCCTCTGAGGGCTCTAATCAAAGATGGGAGGGCAAACTATTCCATTGTTTTGCTGCTAAAAATCTAAAGGAGCTGCCTCCAAAACGCGTTCTACGAACTTTCAGGACGCTGGATAGCCCTATTCCTGCTGATCGCAAGCAGTGGTTGGGGAGATAGGGCCTAATTAGAGGACGGAGATAGCCAGGGCCTTTCCTATGAAAGATCCTGTGGACGAAACACATGGCTTTGAAAGAAATCCTTTCCTCAATGGGAAGCCAGTGGAGTTTGGTTAAGGCTAACCCCATTGGGGCTCATCTGGGTATATTCAGCAGCAGACGGGCTGCCACCTTTTGTATCCTCTGGAGCATTAAAAGGCACCTCTTAGAGGCCCCTAAGTAAAGAACGCTGCAGTAATCTAGCAGTGCTATCACGAGTGCCTGGACTGCAATTCTTTTCGCAGAAACCGGGAGAAGCCCTCAAATCTTCTGGAGCATTTTCAGGGTGCCAAAGCACATACCTACAAGAGTTGAGATTTGATCTCCAAAAGATAGAACGTAGTCGAACCAGACTCCTACATTTTTCACCGGGCCTAATTCATTCGGCCACCACGAGGAGGACCAGATGGACGGTTGTTTCCCTAACACCAAGATCTTGGTTTTGGCCGCATTCAGTCGCAGACAGCTGTTCTTCATCGAGTTGGCCAGTTCTACAAAGCAGAGTAAAATCATCTGCTGCTTGGTTGCCCTCCTGAGTCAACGTGATGATCAGTTGGGTGTCATCGGCATAAGATACTCTTCGTACGCCATGACCCTCAATGAGAGCAGCCAAAGGTTGCATATAGAGATTAAAAAGAGTCGGACTCAGAGCAGAGCCCTGAGGCACTCCCTGCTGCAGCGTTCTGATCTTGGATAAGTGCGGCTGTTGGGTGACCTGAATTGTACGGCCCTGCAAAAAAAATCAGCAAGCCAACCCAGCACGGTGCCACCCACCCCTGAGTTTTGTAAACTAACAGCAATCCATGAGAGACTGTATCAAAAGCTACACTTAAGTCAAGCATGACAAGTGCAGCTGTTTTGCCATCATCAGCCGCTTGGCAGAGAGATTCTGATGTGAATAGAAGGGCAGATTCAGTACTAAAGAGTGGCCTGAAACCAGATTGCGTATCGGGGAGAAGAGCTTTTTCTTCCACAAAATTCATCAGCTGATGATTGACAAATTTTTCCGCAATCTGAGCAAAAAAAGACAGCAGGGATATTGGTCCTAAATTCTCAGGTACAGAGAGATCTAATGTTGGTTTCTTTAGGAGTGGAATCATCATAGCGTGTTTCCATTCCTGAGGGACCTGCCCGGATAGAAAGGATAGGTTGAGCACCTCAGTGAGTACGGGTACAATGGCTTCTCGACCTCGCTCAAGTATAGCTGGAGACGCTGGGTCTAAAGGTGACCCGGAAGTTATTTTAGACAATAAGCTGTGGGTCTCAGCCTATGATATGGCTTTCAGATTTTTTAAAAAGTACCTGGAGCAGCATAAGCGGTAAAGGCTGATGCAACAAACTGGAAATTCCTAACACTCTCAGGAAAAGAAGAGTATATATTGTCACTCTTATCAAGAAAGGGGAGTGCAGTCTGATCGCAGAGGGTAGTGGTGGAGGGAAAATGACGCCGCTGTACGTTCCAGGGATATTAAAGTTTTAATTATCTGGAAGTGTTCCTTCGGAGCATTTTTTGATTGTTTAATTTTTTTTGCATAGAACCGCGCACGTGCCTGCCTTAGAGACTTATGATAGTCTCCCAGGGAGGCCAGGTATGTAGTTTTGTGGTGTTCTTCATACTTTTTGCGCCAAATGCGTTCCAGCCGCTTACATGATTTCTTTTTTGCCAGCAATGCCTCCATATACCATGCAGCTGATGGCTTAGAGCGCATGCTGGTAATGATTTTCCTGGGAGCCAAATCATCTAAAGCCTGATTAATCCACCTCGTTAGTTGCCTATTTGCATTCTGGGGACAGGAGTTGAGTACTGGTATTTCCTGCTTCAGCGCTGCCGTGAGAGTCTTAGATGTAATACAGGACCATTTACGAGCACTTCTATTATGAGGTTGACAAGAAGAGAGGGTGTTAGAAATGGGATTTTTGGTAGGCTAGGGCATGTGCCAAAGCCAGGCAGAAACCACCACTCTAGTCAGGATAAGGGAGTTACACTCCTAAAATAACCCCGGCTCACCCCCTTGGTAGCTTGCCACGAGCAGTTAGTCTTATCATAGAGGCAGTGTGTAAAGCATTTGCACATAACCAACAGTAATACAGTGTAAGCACTACAAAAGGACACCACACCAGTTTAGAAAAATATCCAATATTTTTATATACTTAAGACAAGACCAAAAACGATAAAAATCCACAATACAGTACTTAGAAATCTTCAGTTATCAAAATAACCTTGAAAAACAGTTCCTTGAAGTCGATAGCTCCGTCCGGGGCTATCACGGCGTCATGAACAAACAAATCCAAACAGTTCTGGCTGACCGCGGCGTCGCGGGCCAGTTACGGTGTCGGGAAGACCCGCAAACAGTACCTTTTAGAAATGCAGGGCGTCGGCGACCTCTTGTTGAGCTTCCGAAAGCACGGCGTCCGCAGGCGTCGGTTCCGGAGGTCGGTGCAGGAGTCGTCGGGGCCCTCGAAGTCACACGCATTGCAGATCGAACTCCTCTCTGTTGAAGTCAGGAGGGCTGGCGTCGGCAGGCGTCGGGTGCTTCGGGGCGAAGTGCAGCGGTGCGGTGTGCGGTGCCCTCAGGTCGCGGTGCGAGCAGCTGGCTCGGTGGCGGCGTCAGATGGTGTCGTCGGTGAGACCAGGGTCGCGGTGCGAAGTGAATGCGGTGCTCGTCGCGGTGCGGGCAGGTCGTGATGCAAGCAGCGGCGTCGTCGTTGCTGGAGCACTGTCGCCTGGAGTCGATGGCGCCGGCGTCGGTAGGCCAAGGCTGCGGTGCGGGATGAGGGCGGTGCGTCGGGTAACTTTACGAGCGGTGCCTTCGAACCACGGTGCAAGCAGCGGCGTCGATTTCGGCGTGGAGCGGCGTCGTTGGGGAGGCCAAGGCGTCGTCGTGAAGCGAGGTGGTGCGGAGTGCAGTGCCCACAGGTCGCGGTGCGAGCATCGGCTTGGTGGCGGCGCCAGCAGGTGTCGTCGGTGAGACCAGGGTCGCGGTGCCCTCTGCGGTGCATTCAGGACAAGGAGTCGGCAGCGCGTCGTAGACGGCGTCAGGTTGCTTTTTCCTCTGTTGCAGCACAAAACACACAGTCCCCAGTGCTGAGGGCAGAAGAGCTTAAAGTCTTTGCTGTTCCTGAGACTTCTTGAACAGGGGGCAAGCTCTACCTCAAGCCCTTGGAGAAACTCACAAAAGTAGATTGCAGAAAGTTCAGTCCAGTCCTTTCACTGCCCAAGACAGAAGCAGCCACTGCAGGCCAACACAGCAAAGCACAGAGCAAAGTGGTAGTTCCGCCTCACAGCTTCTCCAGCTCTTCTTCTGGGCAGTCTTCTTGATCCAAAAGAGTTCTAAAGTTCAGGGGTCTGGGCCCCAATATTTATATCCCAAAATCCTTTGATCTCTTAGGCAGAGAGTGTCTGTGCCCAGCCAGAACCAATTCTGCCTTCTCTGGTGTGACTTCCTGGCAGGAGGTGGAGACGGCATGGTCAGAGGCAGACCAGGCCCTTTGAGGTGCAAGGAAATCTCCTCCCCCTTCCCCAATTGCAGCCCAGGCCTATTCAGCCCTTTCCTGACCCACCTAGACTATCTGGAGCCACTCCTGCTCCCCAGCCTTCTGTCATCCAAAACCCAGGCAGGCAATCCACATTCCAGCAGAGGCACGAAAATACCTACTTTCTAAAAGTGGTATTTTCAAACACAGAATGTAAAAATCACCTTCACTAAAAGATGCATCTTTAGATTCTGAGTTCAGGCATACTAAACTTTATTTTCCTACCTAATTCCCCGGGCCAGTTATGTTTATAAGATGTTATAAACAAACTCCCCATTCTGTCCTATGGGGAACAGGTAGCCTTGCAATAGCGAAAAACGAAATTGGCTGTAATTCGCTAAATGGACATGCCACACACACCAGGGCATGTCCTACCTTTCACATACACTGCACCCGGCCCACAGGGGTACCTTGGGCCTACCTTAGGAGTGGCTGACATGTAAGAAAAGGGGAGGTGAGGGACTGGCAAGTGTGTGCACTGGCCAAGTCGACATGGCAGTTACAAACTGCGCGCATACTCCGCAATGGCGGGTCTGAGTTACCTTTTCAGGGCTACTCACGTGGGTGGCACAATCAGTGCTGCAGGCCCACTAGTAGCATTTGATTCACAGGCCCTGGCACACGCAGTGCACTTTACTAGGGACTAACAAGTAAATCAAATATCCAATCATGGAAACACCAATCCATAACACAATTTACCACAGGTGTACTTGCACTTTACCACTGATCAGCAGTGAGAAACGTGCGCAGAAACACTACGCCAGCAAAAACAGAGTCAAAACCGGGAGGTCAGAAAGCAAAAACTCAGGGGAAACACGCCAAAAGATGCCAAGTCTAACAGAGGGCAAACAGAAAATGCCCAAACTCCAATCACTAATCAAGTTCACAAAGATGAGAAGATGAGAATAAAGAAAAATCCTGTTTCCCTATGTGAATGGCCCCATACGAATCAGCAGGGCATAGACATAAGACAGACTGTCCTGCTAATAAGAGGCTCCCTGAAATGATCTGGCAGGGTCACTGAAAGCCTGAAACATGAAGGGAATATTTTAAGGTCCTCCATTGTTTAGGGATTGGACGTCAGTCTCTCAAAGATGGCAAAAGGAATGAATACCTGAAAGGCTTTGCAACCGAACAGCAAATCAGAACGTGTCAACCAAAAGTAAGCTAAAAGGAGGAGGCAGGACTTGCAAGCAGATAAAAGGGAGAGAATTATTGTACAGGCCATTAAAAAAACCTTCCGCCCCAAAGACACAGCAAAAGACAAAAAAGGTGCAAAGTCTCACCACCTGGTGTACCTTGGATACCTCAAACCTGGCCTTCATACGCCAACACGGGGCACAACTTAGAAGCAAGGAGGCAGCTATGCTGCTGAGACCCACCGAACTACAAAAGTACAAAAGAGTCTGAGTTCACATGCCACTTATGCTTGTTAAAGGACAACACCATTTCAGGGGACCCTCCAATCCTGGAAGTGGTTTGTTCCACCTTCTTGAATTGTTACTGGCCCATTTACACTCATTACCCTTTCCGCCATCTTGGAACAGCGCACTGTCTACAGAGCTTGTCTGCATGGGCTGTATTGGCCAGAACCCCAGTGTTTTTCCAGGGAGGCAACCCTTCTCTCCCTCGTCCAAACACTTGAGCAGGGTTGTCATGAACCCCCACTTCAGCAGCTTAAGTGGGGGCTGGGACCCGAGAGTGTAGGTCCGAGTAACATGTAACATTTAGATTCGTGTTTAATTCTCCTTTGACTTGGATCATAAACAGCAGCTCTTGCAATGAACATTCAGTGAGAGGCAGTGAGATTGAGGGGGATTAGAGAGAAGGTTGGGGGGAGAAGCAGTGTAGAGAAGGATCTAAAGATGGATGGGTGGAGGCAGAGATGTATGGCTAGAGGGTAGAATGGTCGGTGGCTGGATGAAGGGACTCATGAAGAAATAGAAGTACTGAGAAAAGGATAGATGTAGAGACAGATGCAGAGAAGAGTGGATGATGGAGAAGGATGAATAGAATGATGGATGGAAGGAAGGAAGGGATGTATGGATGCATGGTAAGAAGGAAGGGTGGGTAGATTAAAAAAGGACGGTAAATACATGCCATGAGAGAAACCAGGATAAAAAAAAAAGGATTTAGAAGTAAAAAAGTTCATGAAGGATGAAAGGAAGGAAAGAAAATTGGAAAAACTCGAGATTGAAAGATGCAGAAAAAGTAAGCAAGGACTAAAGAATGAAAGAAGGGTGGAGAGAAGAGAGGAAGACATTTTCAGACATTCAGAAGGAAGCAATGCACACGTGACTGCTAGGTTTGCTTGACTCGCCCGTCGCTCAGCGTCATCTTTGGTAGGTGTCCAAGTGCAGAGTATTTTATTTTTCAGGCTACTCCCTTGCACTCGAGTCTACTCTGCACCCGTTCTCAGGTAACCATTTACTTCTCAGGGTGTCACTCCCACCAAGATACGACTCAGTCTGACTGAGAAAACCAGCATGGAATCATGGTGGCCTTCCCTCAGGGTGACACTCTTGCAGCAGTAGGTCAGGAATTCCTCCCCCCCGCAAGCAGCACCACAGAGAGAGCTCAACTGAAAGCCCACAAGAGGGACCTCGGCGTTGATCTACGATGGCCGAGTCTCTCTGAACCTCAGAGTGAACCACGGAGCCAAGTCCAATGGGCACCGCTGAACAACTTTCAAAGCTGAAGCTTTTTGTAAAGGACCAATCACCCAGGAACCACCCAGGAACTACCCATGCACACAGGACAATGAATGAAACAGGCTCACCTGCAAGGGCATGGTGGGCATGGTGGGCCCGGAGGTACTTGAAACAAAACTGTTGGGAGTCATATACAGAGCAATGGGAACTACAAGATTCCCAATCTCTAAACCCATCACCTCTGGCATTAGGCGGATGCCTGGGGGCAAGGAAGGTGATAGGAGTGGGGTGTGACGACATAGACATCGCCCTTCATGTCCCTCCAGAAGTACTCAGAGCCAAGAGGCAGACCATTTGAAAGGAAGATCTTAGCCATCAAAGCCGTGGAAAAAGCATTTCCACAGTATAGAGAGTAGTAACCTGGAAGCTGGAGGACATGTGCAGCGAGTGGTCACTGGAAAGTGTAAGGTCGCCCTGTGTCCGCACTTCAGAGCTTGAAGAGTTAGGCTCAAGTCCGGGTAGGGAATGTCTTTGCACAGTAGAGGTCTGAGAGCCAGACATCCCTGGCTTATTCGTCACAACTGGACAACCCAAGGGTACATAGAAAGGGGACTGGAGGCGGCAGCACTAACTAAAGGGGTGATGATGCTCCCAGCAGGGGGTGTGGAGTGAGAGGGAATAGAAACTTTGGGTTGAAGCAAAAGGAAGGCGTAAAAGAAGCCAGGGTCACCAATTCTTCTCTGCAGCAAGGATGACTAGATTGGCTCCATGTCGTAGGCCCTGAACGTGCTTGTAGCCCTTGCTCCACTAAGACCAGATGGCACCTCTTCCTATCCGCCATCTTCCAACAAGTGAACCAGGCTTTAGTCGGAATCGACTACCCTTAATCCAGTATCTTGAATAGGCACATATATTTTGCTGTTCGGTGAACCGCTTCTATCCCGGGCTCGCTCTCACCACAGATTTGACTAATTCACTCCGAGTTTATCTGTTAGGTGTGGTTAGGTGAAGTCATACTGGGGTGATGAGTTAGGTTATGGAAAGTATTGAAGAAGTTAAAAACAATAGTCCTCTGAAATTTGTACAATCTGAAATGGTGCAAATGGTTCCAATCTGAATAACAAAAGTGGATGTGTCCTCTGCCTGCGGTTTTGTTCGACATTCGGCTTCCCCACTTGACAACATTGTGTAATCCTGGAAAAATACTTCAACGTTTTTTCTTCGTTATCACATATGAGCGCACCTTTAAATACCTGAGTTGAGGATGTGTAGTATACAAACGCCTCTTGTATTTGATTTAATACCATAATTTTGTGTTGTGTATAACAAGGGTCTAGGCCACCTACAGGGTACAGAAGATGAGAGCTCGACACTTATTTCGCTAGAGGGAAGGGTATCAGTGTTTGTATACTCACGTTTAAAAACTATTGTTTTTTTGATAAAAGCCTCTCAATGCAGTGATATAATCTGGTTACTAAGGGGAAAGCATTCCACATATTAAAGGAATACACTTTTTTAATTCTGAAGAGATGTTTTCGTATTTTTACTGGACGTCTGCTGCTTGATTTACATGCTGAATATTCTGGAGGCTCGGCTCGGCTCGTGCATGGGCTCTCAGAGCCAAGCCAGGCCCTTGTCTCAGGTCTGGATCGCATCCTCATGTTAATCTGTTGGCTCCCACCTCTAATGCATGGACGTCATTTAGGGGTCGCAGCTGCGACCCCTGGCTTGCCCTTTGCTATCCCTAGCACTGCCTTTGTGACTCCTTGCCTCAGAGGTGGCAAATTAAGTGCCAGGAACACAGGGGCAGCTGGGGCTCCACTCTCTTTATTTTTTGTCATTTTTTTTAATAACACTAATAGTGAACAAATAAAATATATTATTCACTAATAGTGTAATAAAAATGGAGCACAATAAGTTGGAATATGCCCTTCCACGGCAGCTGAGGTAAGTAAAAAATGCTTTTAAATGTATGTTGCGTGCGTGCTTGCGAGTGTGTTTATGTGTGAGAGAGTGTATATGTGTGAGTTTGTGTGTATGTGTAAGTATGTGTGTGTGAGTGAAAGTGGAGGTCAAAGGGCGCGTGATGTCACTTCCGCTACCCCTGGCATTTCGGTGAAGTGACGTCCATGCTCTGATGGTGCTTTCCTTCCGCTCAACAGCACGTTTATGCATGCAAGCAGGGCTAGATTAAACATGAGGGGCAACAAGTAGACACACTCCCTGTGAGCCAGAGTCCCGGGGCAGATTCAGTGATGCTCAGCCCATCCTGCCCAGAAAGTACTCTGACAGACAGGCCCAACATTTGCATGTAGGAGCATTCAGAGAACGGCGGGGCCGGCATCGGCCACGCCAAAAGTATGGCGGTCGTGCCGGCCCCCTCCTGCGACCACAGAGGCAAGCCTGCCGCGCACTTTGGTGACGCGACAGGCGCGCCTCGCAGATCATTGGTCCCGGGTCCTGGCCATGCCCCGGAAGTGATTGGAATCACTTCCGGGTCACGCGTTGGGATAGCGCCAGGCCGGTTAGAACCGGCCTGGCACGGAAACAGTTAAAAGGCCGGGGAGCGCAGGAGTATGTCTCTTCGCTCCCCGCTCCCCAGCCTGCCACACCAGCCTCGCTAGGAGGCTTTAATTTCGATTTGTTTTTCCCCCTTTTGCAGGTATCGAGGCAGCGGAGTACCGCGTTTTTCGTGGAGGACAGGCTTGGGGGCCCTGAACAATCGGCGGCAATCTGCGGGCTGTGTTTTCTGTCCCAGTTCCAGGTTTCGAGGCAGCGGAGTACCGCGGTTGCGGGAAGGACAGGCTTGGGGGGGCCCTGAAAAATCGGCTGCAATCGTCGGCAAGCGGTGGCTGCGACCGGCGCGACGGGAGTCTCGAGGCATCCCGGCAAGGCAGCAGAGGACGGCAGGTACCCGGTAGCGGTGGCGCTCGACTAGCGAAGGCGCGCACCCTTCCGGTATTAGTCAGGGGGTGAACGAGTGAGGAATATTGATTGCGATACTGCGGAACCGGTTTTAGAGCCGCGTTCGAGTCCCTCCGTGGTCCGGCTGTGTTTTATGTGATAAGCTCGCTGGGGGAGTTGTTCTGTACTAGGACTTATTAGCTCAGCGGTGTAGTGGGGTTACAGGGAGCGTGTACTGTCCTTGCATCAAGCCCCGAACCCAGCGCTGCAGAGCCCCCTAGGAGCTTGAAGTGTGAGTTAAGCGTCCAGCCGGTGTCAGCACTGTAGCAGTGACTGATAAGGAGGGCATAAATTTACATAGCTGCGTTTTACAGAGCATGGCTGGGAAGGCAAAGAGGGGGGGCAAGCCCTCTCGTATGGAGAGCTTTATGGAGGCAATGCTCAGAAAGGTTGACGAGTTAGGGCAGGGTCTCGCTGATCTCAGGGAGAGGGTAGACGCACAAGGGGGGACGGAAGAGAGAGAAGAGAGGGCCAGGCGCAGCATGGTGCCCCCAAGGTCGGCTTTTCCTCCCCTACCCAAAAGGGTTAGGACTAACAAGGGGGGGCGGATGGAACCAAGGTTACCATTGTCCCCGGCCCCTGTTTCGCCTCCAGAGGAGGTCCCGCCCGCAGAACAGGTACCAGTTCCGCCATTTGCCCCAGTGCCAGTCCCGGCGCCCGTCCCGGTGCCAGCTCCCCAGCCCCCAATTCCCCCGGTGTCAATCCCCCAGCCCGGGGAAGGGCCCGGACCGTCAGGGGATAGCCCGCATTTGCCGGTGTTGCCTAGTACGGGGGGGAGGGCATTCCACAGGATGTAGTGTCCCATTTAGCAGCAATCCTTCCTTGGTTGGGGAAGGCAGGGATCCTGTCATCAACAGTGGGGGGTAAGGACGTGGGCGGTGATCCACTGGCAGAGGCGATGCGAATAGTGGCTCAGTTTCATGGGGCACCAGTGGACAAAACAGTGGAGGGCCGGGGTACGCTGTCCCCTGTCATTTCAGCGGGGGGGCCAAGCCACTTGAACTCAGCGGGGAGTACCGGGGAGCAGCCTGACGAAGGAGAAACCGTCAGGGTCAGCCGGGTCCGCTGCAGTAGGTAAGCTGATGACATTGCCAATGTTGAATGTGGGTGAGTCCCGCACAGAGCGGGAGAATTTGGGGAGGCATGTCACACAGGACGTAAAAGACAGGATTTGGTCGGGGGCTTACATTAATATGTTCTCTTTGCTTATTTGCGAAAAAGAGAGGGAAGAGGCCAGGAAGAACAAAGACTGAATGCTCCCGAGGGAATGGGCAAACGAACTTATGAAGTACAGGGTGGAAGAAAACTTGATGAATTGGATTAGAGGTTTTTCCATTTTCATGGCAGTCATGGCTGAGCGTTTCCCCAATATACAGGCAGAGATGGCATGTTACCAAAACAGGATTGTTCTCGCGCATGATAAATACGGGGTGAGGGATGGAAGGAATATGATAAGAGCTTCAGGAGAACTAAAGCATCTGACACATCCCTATCGTGGGACCGCATTGACACAATTGCATGGTTAGACCACATTGGCGGGGGAGTTCAGGATAGGGCCAGGAACCAGTCCTTTCAGGCCTTTCAGTCCTTTCGGTCACAGCCAAACACAGGTCCCTCCGGCCAGACAAACACCGGGGGAGGGCGCAAAGGGACATGCTGGGATTTTAATAGACGTACTTGCACTAGACCGCAAGGCACGTGCAGGTTTAAGCATGCGTGTTCCATCTGCGCGAACCCGTCTCACCCCGAGTCCAAGTGTTTTAAGAAGGCAAAGGATAGGGGAGGTAAGAAACAGGAGTGAGGTGCAGGCACATCACAAGGCACGGTCACCCATTGATGTAACGGCACTGACACCCTGGCTAAACAAATATTCTTGTCACAACACTGCAAAAATGCTGCTAGACGGTTTCAGGTACGGTTTTAGGATACCGGCACCTGATTATGTGGGGGCATCAGAGTGCAAGAACCAACTCTCGGTGCGAGCCAAACCTAGCGTAGCAGCGATGAAAATTGATAAAGAATTGCGACTGGGCAGAGTAGCTGGCCCATATGATTCAATCCCTGTTGAGAATTTTGTCTGCTCCCCTTTGGGCGTGGTCCCCAAGAAAGAAAGTGGAGAATTCAGACTCGTACATAACCTGTCAGCACCCAAGGGCAGTTCATTGAATGATGCAATTGATGATGAGTTTTGCAGTGTGAGATATGCTTCTTTTGATCAAGCGGTGGAGATGCTCAGGGGTTTAGGCCCTGGAGCCCTTATGGCAAAATCAGACATAGAGTCTGCTTTTCGTCTATTGCCAGTCCACCCGTCTGATTTTCATCTACTTGGCTTTCAATTTTTAGGCGAATTCTACATGGACATGTGTATGCCCATGGGCTGCTCGGTTTCCTGCGCATGTTTTGAAAAATTCAGTTCATTTCTGGAATGGGTTTTTAGACAGGTGACAGGGCACCAGTTGGTCATGCACTACCTGGATGATTTTCTTATCTTGGGGTCACCGGGATCCCGGGAGTGTGCGTGGGCGCTGCAGGAATTTTGCGCACTCATGCATGCTTTTGGGGTCACCTTGGCCCGGGGAAAGACGGTGGGACCTAATACAACAATAGAGTTCCTAGGGATTGAGTTGGATTCCATACAGGGGTGTTTCAGGTTGCCCGCGGACAAGATCACCAAGTTCAGGGCAGCATTACAGCAGTGCTTGGTTAGGGAGAGGGTCACATTGCACCAGTTACAACAGACAGTAGGGCAGTTGAATTTTGCTCTAAGGATCATACCTATGGCAAGGCCATTTTCCCGATCCATCTCACAGGCAATGGCGGGGCTCAGGGAGAGACACCACCACACCAGGCTGTCAGCTGAGGTCAGGCAGGACATGCGGATTTGGATGGCATTCCTGCAGGACTTCAATGGCAGGGTAGTGTGGCCCGGTCCGCCCACTACTTCCGCGGAGTTAGGTTTAATGACTGACGCTGCGGGTAGTGAGGGATTTGGCGCCATACTCGGTACCGAGTGGGTGGCGCAGCGGTGGCCATCATGGTGGGTCGAGACCGGTTTGACGGGCAACATAGGTTTCCTAGAATTGTTCCCCATCTGGGTGGCGTTAACAGTGTGGCCAGAACAACTGCGTAATCAATCAGTGGTGTTCTGGTCTGATAACATGACGGTGGTCGAATGCATCAACCAACAAGCGGCACGGTGTAGGATGATTCTCCGTCTATTGAAGGAGATTGTACTGTTATGCATGAAGCTAAATATGCAATTTAGAGCTAAACATGTGCCAGGGGTATTAAACCATGCGGCTGATGCACTTTCTCGCTTTAAGATGCAGGTTTTCAGGGCACACCTCCCGGCGGCAGCGGAGTATGCCACCACTTTCCCAGAACTACTTTGGCAGATTGGTGCCCCCAACTACCGGACCTCGTGGCAGCTAGCCTAGCACCCAGGACCAGGAAAGCATATGAAGGGGCGTTTTGGGCATATTGTTCCTTCTTGGGAAGGGACTGGGCTGAAAAGTGGCATGACGCGGGGGCACTCCTTCATTACCTAGGGTTTTTGAAGGGGGAGGGGCGCTCAGCGGCAGCGGCTAAACGGCATGTGGCGGCAATCTCCTTTTTGCCCAAACTAGGGAGAAAGGGAATCCTACCAACAGCTTTATAGTGAAGAAGGCACTGAAAGGTTGGCAGCGCCTCCAAGGGTCTACCCCAGATACGAGGCGGCCAATCGGGGTGGAGCTGCTAACATCTTTACTGAGGACCCTCCCCTGATTTGCACCACATCAGAGGAAGTTCTGTTGTTCACCGCCGCCTTTTCATTGGCCTTTTATGGTGCTTTTAGAATTGGGGAATTGGTGGCCCAAAACAAACAAGATGTGCAAGGCGGACTGCAGTTTGACGACGTGAGGGTGCAGGGGGATGCTCTAACTATATCAATTAGGAAATCCAAGACGGACCAAGAAGCACGAGGGGACGGGGAAGTACTGCATCGGGCGCATGGCAATCCTTGTTGCCCCCTCTCACAGGTGGAGGCTTTCCTACAATCTAGACCTGATAACAAAGGGGGGCCTCTCCTGGTTCATGCTGATGGTATTCCACTTACACGGTTTCAGTTTAAAAGGGTCCTGGACATGGCAATACAGAGGGCAGGGCTAAACCCAAGTTGTTTTGGTACGCATTCTTTTAGGATAGGGGCTGCCACGGAAGCAACGGCTAGGGGTTTACCTAGCAACAACGTCCAAAGGATTGGGAGGTGGTCCTCCAATTGTTACAAGCGCTATGTGCGGCTACATATGTTGTTAGCAGGATAGTTGCCAGGTGCTGATGCGTATGTCTTTCTCTGATTTAATTTACAGTTCCTCAAACCTGTCACGCAGGGGGGAAACTGCGAACACCGCAACAACAGCACCAGGCAACACGAATACCGTCATCACCAAAGCAGAGATCACAGGTCGCATGGATCATTGGTCACTCGTATGTGAAGAGTTTGTCTAACTTTTTCCTTACAGGGAGCTACAAGACTAGGGCAGAGCGGGAAGGTTTTAGGGTATCATTTCATGGGAAGGGGGGCCTATGCTTGAGCCAGTTTAGGGCTTTCACATTGGAGCTATTAAACAGGGGTGGTCCCCGTCCCAGTATTATTATCTTGCACCTTGGGGGGAATGATCTGGCAAGTCTCGGTAGAAGGGGGCTAGTGGAAGCAATAATATCAGAAGTGAGTTGGTTAGCCAAGACATGCCAGGGGTGTACCATTGTGTGGTCCCAAATGATTCCAAGATCCCAATGGAGGGGGGGGGAGTCTGTAAGAGCGCTGAATCACTCAGTGAGGAGAATAAATAACAAAATAGAGAGGCTCTTCAGGGCTCCTCGTCTACAGACAATCGCCCACGGGTGTATCAGGGGGCAGTCGTGCTTCTTAAAAGACGGGGTCCATTTGTCAAGAGTAGGCAATGAGGCGTTCCTAGAAAATCTTCTAGCATGGTTTTTTGGTCTCCAGGGGCAGGGTATGACCTCCTTGTGAGCGCAGGGGGGCCAGATAGTCGGTTAACTATGCTGGCCTGTGGCGGTAAGGTCATGATTGGTGAGCAGTAAATTTAAGGTCCTTAGAGGGCGGCGCCATTCTTGAATGGGGTCGCCCAAGTGGGAGGGACAGGTGGTCTCTCCTAGAACTCCAGGGGCAGTTTACAGCCGGTTGGCTGGATGGGTGCGAGGGAGGGGGGAGTCACGCTTTCCCTAGTCTGGTTGGCCACCCCGCACGTGCACAATGTCGCCAGTAAACGGCGCAGAACTGCAAGGGCCCCTTTATGGAGATGATATACAGAGCGTACGGGGGTAACCGGGGGGGGAGGGAGTACCCTCACGGTAAACGGGCCCTCTGCGCATGCGCACTCAGGCTGGAGGGCGAGGTTAAAATTTGATAAGGATCTGACACCAATTAGTGACCTTGCCGTAGGCCCAAATAGGATACGCAGAAAAGTAAAATGCTGTGATGATTATTAAAGATATGTTAGATTCGGATAGGAAAACCTTTGTATTAGAGTCATGTTAAGGTTAGCCAACTGACATCTGTACTTATCAATTGTAATCAGTGTAATGCATAATTTTCTGCCTAAATTTGTAAATCTTGTATATATTAATAATGCTTATTCATTTTGTTTAATAAATACGGCCGGGGGTTTTACGACCCCCACATCCAAACCCTTCTCATGTCATTTGATCAGGGTCCAGTTATGGGAGGAGGGGGTGTAGGTAGTACCTGGCCATAGAGAACGGCGGGGCCGGCATCGGCCACGCCAAAAGTATGGCGGTCGTGCCGGCCCCCTCCTGCGACCACAGAGGCAAGCCTGTCGCGCACTTTGGTGACGCGACAGGCGCGCCTCGCAGATCATTGGTCCCGGGTCCTGGGCGTGCCCCGGAAGTGATTGGAATCACTTCTGGGTCACGCGTTGGGATAGCGCCAGGCCGGTTAGAACCGGCCTGGCAGGGAAACAGTTAAAAGGCCGGGGAGCGCAGGAGTATGTCTCTCCGCTCCCCGCTCCCCAGCCTGCCACACCAGCCTCGCTAGGAGGCTTTAATTTCGATTTGCCCACCCACCGTCCCCTAAAGCAGAGTATTGGGGTTTGTGAGCAATGGATGATAATAAACAAGCTGGTATGGGTATCTGGTTATAGGTTTATCAAACTTGTGTTTGTTTTTTCCCACCAACTGATTCTGTTTATAGGTCTTCAATCGTCGTATTTAATGCTATTCCTAGGTCAGGCGGTAAGGTGATGATTGGTGAGCAGTAAATTTAAGGTCCTTAGAGGGCGGCGCCATTCTTGAATGGGGTCGCCCAAGTGGGAGGGACAGGTGGTCTCTCCTAGAACTCCAGGGGCAGTTTACAGCCGGTTGGCTGGATGGGTGCGGGGAGGGGAGTCACGCTTTCCCTAGGCTGGTTGGCCACCCCGCACGTGCACAATGTCGCCAGTAACCGGCGCAGAACTGCAAGGGCCCCTTTATGGAGATGATATACAGAGCGTACGGGGGTAACCGGGGGAGGGTTTGGGGGGGGAGTACCCTCACGGTAAACGGGCCCTCTGCGCATGCGCACTCCGGCTGGAGGGCGTGGTTAAAATTTGATAAGGATCTGACACCAGTTAGTGACCTTGCCGTAGGCCCAAATAGGATACGCAGAAAAGTAAAATGCTGTGATGATTATTAAAGATATGTTAGATTCGGATAGGAAAACCTTTGTATTAGAGTCATGTTAAGGTTAGCCAACTGACATCTGTACTTATCAATTGTAATCAGTGTAATGCATAATTTTCTGCGTAAATTTGTAAATCTTGTATATATTAATAATGCTTATTCATTTTGTTTAATAAATACGGCCGGGGGTTTTACGACCCCCACATCCAAACCCTTCTCATGTCATTTAATCAGGGTCCAGTTATGGGAGGAGGGGGTGTAGGTAGTACCTGGCCATATTCCTTGCTGCTGAAGAGGGTACGACTGATTCACACTCTGCAGCGCTGGATAATGGAATGAGCTCTTTTTCAGAGCTACCTGTCAAATTTACGGTGTTCAGACAATATATTGCCTGAGCTGCCACAAATAAATATACTGTGTTCCGGGAGTAAATACAGCTCGCACTGCAGCTCCAGCCTCGGAGATTCCACCCGGGGTAGTGGTACCGAAGTCTACCAGCACTGCCCACAGCTCCTCAGCCCTAGCCTGGACTCAGAAACACGAAAAACGAGGCAGGCGGCGGGGGAAGAGGAAGTTTTTGTTTTATTTTTAGTGAGACTTCTCTTTTGACTTCAGTTCACAGCAGCCTCGCTGCTTACATCAGCTCGGTACCGGAAACACCCCTGAAAGAGCAGATTGCTGTAGTTTTGGCTCTTAATTATTCTGTTTGGTAAAAATCCGCCCCTCGTTTGTTTCCTTCCTTCATATAACGCAATATACCACATTTTGCTAGATTATTAGTTGTACATCTCTTACTTAGGAGACATGGCCATCATCTGATGTATTTCGTTACTTTAGTTATCAGCAACAGGGTATTTTAACATGCAATAGTACATATTGCATTACCAGCAGTATTGTGGTACCCTGGTCACTAGCAGTCGAGAAGGTGATGGGTCAGATGATTGAGAGATGCTGAAGAATAACACACTATGTACACACACAGGGACAGGACTGAATGTGACTGTATCTGTGGAGGATGGACAGGGTGTTGTCCATCACCCGGCCGCTACAGATGCACCAGGTATATTTTGGAGCGAGTGCTGGACATTCTTTAGGCTGTGATGCCCAGGGATATTTTTCTTGTGGCAAACCTCACAGCAGCACCAGATATTTTCTTAATGATGTCCATGGTACGGTTGCCAAGCTTGTCGTTCCGAAGAGACTGAAATGCAAATCTAAAATGGCAGCCTTTTATTCGCTTTAATCAATCTACATACACACTGATACTAATCCTTTTTGGGCTCCAGAGTAGCGTGCTACTCACCAAAAAGTGCTTCAACGCCTTCTCAGGAGTAGTAAGCGCTATATAAGTGCAATTACAATACAATACAACATGCCCCCAAGTTGGCAACAGCCTGCTCTGGCACCAAGGCCCAGGCCACCTGGGAAAAGAGTATTGGGATCCTTCCCCACAGAACTCTAGTGGTGGCTTGTTTCTCCCTTAAACCTAGTGTGTTGCTGTCCTTTCGCATTCCCTTTGCCCCTAATGAAATTAGGTCTTGTTCCACCTCCAGCCCCCCCAGGGCCATCTTATCAGCATTGTAGGCCCCCGGACACAGCAGTGCACTGGGCCCTGCCTACACAACCACTCACAGAAATAAAAATGTTTAACGGAAAATTTGTGTTAAATTCTGGTCTGCATGGGGCCCCTATGCTCGTGGGGCCCCTATGCTCGTGGGGCCCATGCTTTGAGCTGGCGCTGAGCCCCCCATCATCCTTCCCTTCAGCTCTGGCTTCTGCAGGTAAACATATCAACCAGAAAGCCTGCCCTTCCGCCTCCTCTTCTGCTTTGCATTACTTCCACTTCCTTCCCGCACTCACTTTTCTCTTTCCCCATCTAGTATTTTGAGAACCACCCTTCCCTTCCTTAGTCTCACAACTCACACCCACCCCTTTTTCAGTTCTTCTTCAGCCTTTTTCCCCATGCACATCTTTGCCTCTAGCACCCTGTCTCCCCCTTTTATGACAACTTCTCTTTAGGGCCTCAAAGTTATCTGATGTGGCGCTGTATATGGCATCGTAATACATGCAAACATGAAGGTAGCATGAGGCGTAGTCTCGTTCTGCTTCCATTGAACTAATTAGACTAACACACCTGAACAATGGTACATCTTGGTCTGTGAGCATGTTGACATGCTGACTAAATAGAGGTATGTATATAAATTCAATCTGTGTGAATGTGTGGTGTGTTCTATGTATGAGTGCATGCTATACACAAAGGCTAAACCTATTGGCTTTTTCAATGCTTGTTGTTAATTGAGTACTCACTCTTTAAGTAGCAAGAGACAGAAAACCACTTACTGAGTGTGGGTTTGCATGACTGAAGCAGGGGCGTAGCTTGGTCAGTAAGATTGGGGGGTATGTGGAGGTGTGGATGTAAGCCAAACAAGCTGGCATACCTTGTTGAAATACCTTACTAGAAGCAGGACACAAGGTGGGGGGTGGGGCTTAAGAGGCAGTGGAAAGAGAAGAGTGCGGAGTGTTAGGAGATTTTAAAACACATTAGTTTTCAAAGTAACCAGGGTTTAAGGCAGACGAGAGAGAGAGTGTGTGTGTGGTTTTTTTGTGTGTGCATGTAAACATCAAGGGTGAAATCCGACAGACACCTCACCATACCCGCTGAAAGCACCTATACCCAACTATTTACTACAGAATACATTTTTTACGAGGGGGTACAACCCACCCTCCCCCCGACACACACAAGCAATATCCCTGGACAGAGGAGTTCGGATTAAATATCAGTAAGTGCTGGTAATGTCCTCAAAGGGTGGGCTAACGGTCAGAGCTGCTGACTCTGGAGCAGGAGAACCAAGTTCGAGTCTCAGCGTCAGGCTCTACATCCTGTGATTCTGGGCAAATCACTTAATCTCCTTGTGCCTTCCAAAAATGAATGTGTAATGAAACTGCTGCTCATATAAAGCCTCCAATACCTTGGGGTTGAGTTTGCACTGCAAAAAAAAAAAAAAAAGGTTGCTCTCCACGCAGCAAAAAATATCTCCCATGCTCCAAGTTTTGGTTTCACTATGAGCAGGAGCTGAACTTTCTGTGACTTCTGATCTTTCGATCTCAGTCTGTGACCGTCAGAAACGAAGCGGAAAAAATGCGCTGCCCTTAAAAGGTTAGTCACAAAAGAAGCTAGCTTTCAGCTGCAGTGGAGGTGGAGGTGGGAGAAAATGACTCTGTGCTCAAGGTCATCCGTAGCAGAGGAGACATCCTAAACCCACTGTAAAGGTGACCACCTCCAACAGGGCATTAGGGCACTGCTTCCAGTCCTGGACTTTTGTGTGATAGCCTAATGCATTCTGGGTGTTGCAGTCTTGTTTTGCTTCCATTGAACTAATTAGACTAACATACTTGAATCAATGGTTTGTAGGTGAAATGTTCAGGACTGCAGACCCTGAGCGTAATTTACTGGTGAGGTGGTCACCATACTTTGACCACAAGTAACATCATAGCATTGACCCTGTGCAGTTTCCACTGCTGCAGACGGGTGAGCAGTGGAAAGGAAGTAAACAGGGCCTTTAGAACTCATGGTACTATCTTTTCCTGCATTTGCCTTCGTGGCCACTGAGATCAATGTTTTTTGCTAGCCCTAATTGGCATTTCGCAGAAAACCCAAACCACCTGACACCTTTTGGGAAGTCTACACAATTTATTCTACAAAAAGCAAAGTGCAAAGCCATTACCCAAAGCGCAGCATATCCTCCGCCCCCGGCAAAGAGCATCTAATGCTGGTCCCGCCTCTATTGCATAAGTTTTATAGGTTTTCTACATACATTGCTGCGCACTGTGGGGGGATGGCTGAGGGCCTGGCCTGAGACTAACCTGCAGCAGACAGCAAACCCTTGTTGTGCACGTCCTTTGGTCATGGGCACATGGGGCTGAATGCAGGCCCTGCGCCCCACCTGCTACTGGCAGCCAACCCTGGCATGGCCTGGATGCAAGGCTTGCCCTTTTTTTTTTTTTTTTTAAGTTTTATATAGCGCGAACTTGACCCGAAATCAGGTATCAGAGCGCTTTGCATGTGCACCTGTTGTGTTACATGAA
This sequence comes from Calotriton arnoldi, assembly GCA_963921515.1. NCBI lineage: Eukaryota > Metazoa > Chordata > Amphibia > Caudata > Salamandridae > Calotriton > Calotriton arnoldi. Next base: position 207,140 of record CAWUFW010016144.1, on the reverse strand, counting down.
GACACACTCATTTTTGTTGGGCACGGGGAGATTAAGTGATTTGCCCAGAATCATAGGATGTTGAGCGTCATTGCCGAGACTCATACCCGGTTCCCCATATTTGAGGTTGACCGCCCTAGCCGTTAGGCCAACTCCTCTCCCCAAGGCCTTCTCCCATGCGTAAGGGGGACTGGGCAGAAGACCCGACATGAGGCATTGATGTCAAGGGCTGGTTCTACCTGTCTTTTAAGAAAACATTTCAGATTTGCCTCCTAATTGCAAGTTTAATATCTGACACCTAAAATGGTGGCTAAGAACTGCAGCACTGAGACAAGTGCCCTAGTCCCACACCACTGTTTTAGGTGTGGGGGATTCAAAAGTCTGATATCAGACTTCCAACTACCACAACCTTTTTGGATTTTAAAAATATTTCAATATAGGGAGGCCCTTTGAGGCTTTCCCCTACTATGGCTCAGGGTGTTTAGGTCGAAGTCTACCAGACAGTGCAACTGTCTCGTTGCAAAGACATATTGGGGACATTCTGAGAGCTAACCTAGGAATGCATTCCGCCAATTGCTTACCAATGGCTTTTTGTTTTGTCACTCAGTTACTTTATGTCTTAGCCTGTTCATCATGTCTTTGTACCTCTCCTGGAGCATAGTCTCTTTACCACCTCTCTGATTGGCTCCTTCGTTTGTTCCATGAGTGCTTGTTTTTCAGGATCTCTTTTTGTTCTTTTTCCTGAAGCACTCCCCGAGCGTGAATGTTTTATTCAGCTGTCTCCCTTGTACATTTCTCCCAGATCGGCTTGTTTTCTCTTACATTTGTATTGCTTTTGCCGAGTGAGGTTGCAAAGATTGCTGATAGCTGTTTATTTAAGACCCTTTGTTGCCTTCGTGATAGCTCTGGGAGCAGCAGTCAGCGCACATTAAGGTTTCAGCACATTAAAGGTTGCACCTCGGTTCCTCTTACAGACACAGACCTAGGGCTGCTGGGCTGTCTGGAGTTTTACTGGGAAACATGATTCATGCTGCAGACAGGTGGAGTTTTACTCAGTTTTTGTTCGTATGCAATTGAGGATGTTTCTTTCTGTTTGTGTAGTCACAAATTAACTCCGATCATTACCCAACGAGGGTTCCGGGTTGCTTTATTTATAACAACACTGTGATTGGGACACAAGTGGCTGTGGGACACGCGGAGGAAGTGGGTTGTGTATTCATTTATTTACAGTTGTCACTTGCATTAATGGTGTTTGTGCAACCCACCCCGAGATGCACCGGTCCTTTTATGTGGTGACATCGGTGTCATTAGAAAATCTTGCTGTGTACCTTTTAATTTGTTTTGCGCTAGTGCAAAATATGTGCCAGTGGGTAGATCTTGGAGATGAAACTGGGCTCTAACCTCAGCTCGCCAGTTTACGAACCTCTATACCCCTGCTTGGTTACCTCCCTTATCTGCTCAATCCGGGAGCGCTTAGAAGCAGGTTATTCACCTTATTGGGCGCTGGGTAAAACGTAGCCTCTGCTTTACCCCATCACTTTTTCAGTTGTTGAATTTATCACCACCAGAATTTAGGTTTGGACGCAGTGTTGCTTTTCAAGTCAGTTTGATATTTCATGTTTTGTTCTAAGTTAGGTATTATGGGAGATATTTTTTAATAGGACAGTCATGCGATTCTGAGGAAAATGCCCCAAGCCAGGCTGAAATTGTGAGAATTTTAATGTAACATAAATATGTGTAATGTAAAGTGTGTAAACAGTACAGTCATAGTGTGCTGGCTAGCAGTTTTTGAATACACATTCCCCCAGTCTAGTTTTTATACACACACTGACACAAGTACACATGCACAAATACACATGTACAAACACATCATCACACACATACTACCATTCTACTTTATGCGCCTACTGCTATAAAAATTTCCTCTGTAAAGTGCCCTGCTGCTCCTCATAGCAGATCTGTGCAATATAAAATACCTGGGATAAATGAGTTAATATGCTGTTGTCTGTATATAACATGCTGCGTCCACTGTAGGGGCCTGTGTTTGACCTCGTGGTCACAGGTTCAAATTCCGGCAGCTCCACTCAGCCTTTCATCCTTCTGAGGTTGATTAAATGAGTACCATTGAATTGAGTAACAATAAGCATCTGTTATTCAGCGCCAAGCTACCCTTCTGGGTGAACGTATGCAACAAACATGTTATGTTATTGAAAAGAAGAGCCTTCTGAGGTTTCTTTTAGTTGTAGTTTATTGTAAGCGACATCTCCAGCACAGAGCAGCATACATCTTCTTCAAGTGCTCTTCAACTGATATTACTAGAATTCTCACAAAAGAACACTATGCAATAGAACATGTACACATTCTATGACATCTCTACATATCTCCCTTTTTCCATAACAAAATAAAAATTAGAAAACACTATAAATATTAATAAATTAATTGTACTAAACATGCTAGAATAAATTTAATTATAAGAAAAAAATCAACATCACAAATACAATATTCACAAACTCAAAAACGAAAATATAAACATTGCATCACATTAAATATCATCATTTACAAAGATATCTTATCCTTATCAATAAAATAATCTTGTGGTTCGCATACTTTGCATATATTTTCCAAACTCCATGTAGTACCATCATCCAATTTGACAACACTTCCTTTAATATCCTTGACCTGAAAAGGTCCTAGATATTTACTTTCGCCCTTCCGAACCCATTCATTTTTCCGAACAACCACCCAATCTCCTGTCTGAACCCATATCTTCTTTACTCCTTTCTTAAAATTATACGCTTTTTCCATTTTCTCTTGACATCTCTCAACTCTCTCTTTGACTTCCATACGATCAATCCAAATTCTGTCTTTTTTACTCAACCACACAGGACATTCTTTCTTTCCAGGTTCTCTCCCTTTCAAAGAAACGAACGGGGGTACACCAGTAACTGAATGTGGACTAACCCTTTGGGTCCACATCATCTTCCTTAATTCCTCTTGCCAAGACGACCCATTTGCAAAAGAAAGTTGAATGTTGTCCATTATAAGACGATTTACTCTCTCCACTAAACCATTCGCCTGTGGTCTGAAAAGAGCTACTCTCTCATGTTTAATTCCCATCCTTTTCAAGTACTCCTCCATTTCTCTGGAGACAAATTGCACTCCATTATCAGATACTAAGGACGCAGGTATTCCTTCTTCTTCTCCAAAAATCTCACCACACTGCCAGTATTAACTTCACTCATGGTCTCCAGCACAAACCACTTAGAATGGTAATCCACCAACACGAGAATATATCTATTCCTGTATCCTAATTTACTTACAGGTCCAATGAAATCAATGGCCAATCTTTCTCATGGTCTAGTCAGAAATTCAGTACACACTAGAGGGGGTTGTCTCACAATTTTAGATTTGTCACTATTAGCACCTATGTGACAATCTTTTACTACAACCTCAACATCTCCATCCACTCCAGGCCACCAGAATGATTCTCTGACCCTGCGTTTGGACATATTTCGACCAGGATGCCCTTCATGAATAATATTTAGAATATGCTTGCGTATATTCTTAGGAGGTACTAGCTGGTGTCTTCTTCTAACTTTTCCTTCATATATGCTTAACTCATCTCTCACCTTAAAGAACTCAGTTCATGATTCCTGCCATCTTCAATATTCCAACCTTGAACAATCCTCTTTTCAACTTCTAATAACACAAAATCACATTCTCTTGCTTTCTCCCACTCCTCAGAACACAAAGCAAATTCTCCACTGTTAACCACATCTACATGGTCATCGTTAATTTCATCACAATCTTTTTCTAATGGCATCCTCGATAAATAATCTGCAACCACATTCCTTGTGCCTTTTACATACTCTACTTCAAAATTAAATTCCATAACAGACAACAACCACCTTGAAATGCGGGGTGTTACGCTACCTTCCAAACCTCTTCCTCCTTTAAAAATATAGGTCAAAGGTTTATGATCAGTTCGGATCTTGAACGGCAAACCCCAAACATAAAATTTAAAATGATTGATCGCCCAACAACACGCCAGTGCTTCTCTCTCGATAACAGAATACGAGCGTTCAGCACCCTGCAACCTTCTGGATGCGAAACAAATGATGCGCTCCTCACCACTCACAATTTGTGACAACATTGCTCCTATTCCTACTCCACTTGCATCTGTAGTTAAATACGTTTTTCCTGCAACATCAAAACACCCCAAAAATGGTGCTCTTGAAATAGCTTCCTTAACAGATTCAAAAGCTCTCTTGCAATCATCATTCCACTCAAACGCCACATTTTTTTTCATTATTACTCTCATGGGTTCCACAAGTTCAGTGAAGTTTTCAATGTACTTGGCACAATATTCAGCTAATCCTAAGAATGACCTCAGTTTGTCTTTATCCGATGGTTCAGAAGCCATGGTCACTGCTTTTATAATATTCTTTTTTGGCCTTATACCATTAACACTAACTTCATGAGCTAAATAGTCCACCTGTTCTTTTCTCACTTGACACTTCTCCATTTTTATTGTCAACCCATGCTTTTCTAACCTATTCATCACCTCTTCAAACATTTTATCATGGTCACAAATATCATTTCCCACAATTAAAATGTCATCTTGAAAACATTTCACTTTTTTCAAATCCCCAAAAATCTTTTCCATCACTTTTTGAAAAACGGCAGACGCCGATGCCAATCCAAAAGGCATCCTCTTATATCTGAATGCACCTAAAGGAGTAGTAAATGAAATTAAATGTCTTGATTCTTCATGCAAATTAATTTGATGATATGCAGCAGACATATCGAGGACACTAAACACACTCCCACCTCCCATAGTGGATAACATTTCAGATATATTGGGAAGTGGTTGTCTGTCCACCCAAATGTTCTTATTTAAGTCACGTAAGTCAATGCAAAGACGAATTTTCCCACCATCCTTTGGAGCAATTACAATGGGAGCCAACCATTTCGATGCATCGATAGGCTCAATAATATTTTGTTTCAGCAGATTATCAATTTCTTGGCGCAAAGGTTCAATCATCAAATTCGGAACGTTTCTTGTCTTGTGCACCACAGCCTTCGCATTTTCCTTTAAAATTATTTTATGTGAATACCCTTTTAACAAACCTAAATTTGAGTTAAAAACATTAGGATATTTATTCATTAACTCAACGTGATCTTTCACCTCTTTTACATTTACCTTTTCCAATACCATTACAGGTTCTTTAGCATTGGGATCTATATTGATATTTAAATCTTTCTGATGCCGCCAACCTAAAAGGTCAGAACCGAAATTGGTAATATAAACTCTCCCTTTGACAGCTTCTCCCTTAAACTTCATAATCATCCAACACATCCCTCTGATCTCAATCCTTTTACCTGCATAACCTACAGCTCGAATATCTGAATTACACAAAGGCGGACAATATCCTTTTGGCCAATTTTGAACATAAGATGCATTGGAAATAAGAGTGTATAAACTCCCAGAATCTGCTAGCACTTTTATTTCCTTTCCTTCAAAAGACATTTTGCAGTGGGGTTGCCCTAACTTATCCTGACTCTCCATTTTCACTCCAGAATCCAATTTGATCATTTCTACAGTATTATTTTCACTACATTCAATGACATCATCAATTGTTGACACAATTTCATCCACATTTTCACAAATATCATCAACTTCTTGTATTTTATTCTTTCCTGGCATTTTGGTACGACATAGCTTTGCAAAATGCCCTCTTTTTCCACAATTCCTGCATAGTGTACGTCTAGCCATACACCTTAAACTCGATGCAATGTGTCCCAGTGACCCACAACGGAAACATTTAATATCTCTACCTGAAAAGTGTTTTCTTTCTATTTGTGATCCCTTTGAATCACTACCAGATCTAACATCTATCTTTTTATTCTCAATTTTTTTTTCAACAACTTCTACCTTCTCACTTTTCGTAACAGTGGAATTTTCCATTTCCTTAATCCATAACACAGTGTGTTCCATTCCTTTAGCTATTCGAACAGCCTCGTCTAAAGTATATTCTTTCATTAACAATTTTTCCTTTATCTTTTAGTACATCTAACTATTTGGTCTCTTATTAAAGAATCATTTAATTGTTCAAAATTGCATGTTAATGCTAAACCTCGTAAAGAAGACACGTATGAAGAAATGTCTTCATCTGATCTTTGGCTTCTGCAAAAAAAATTGTGACGTTCTAATACAACATTGGTCTTTGGAGTAAAATGCAGTTCTAACATCTTGACTGACATATCATATATATAGTTAGGCTCTCCATCCCCCATTCCTAAAGAGATTTCTGGTAACTCTTCATATACCCTTCTTCCCTCAACACCAAGGTGATGAAGAAGTATTGCTTGTCGTCTCACAGGGCCATATTTGTCCCCACCCGTTGCCAACAAATAAGTTATAAATATTTTTTTCCACTGTTTCCACGGAATTGGCGGGTCACCTGGTGTTGCCAAGAAAGGAGGAGGAGAGGACATACCTTGATCAGACATAATACCTGCAAAATACACAAATAATAATCTAAAATAAAAATCTAAAATAACAATTCAAAATAAAAATCTAAAATAAAAAATAAATCCTTTGTGTAATTCTTCTCTTGTACTCCTTGTATAATTCTTCTCGTGCTTCTTTATGTAGTTCTTCTCTCGTGCTCCTTATGTAATTCTTCTTCTTATATTCCTTATGTATTCCTTTATATTCCTTAAATTCTTTATATTCTTCTCTTATATTCCTTATGTATTCCTTTATAATACCTTTAAATTCCAATTCCCTTGGCAACACAGTCAAATGTAAACAGCGCGAGTAGAAATTAACGCGCTATGCCACACAGCGTTATTCGATAAAAAAGAATCAATTACACAAAAATTAAACAGCGCTGGCCCCCAAACAACTGGATTTCTTTCGCTAAAGTCAATAAAAATGCCCAGATCGAAGAAAAGAAGGTTACTCACAGGAAAGTAGATGAAAAAAAAATCTTCACTCATAAAATTCCAGGTATGAAGATATCGGTACCTGCTCCCTGCACAGGAAAATCGTCGCCATGAAAAGAAGAGCATTCTGAGGTTTCTTTTAGTTGTAATTTATTGTAAGTGACATCTCCAGCACAGAGCAGCATACATCTTCTTCAAGTGCTCTTCAACTGATATTACTAGAATTCTCACAAAAGAACACCATGTAATAGAACATGTACACATTCTATGACATCTCTACAGTTATGCTAGTTCCAGAATGTGTTCTGCGTTGTATGTGATGTTGGGCCATGTACTAGGTAGTGGTAGGTTCTTCCTTGAGAGCAGCCAGGGTGAAGGTGCCGCCTACTTTAGAAGGCTCCACTTGGATCACGTCCAGTAGTTGAGTCTAGAAATGATTAAAGGGACTTGAGGCCCTCCCCTGAACCCGCTGTGCTACGGGTTCTGTATGCTGAAGGCGGCCTCTGGAAACGGCCTTTCAGAATATCGAGTGAACGATTCCAGGTGCAGCTTTTGATCAAAATATGTAGGCTAGTCTAGAACCACAGCACTTTAATGCTTAACATTTCAATTGTAGATCCCCGTTCACATGCATTGTTACAGTGAGCGGAGCCATCTAGAACCTCGTCAAGGTACCTGAGCAGTGTAGGGTTCCAGATCGCCATGTGTGGCCTGGGTAGTAAGTTGATTGGTCTAGAACCTTGCACTGTAGCACAACATGTTCAAGCTCTCCAAGCCCCTGATGTGTCCAATATAGCAACTTTTCTTGAATTGTATAGTGTAATGCTGAATATTTGAGCTCTAGAACCCAGTGCTGTTATTGGCACAGTAAGACACCCATCCTAGAGCTGTGCAGTGTAATGCAGAATGCAGACCCACTGAGTTCTAAAACCCAGTGCAGTATATTGGCTCAGCAAGTCAACACTTCCAGACCCCTCCAGTGGGCTGTAGAATTTTTGAATTCTAGAAACAAGTGCTGTATATTGGCCTAGTAAGTCAATCCTTCTAGAACAATGCAGCAGGACATTTGATCTCTAGATCCCAGGGGTGTCATGGTGCTGTAAATCCAGTGGTCCAGAAGAGTGCAGTTGTGCCCAGAAGGTCCCAGTTCTAGTGGAAGCTCGGTTCTGCCTCCCTGCCCTGAAGTGAACTGAGTGGATGCACCTGTTGGCTGCACATTTCACTGCAGCCCATTGTGCTCATTAAACTGATCACACCAAGAGGACACATCCTCTTGTACTTCATAACAGGTGTGGTACCGTTGGGCGGCACTCATTTTATCATCCCAGTAAGGATGAACGGCTGTTTGACACCAAGTTTTGGAGTTGCATATATAGGTTCCACTGGTATCTCGGTAGTGGATGCATTAACCTCCTGAGCTATTCCATCAGCTTCAGACAGGTGGAGAAGCTGCCTGAAAAGCGTGAATTGTGCGGTGAATGCAGAGCATGGAACCAGCCCCTGCCAGATATGAGGACAGTCAGTGACTGTGTTGAATTATTCATTCATTCGGTTTGTGAAGCTGCTGTTCCCCCGAGCTATAGTCTTATGCTAACCACTTTTTTGGTCGAGCCTACCAGACAGCACATGCTATCTAATTGTGAAAGACCTATTGTAAGCTTACAGAGGGCTTAGAGCCTCCCCATTGCTTACTGTTGGTTGGTTTATTGTCACTGTCCTTTGCTTCCTTCTTGTTCGATTGCTTGCCTTCCTCTTATGTTATTCTCTCCCCTGGAGCATAGCGTCTTTGTGATCCTTATGATTGGCTGACTTGTATCCTTCCGCTGCTCACATTTAAGGGACTACTTTTTTCTTTTACATTCTGCACTCCACAAGAGTGCATGTGTGTAAGAATTGGGTTATTAGTTGAGGAGTTAGAGCCCCACTCAAATAATATGCACAATTCTCATACGGGCAAACCATAGCCGTCTATAAATACATTTTAAGTAAAAATAGCGGCAAGAAGCCCAAAGAGCCAAATGAGGTTAACTGGTCCCACTGGACCGGGTCAAAATCAAAAGTTCAGGCTGACCATGAAGGGGTACAGGTCAGATATAGGGACCAGGTTCGACACCGGAGAAAGTTTTACCTTCTAACTTAGTCCATTTTATACGGGAGGAGCAAGAGGGTCGTCAGCTGTTGGGCTGCAAGCTCGGTCCGCGGTAGGTCGTTGAAGTCTCACACCAAGCTCATAACTCCGCGTTGGTAGTGCGGTTGTCATCAGCATGAAGTGCTAGTCGCTGATTAAAGCTTCGTGTTAGTGGGAATTGTGGGTGCTTGTTGTCGACACAGAGTTCCGAGCAGTGAAGTCCGGGATCTGTATCGGGGAAGGTTGTGTCAGCAGTAGGATGCAGGTGAAGTCCACTCATGTTCACAAGGGGACCGAGGATGTTTCTTTCCAACAAGAAGAGCCTAGAACCTCTGAATTTTCACCTGGAGTTCAGTTCTTGCAGTTGTATGGATGGGGGAATACACTTTAACACCAGCCAAGGGTCTAGGACCTGGGGAGGGCAACTTTTGGGGTTTAGGACTCACTCCAGCACAGACTAACAGCAAGGTTCAGGCAGGTCCAGTTGGTACTTGTCAGCTGGGCTGTTACAGGGAAGGCCTCCGGAAGCTTGCTGTGTCCGTGTAGCTCAAACAGGAGGTCAAACAATTGACTCTTGGAGTCACTTTTTGGGTCCTGAATTCAAGGCAAGCGGGTTCAGTCTTCCTTCAGGCTACAGATAACAGGGCAGTCCGACTTCTGAGTCTCCACAGGTCCAGAAGTGTTCTGTATGAGAGGTTCTGCGGGTGCCACTTTTATACCCAGTGGCAGCCTGTGTGTGGGGTCACCCCCTTTGTCTCACCATAAACTGCTTCTGGTAAATTCATCCCCCTCCTCCGTGGATTTGGCCCCAATCTGTCTAGAGTAACAAAGGGCAAGCAAGCCCAAGTTTGAGCTGCATTTGTCAGTGGCAGGGCATGCAGCTTCAGAAGTCAGGAAGGAGTTGAGCACAGACCTCAGGCTTCCCTTTAAACTCAGGAAGGGCTGAGCACAACCCCCCGGCCATCCTGCTCAGGAGAGGAACACCATTCCCCACATCCAAGGCCCTTTTGTCCCCTGTCTGGAAGGAATGCACATCACTCCACAGGAGAGCCATTAACCGTCATGTGACCCTGCACACTAACAGAAAGGCACATTTGGTTTAAGCAGGTAAATGCCAACTTTCTAAAGGTGGTGTTTTCAGAATAGTAACATAAACATTCGACTTTACCATTAAAGGGGATTTTAAATTACAATTAAAATGTGTGGAAGAATTATTTCTCTGTCTGCTCCCAAACTCAAGTATCACTTATTTTGTGTAATAAGGTAATCCAGTCTTAGTCTGTGGGAGAGTAAGCCTTGTTACAGTGAAAAACGACTTTGGGGGTTTTTCACTGTCAGAACATGTAAAACTTGAGTAGACATGTCTTACTTTTTATATACCAAGGACCCTGCTTTATGAATATATAGGGTCTACCGTAAGGGTGACATTAGTATAAAAAGGAAGGTTTATGTCACGCAAAAAGTTTATTTTGCCAAGTCAAAATGGTAATTAAAGACTGCACTATAGGCTGCAGTGGCAGTCCTGAGACATGTTTCACATTGCTACTTAAGTGGGTGGCATAATGAGTGCTGCAGCCCACGTGCAGCATTTAATTTACAAGCCAAGGGTACAAGTAGTACCCATGTAACCTGATATGTAAATTAAATGTGCCAATTAGGTGTATACCAATTTTACCATGTTTGGAAGGGAGCATAAGCTCCTTACCACTGGTTAGCAGGAGTAAAGTGTGCAGAGTCCTAAAGCAAACAAAAAGGAGTTCACTAAAAATATGTAAGTAAAGGTAAAAAAACTAGGGAAATACCACGCAAAAGACACGGTCATTTCCAACAATGTGTTTTCTAGCTCTCTGCGTTTTATGCTGCTTCACCCTTCAAACAACCACAACCGACACCGCCTTCATTGTCTGTAAAAAGCACAGAAAGATGGATATTTCTGCTGGGGTATAGTTGAAAAACAGACTTTAAGTGTTCTTTTTATTTTATCTCCGGCATTCCACATATTGTGTGGAAGCACAAGCTTTGACACACAAAAGCTTTCTTGATGCTGGGGCAAGGCCATCCGTGGACTCACTCCGCTGGTGTCCCGAAGGCCAATAAATCGGCGCCCTGAGCCAGTGCAGAGGAGCAATTGGCTGAATCCTGTGGTAAGTAAATTAGGCCTTGGGAAGCCTTTCCCCTTACATTCTGACACTTCCTTCTTATTTTTAAATTCCGTTTAGAGGTTCTTGAGCTATCATAAGATATGTGTTTGCTTTTCTTCCAGTATTTTGAAATGTTTTTTTCTTTAGATTTTTTTTATACAATGCTTTACAGACAAACATTGTCAAAGCCAACAGCTCAGCACTCGCATTATGAAGGCAAGACCTATTGGCTTTGTGAATGCTTGTTTAAAAATGTTCAGAACACAGGGACGTTGTCCCACATCTTTAATGGCTGCTAGCAGAGACATTATTATCTTTAAAGCCATTTCTTCGTTAAAGCCCGCTCCACAACTTTTTTAAAACTCTAATATCTCAAAAACTAGTGAACGGATTTACACCAAACCAAGCAAGGCACGGTTTCTTAATAAAGGTCTACTTTCATGGTAAGTTTATGCAAAAATAAATAAATAAACCTTGCTAAATGTTTCCCAGCTAAACTAAATACAGAAAGCAGAAGCAACCCAGTGAGTATTTAGTTCAAAGATGGCGCTAAAACCCTAGAACAACTCAACTAAATGCTCTAAGAACAAAAGTAAGGTCCAACACATTTTCCACCTTTAGGGTCTAATGCCGAATGTAATAAGTACCAGATTAGCTCAACCAAAAAAACTGTTCAGCCATGTCATAGTCTTCTCAGTACCCTCTTCCCAAAAAGTACAGCCCCATGCCCTACAAAAATATGCTCAGAAATCTCTGACTCTCTCCAAGAAAATCTCCCAGATTAGACAGATCATTCTGACTGAAACACACTTCCCTTGAACTCAGCCCCTCGCCCAGAAGTCTTCTACTGCTCCTCAGCCTTCAAAGCTATACTCCCAGATCTAGAGGGGGACATCTCTTGACATTAAACCATCCATCGATGCTGTAGACCAAATGCCTGCTTTCCTCACCCACAATGTAATTCACAACCTCTTTCCTGTTAATATTGGGAAGCCCTTCTGTCCATATATTTTAGCATTCGCGACACCATCTTGCAATCTGGATGCTATTTTGTATGATAATCGAAACTGCTGCTTAGTTATTTTCGAGAAACGGTCCTTGGTAAGTTTTGTTTCCCAAGGTTGAGCTTTTCCTTCTATAATTGCAAGTATCCTCGTTAGTACATACCTTTCTTGTTAGATGGAGCCTTTCTTCCACCCGTCTGGTAGGGAGGATAGGCCAGATGACCTGGGGCAGTAGATAGCATGTGCCCAGCTGCAGAATCGAAACTTGTGTTCTGTACCCTCTATGTATTACGACCCCTGCTAGTGTTTTTCCATAGTAGGTGTGCCTTTGTGGACTTTGCAAACGTACATAATGTAATTTTATGCTTACGGGCCCCAGTCCCTTGACAGCCATCCCAAGAGACTGGTCCGACTGGGCTCCACTGCAGTGTAAATCTCAATAAATATCTGGTTTGTATTCTCTACTGTCTGACCGACTCTTCATTTGTAGGAAGGCAGAGAAGGTGGTCGTGAGTGACCCGGGTGGCCCTTTTCGGGTCACTTCCTTCAGTTGGCGCCTGTAGGAAGGTGGAATCTGACTGCATGGTTGCCCCCACTTTTTTCCTGGTGTTTTGCTGGTTTTCGACTTAGTTTGGCTGGGATCCTGCTATTCAGGACCCCAGCCTATCTGCTTTCCCCTTAAATTGATTGCATGTACTTTAGGTACACTCCATATTGGATTATGGGGTACCCTTGTGAGTCCCTAGTATATGGTATACTATGTACCCAGGGCATAGGTACCCCAGAGGCCTACCAGGGGCTGCAGCATGTATTGTGCCACCCCTGGGAAGCCTTTTAAAATGACACAACAGGTCTGCTACAGCAGCCTGTGTAAGGTGGTGTATCCACCCCTTACTGAGATATAGGTTCCCTATATCTCTCCATATCACTGCACATGTAAACCTATCAGTCAACAATCCTGAAAGCAGGGTGCTGGGTTTCGTGTGAGAGGGTGCCCATGCATGAGCAGAGCCCCTCTGCAGCTTTTGGAATCTTCATTCCGGGGTTGTTTGTGATGCAGCCAGACCATATACTCTTAAGTGCATTATAACCCCGTGGTAAATGCTAACTTGAGAATGGCTGCATGGAAACATGTCGTGTTTGGTGTCAAACACCTTGGAATCATACCTCCACCCCAGTACTGAGATGGGAGGTATGATTCCTCCCTTCTAGAGGGAGCCACATGGCATCACCGGTAAACCCGGTACCAGCTTAACAGAACCCTGGCATCACAAAATGGATGCTGCAGCCACAGACACGAGTCTGCCCTCCTGCTGCTGGACGAAACTCCGGCAGGGGAGGCCTGGACAATAGGTTTCCTGTCACAGGGAGGTGTGACCACCTCCCAGACAGGCTTTAGTGTATTGGGGCTGGGTGGGTGCACTCTGAGAGTGCTTTGAAGCCTGCACTGGGGGCACATTTGGTGTCCCTGTGCATAGTCCAGCTCAAACCGGTTGCAGGGGCACACAGCCCCTGCTCTGGCGCGAAACTGGACAAAGGAAATGGGTGTAGCCACCCCTCTTTCCTGACCCTCCCATAGGTGGGTCCCCAGAGTTTGTCCAACCCCCTCCTTGGGTATAAAGTAGGAAACCCTGACTACAGGACTTTAGATTACACCTGGACTAAACTCTGTTACCATAAACCAAGTACTTTGACGATCTGCACGACGCTGGATGACTGAAGAATCTCCCTTGGAGTAAAGGAGTTACTCCCCTGCAAGGCAGGCACCTTTAACGCAACTGACCGGTTGGCATCTCCGAAGCTCCTGCGGACTCCGAAGAATATTGCCACACAGGAGGTGGGTTCCCGAGGTCTCTGAGGTCGATCTGTGCTCACAGCAAGTCTGAGGCCCGTATCCCTTGTGGAGACCGTGCAACCCGAACCCCTGGTCACCGCGACCATTTGCAGAAGCATCAGCTTTCCGGCGACCCCTGAGGCTGAGCTTTGGGTTACTTGTAGCCCTGACCCCGAGCAGTAATTGCACCGAAGATTGCAGGCCTACACTCAACGAGTGTTCCGTGGGCCGCCATTTTGTGATTCCTCTCGAGGTCCCTTCGCGATCCCTGGTCCGTTGACCTGTGGGTCCCCAAGAAGGCAACACTAACTTTTATTGGGCTTCTCTGGTTGTTCCAGACGTGCCCTGACTCTCCATCGCTTGGGGAGTCCCCAGGACCTTGCCGGTCCGCACAGAAGCATCTTTTCTCTTCCTGCATGGGTTGCTGTTGCCAAGGCTTGTTGTGTTCAATTCGAGCACCGACACCCCAGCACTCGACATCCTCCGTGGGACAGCTCGAATCCGGCTCCTGGTCGTCCTTGACGTCTCCGGGACCCCATGGCAGCAGAGTCAAGCTTCACCTCTTCGCACCTGAAGCACCCGACATCGGTGGGCATTCGATTGCTCCGCTCCTGGTCACTGGCTAGTGACCCAGACTCTGTCCCCTCTGCTTTCAGGTTCTTCACATCTTCGATCCAGGCTTGGATCACACCGGACACTTTTCTCCTTCACGGCAGCAGCACTTTGCAGCAGATCGCCATTGAAAACGACGACGATTCCCGACACCTTTTGACACCTATGCACCCGGCTTCCCTGGGTGAGGTAACTCGAGTACTCCGGTGCTCACGTGGGTGTTGGCCCTAGAACCCCTTAAGTCTAAAGGGGTTTGCTGAAAGTCCTCTCCTAAGTGTCCTTTATCTTTAAAATTCCAACCGTGACTTTCCGCATTGAATCCTACGGCTCTCGCGGCTGTGTTCTCACACTGCACACGTCCCCCGTGGGTCCCCTGTGTCACTACCTTGGGTGGTTCCTTGGGGTCCCAGCGATTCTACGTGCTCTAGGCACTGTGTCTAGTCAAGTCGTGGTTCTTATACCACTTTCTTAGTCTATGGTTTGGTCTCCCGCTGGAGCCCACTGTGTATTGTGCTATTTACTGTCGTTTTAATACTGTGATACTGTGTATCTTGGACTCTAATCTCATAAAGAGATTAGTAGTTAGTGTTTAGAAATAAATACATATATTTTATATGTATCTTGTGTGGTTCTCCTTTCATTTAGTCATTCAAGAGGTTATAATCTGGTAAACCAAGATGCTTTACACTCCTTCAAGACTTAGCCTGAAGGCTGCTCTCCATAGCTACCACTAGGATAGTTTTCAATAAAGGTTGTCTTTAAACCTATCATCAATAAGGGTTGTTTGGACTGGTGCAAGGTGCCCACTATAACTAGTGGACAGCATATGCCAGGCCAACTTCTCACATTGGTGTGCAGCGGTTGGATTCAAGCTTGCTATTGCTTTACCAGATAATCTCTTTGAGTGACTAACTGAAAACCACTATAGGTACATATAAATCAAGTTTAGAATACAGTAAGTTCTACTGAACTTAGAGTTGCGTGTCAAGGGCTTAGCACACCCTTTCTACAACTCAAGAGAGTTTCAGTTCCCACTAGAGTAGGTAGGTGCATACACCACACCACACTAGAATGTCTTCAAGGCCTGAAGTCAGTGACTCCTTGCCCACTAGGTATGACAATCTCACATTCCAGGAATTGAGAAATATGTGTACCTCTAGGAAGCTGAAGACAGGGAGACATGCAAGCACTCAACGCCGCATAGAGGCTTTGCTGTTAGATGACCTCAGAAAGACCCCAGGGTCTGATGAGGCAGGCAAGTTGGGTGGGACAGCAGAAGAGGAAAGGCCAGGTAGGGAACACTACTATGACCCAGACTCTGATGCTGGCCAGGAGGATCAAAATGATTCCAACCTGGATAATCCAATTCTTCCTGCAGGTGAGGAAGGCCTCAGTGGCCCTCTCTTCACTCCCCCAGGAAGGGCTAATAGTGTACCAAGGAGATCAAGAACTCCTTCACAGGAATCTAATCATTCTAGTACTTCTATAGGGTCCTCTGCTTCTCATAAAAGGTCATCCTCTTATGAGAAGAAATGCCAACTGCTTGAGTTTGAGAGAGCTAAGCTCAGAATCAAGAGAGAGCAATTGGCCTTAGACAGGGAATCCCTGGAGCTTCAGAAAGCTTCTCAGAAGTTGGGGCTAGAGCCCCATGGTGGCAGCAACAGTGTCCCTAGTAGTAGAGAATATACTCATCCCCATAGGAACCTGAACAAGATTGTCCCTCCCTACCAGAGTGGGGATGACATCCACAAATGGATAACTGCACTGGAGAGGGCCTGTAAAGTACAGAGGGTCCCTCAGGAGCAGTGGGCAGCAATCTTGTAGCTCTCCTTTGCAGACAAAGGTAGAGACAAGCTCCTCACTGTTAGAGAAGAGGATGCTGATAATTACAAAGTCTTGAAGAGTGCTCTGATTGATGGGTTTGGCTTAACCACTGAGCAATACAGGTTGAAGTTCTGAGATACCCAAAAGGCACAGACTCAAGACTGGGTTGACTTTGTAGATTGTGCTACTAAGGCTCTGGAAGGCTGGATACATGGCAGCAAGGTGCATGATTTTTTAGGATTGTACAATTTGATTATGAAGGAGCAGATCCTTAATAATTGTCAAAACCAGCTTTTACACCAGTACCTGGTGGACTCTGATCTGACCTCTCCCCAAGAATTGGGAAAGAAGGCAGACAAATGGGTCAGAACCAGAGTAAAGCCAAAGAATCAGGGTGGTGACCAGAAGAAAGATTCTACCAAGTCCCAAGAGAAAGGTGGGGATAAATCCAAGGATAAATCCATTACAGGGCCCCAAAAGTCCTCTCCTGGGGGTGGGTCCCAAACTCCTTCCTCCCCTGAAAAGAAACCTTATTGCCATAACTGTAAGAAGCCTGGCCACTGGAAAAATGACCCCAGTTGCTCACAGGCTGGCAATAAGGAAAATGTTCCTCCCAGCAATACTACCACTCCTCCTGGTACTACAAGTAGTAATCCCCCAGGTGGTAGTAATGCACTCAAAAAGTTAGGTGCATTTTCATGGGGAACTGAGGTGGACCCCAGTTTATCAAGGTCCTCCTCACAGGCCTCCTTAGTCTGTGATGGTGGCACGGGATTTGCCACTTTTACTAGGAGTACCAATACTTTGGGCAAGTACAGACAGAAGCCCCTAATCAATGGTCAGAAGGCGTTGGCATTCAGGGACACAGGGGCTAGTGTCACCATGGTGACAGGGAAACTAGTCCCCCCTCAACAGCTTTTACCTGAGTTCAAGTACCGGGTGACCAACATTGATGGTATCAGAACAGATCATCCCATGGCCATAGTCAATCTCAGCTGGGGTGGGGTCACTGGCCCAAAGAGAGTGGCAGTGTCCCCAAACTTGCCTGTAGATTGCCTGTTGGGCAATGATCTGGAGGTTTCAGCCTGGGCTGAAGTTGAATACCAGGCCCATTTAAAAATGTTGGGCCTCTCTGAGAAGGTTGGTGGGGCTGTTAGGGCCTCCTGGTGGCCGACCGCACTGGTTACAGCTCCAACACCCACCGACCACGCACGCAACCTAGGAGTCATCCTCGACTCCACCCTCTCCATGACTAAGCAGGTCAACGCCGTCTCTTCCTCCTGCTTCAACACCCTCCGCATGCTCCGCAAGATCTACAAGTGGATCCCCACCGAAACGAGAAGAACGGTCACCCAGGCCCTCGTCAGCAGCAGGCTGGACTACGGAAACGCCCTCTAAGCTGGAGCCTCGGCCAAACTCCTGAAGCGGCTTCAACGCATCCAGAACGCCTACGCACGCCTGATCCTCGACATCCCCCGCCGCAGCCACATCACCCCTCACCTGAGAGACCTGCACTGGCTCCCCGTCAACAAGAGGATAACCTTCAAGCCCCTCACCCACGCACACAAGGCTCTCCACAACACCGGACCTACGTACCTCAACAGACGACTCAGCCTCTACACCCCCGCCCGCCAGCTTCGCTCCGCCGACCTCGCCCTCGCCACAATCCCCCGCATCCGAAGAGTGACCTCCGGCGGCAGATCCTTCGCCCACCTCGCCGCCAAAACCTGGAACACCCTCCCCATCCACCTACGGCAGACCCAAGACCTGCTGACCTTCAGAAGACTCCTCAAGACCTGGCTCTTCGAGCAGTAGCAGCAACTCCCCCCCCCCCCACACCCCCAGCGCCTTGGGACCCTCACGGGTATGTAGTGCGCTCTACAAATGCTATGATTGATTGATCCCAGGGAAATTTTGGAGAAGTGGAGCCTGAAAGAATGGCCCACTCTACTCCACAAGAGAGCAGAAGGGTTGAAGAACAGTCTTCTTCCCCCAGACAATAGGTAAGGGTCAGCTTCCTCAGGGAACTGATCCTACCCCTAGTGAAGGAACTGCCCCAGAGGTGGTCAGGCCTGGCCTGGCAACACCCCTGATGGCAGGGGACCCTTCCAAGGTGGTACCCAGTCTGGAGCAGGTAACCTGCCCCTCTCTACCCTCCCTCTGTCAGCCCAGGGCTGCAGAGGTCAGGAGGTCAGTGGACCCCTAAGGGCTCCCTGTCCAGAGGAACCCCTCATCCACAGATTAGGGGCACCCAGTCTAGTAGCCCTAGCCAGGTGAAAATTCCTCAGCACACTGAGGGATCCCTCTTACCATTGTGTAGGGACCTCCCCCAGATGGGCTCTGTTGAGCAAAGGCAAACCTGGGACCAAGTGGTTCCAAACCTACCATGTCCCTCCATTGTTCCAACCAAAGGGACCCAACCCCCAGCTGTAGGCTGCCAGAGGTTGACCCTTAGGGCCAGATACGACTCAGTCAAGGAAAGAAAGGCCTCCATGGTGACCAGTGATCTGAGGCAGCTGAGACCAACTTTATTAGGGCCTCACTTCTCTACTCAGACACCCCACCAGCCTTTTACTTTATCAAAACACACCACAGGTAGTAATTCCAAATTGTGGAGATCATCCCATACCCTTGGGGTTAGGATTTGCTTAGTGGACCATGAGACAGGGGGTAACCATGCTATTGCAGGTTCTTCCTTATATGGCCACTCAGTCAATAAAGGCTCAACTGGACAAGGATAGCCTTATCTCCTTTCGTTTGGGGGGGGGGGTATGTAGGAAGGTGGAATCTGACTGCATGGTTGCCCCCACTTTGTTCCTGGTGTTTTGCTGGTTTTCGACTTAGTTTGGCTGGGATCCTGCTATTCAGGACCCCAGCCTATCTGCTTTCCCCTTAAATTGATTGCATGTACTTTAGGTACACTCCAGATTGGATTCTGGGGTACCCTTGTGAGTCCCTAGTATATGGTATACTATGTACCCAGGGCATAGGTACCCCAGAGGCCTACCAGGGGCTGCAGCATGTATTGTGCCACCCCTGGGAACCCTTTTAAAATGATACAACAGGTCTGCTACAGCAGCCTGTGTAAGGTGGTGTATCCACCCCTTACTGAGATATAGGTTCCCTATATCTCTCCATAGCACTGCACATGTAAACCTATCAGTCACCCCTATGGCAGGCCTTAACAATCCTGAAGGCAGGGTGCTGGGTTTCGTGTGAGAGGGTGCCCATGCATGAGCAGAGCCCCTCTGCAGCTTTCGGAATCTTCATTCCGGGGTTGTTTGTGATGCAGCCAGACCATATACTCTTTAGTGCATTATAACCCCGCGGTAAATGCTAACTTGAGAATGGCTGCATGGAAACATGTCGTGTTTGGTGTCAAACACCTTGGAATCATACCTCCACCCCAGTACTGGGGTGGGAGGTATGATTCCTCCCTTCTAGAGGGAGCCACGTGGCATCACCGGTACACCCGGTACCAGCTTAACAGAACCCTGGCATCACAAAATGGATGATGCAGCCACAGACACGAGTCTGCCCTCCTGCTGCTGGACGAAACTCTGGCAGGGGAGGCCTGGACAATAGGTTTCCTGTCACAGGGAGGTGTGACCACCTCCCAGACAGGCTTTAGTGTATTGGGGCTGGGTGGGTGCACTCTGAGAGTGCTTTGAAGTCTGCACTGGGGGCACATTTGGTGTCCCTGTGCATAGTCCAGCTCAAACCGGTTGCAGGGGCACACAGCCCCTGCTCTGGCGTGAAACTGGACAAAGGAAATGGGTGTAGCCACCCCTCTTTCCTGACCCTCCCATAGGTGGGTCCCCAGAGTTTGTCCAACCCCTTCCTTGGGTATAAAGTAGGAAACCCTGACTACAGGTCTTTAGATTACACCTGGACTAAACTCTGTTACCAGAAACCAAGTACTTTGATGATCTGCACGACGCTGGATGACTGAAGAATCTCCCTTGGAGTAAAGGAGTTACTCCCCTGCAAGGCAGGCACCTTTAACGCAACTGACCGGTTGGCATCTCCGAAGCTCCTGCGAACTCCGAAGAATATTGTCACACAGGAGGTGGGTTCCCGAGGTCTCTGAGGTCGATCTGTACCCACAGCAAGTCTGAGGCCCGTATCCCTCGTGGAGACCGTGCAACCCGAACCCCTGGACACCGCGACCATTTGCAGAAGCATCAGCTTTCCGGCGACCCCTGAGGCTGAGCTTTGGGTTACTTGTAGCCCTGACCCCGAGCAGCAATTGCACCGAAGATTGCAGGCCTACACTCGAGTGTTCCGTGGGCCACCATTTTGTGATTCCTCTCGAGGTCCCTTCGCGATCCCTGGTCCGTTGACCTGTGGGTCCCCAAGAAGGCAACTCTAACTTTTATTGGGCTTCCCTGGTTGCTCCAGACGTGCCCTGACTCTCCATCGCTTGGGGAGTCCCCAGGACCTTGCTGTTCCGCACAGAAGCATCTTTTCTCTTCCTGCATGGGTTGCTGTTGCCAAGGCACCGACACCCCAGCACTCGACATCCTTCGTGGGACAGCTCGAATCCGGCTCCTGGTCGTCGTCGACGTCTCCGGGACCCCGTGGCTGCAGAGTCAAGCTTCACCTCTTCGCACCTGAAGCACCCGACATCGGTGAGCATTCGATTGCTCCGCTCCTGGTCACTGGCTAGTGACCCAGACTCTGTCCCCTCTGCTTTCAGGTTCTTCACATCTTCGATCCAGGCTTGGATCACACCGGACACTTTTCTCCTTCACGGCAGCAGCACTTTGCAGCAGATCGCTATTGAAAACGACGACGATTCCCAACACCTTTTGACACCTATGCACCCGGCTTCCCTGGGTGAGGTAACTCGAGTACTCCGGTGCTCACGTGGGTGTTGGCCCTAGAACCCCTTAAGTCTAAAGGGGTTTGCTGAAAGTCCTCTCCTAAGTGTCCTTTATCTTTAAAATTCCAACCGTGACTTTCCGCATTGAATCCTACGTCGCTCGCGGCTGTGTTCTCACACTGCACACGTCCCCCGTGGGTCCCCTGTGTCACTACCGTGGGTGGTTCCTTGGTGTCCCAGCGATTCTACGTGCTCTAGGCACTGTGTCTAGTCAAGTCGTGGTTCTTATACCACTTTCTTAGTATATGGTTTGGTCTCCCGCTGGAGCCCACTGTGTATTGTGCCATTTACTGTCGTTTTAATACTGTGATACTGTGTATCTTGGACTCTAATCTCATAAAGAGATTAGTAGTTAGTGTTTAGAAATAAATACATATATTTTAAATATATCTTGTGTGGTTCTCCTTTCATTTGGTCATTCAAGAGGTTATAATCTGGTAAACCAAGCTGCTTTACACTCCTTCAAGACTTAGCCTGAAGGCTGCTCTCCATAGCTACCACTAGGATAGCTTTCAATAAAGGTTGTCTTTAAACCTATCATCAATAAGGGTCGTTTGGACTGGTGCAAGGTGCCCACTATAACTAGTGGACAGCATATGCCAGGCCAACTTCTCACAGCGCCCGAACAGGGACTCCATCGGGTGACCTCTTCCTCGCCTGCGGACGGGGCCGCGTTGGGTCGGATAGGCGGATCGGGGGACCCCTGCACGATAGAGTTTCGCACTCGCAGCTGCCCCGCCTGTCTGATCGGGCGGTGACCTGCCCAGTGGTCATCCCGACTGGGGTCCTGAATGGCGAAACCCTTGGATTTGACCGTTTGGTCCGCAGAGTCGGCAGTGGAGAATAAATTTGTTTGACCGGTGTGCACCAGGTGAGCTTGTTTGGCTCTTTGTTGTCATGACGTTTGTTTGACGGATATTTTGGTTGGTCTAAGAATCATTTTGACAAGCGCTTGTATTTGATTTTGAAGATTCTTTTTGAAATATGGTACCATTTTGTTAATTTATGATTGATGCAGCCCGCGGAAGCGATTTTTGGTAAAGCTATGAGTACATTTTAGTGTGATTGTGTGGTGAATGTGTTTTTTTGTGTGAACAGAATGCCTTGTTGGAGTAAGTTGTGTTGTGTGAGGTGTCGTTGTTGTTCTGCTGATGCTCGATTGGAGGAAAGACAGTCTGCACCTGCGGAAGGTACTCCAAATTATGACATGTATGTCAAATACGGTCTTAGCCCTATTATATTTAGTACATTATGGCACAAATATACAAGGGACAACACTGAATTGCAGTGGCCGTCAACAGGCACCTTTGATGAACAGAAATTGAATTATTTGGAGGAAAAATTGTTTGCTAAACATAGTAGGCAGTCGATGTTTGATTACCTTCAGGTGTGGCGGAAGGAAGCTAAACAGACGGCTGAGGGCGGAAAGGGAGGCATGGAGGGAGAGAACGCAGACATTGACTCAGAAAGCGGTGGCACATGATAAGGAGAAAGTGGAGAAGGGTATAGAATGTGCAGATAGGAGGTTTCGATTGCAATGTGATAAGTCTTATGTCACTAGAGAGGAAACAGACACTTTTATGGAAGAGCTATTGGAAGACAGACGCCTCCCCCTTATGCCCCAAATAGAAAATACCCTGTTGTTCCACAGCCCTCGTCATCTGCCTCTGCCCCCCCCCTGTTCCTGTTGTATCTGGTATTGATCGAAGTGCTTTGGTTCCGGCATCACCAGTTTCTTCTGTGGTTCTGTCTCCCACAGTCACTGCGACTGCTGGTCCTCCTGCCACCCCCCTTGTTACGATGTCACTTTCTCCTTCACAGACACCTACTACTCAGCCGATGTCAACCTTGATGTCCCCCTCTTCGACCAGTATGTTGGCACCTGTTTTTTCTCCTACCCCCTTGTTAGATGCCGAGACACCGGTGCGTGGTCAGGACGATGGAGCTGGGGCAGTTGCAAAGGAGCTATTAGGATGGGTGTTGATTCGGTCTGATGTGGGAGATGTGGAGAAGAATATGGTGGCCAATCAGGCTGCCCAGTGGGCCTGTAGTCCTATTTATGGTGTTGAGGATGTTTGGAGTGTGTTAAAGGATTATGAGCCATTTGTTCAGCAGCATGCCCTTAAACATATGCCGGCCACTTTGATTGGAATATGGGAACAGTGTTTTAAAGGTGTTGCACCTCAGGCTGTTTACGATATTAGGGACCAAGTATATGCTGAGGGCATGGCTCCCAATTAGGTTTTTGCTAGTGTTACTACACTGATTGGATATCGTGGTAGATTACATCAAAAATCCCCGACGGTAATATCTCAGTTCCCAATCAGGGAAGTTCATCCCGTTTTTCACCCGGAAATACCAGAGTTATGTGATCAATATGATCAAGTGACTAGACAACGAGGAGAGGCCCGTTTTCAAGAACAATGGGTTTATACTCCATGGAAGAGGAGTGAAGTCCTCGCAATTATGGCTCAGTTGCCCGACCCCAGGAAAAATCCTACTGCTTACTATAAGGAATTGACAGAGGCTGCTGCATCGACGGTAATGATGTTGGCGGATATTGAAATGTTTTTTGGCTTATTGGTACCAGTGGATGTCTGGAGACAGGTGCACACTCAGAACCATGCCCTAGAATTGGGTGGTACGTGGGATAATGAGAGGAAGCCTGGTGATAAGCCTAAGGCTGAGATCTTGGCTTTGCCAGATTGCATCATTACTTATATGCACTCTCTTATTCCACCCCGGAAGGTGGATTGGGATAAGCTAGCCGCATGTCGTCAGAAGAAGGATGAGGGTGTGTCTGATTTTTTTACTCGGTTTGAAGGTGTGTTTTTGGATTTTAGTGGCCAGGATTTGTCCTTTGAAGGGGGTATCAGATTGTTTGTTAACAGATTTGTCACAAATTTGTTACCAGAGATTGCAACACGGTTGTAGGCTGCCGAAAGCACGTGGACTACTTCTACCCCTTCGGTGATATTGAGTTTGGCTCAGTATGAGCATAGAGAGAATGAGGAGAAAGAGAAGGTGGAAAAGAAAACAAAGGAGTTGAAGACTAAGGTACTGATGCAGCAGGCATCCAGGGGGCAGGGACGGGGTTGAGGCATTGGACCGGCCAGGCAGCTTCCTCGTACGAGTCGGAGTGCTGTGCCTGTGGGCCCCAATTAATGTGCGTATTGTAAGGAGGAAGGGCACTGGCGTAGTGAGTGCCTGGGTTTTGCTGAGAAAGGTTGCAGCTCCGAGAGGACGGAGAGAGAGAGAGCGAGGATTGGGAGCAGCCAGTCAGGGTGGGGACCAGGCTACTGGAACGTCATCGGGCCGTACTGATCAGAATTACTTTGATGACGTTCGGAGCCGACATTATTATCATGATGATTATGATTTGGATGAGGTGACGGGGCTGTCTTACAGCTAGGACAGCCAAGGACAGGGTAAGGGACCAGTTTCGATAGCTGTAGATCAGCATGGACCTTATATTAGTGTGGATTTGCAGGGCTCGGAGAAGACATTTTTAGTGGATACAGGAGCAATGAATAGTTCTGTTTTGAGGTCACTGGTCCCTGGGGCAGTCCTGTCTGGCCATAACAATGTTTCGGTTGGTTTTTCTGGTGTGCCGGTAAGCCCCATCTCCAAACCCCTTGCCTTGACTATATGTCCCTTCACTGTTGATTCGCCGTTTTTACTAACATCAAATTGTGGAGAGAACTTATTGGGATTAGACCTGTTGAAGAAGTTACACGCTACTATTTACTGTTCTCCGGATGGTGTCCATTTGACAATGGGTCCGAGTGTGGTTAGTACTACACAATGTTTGTCTAAAGATGCCCCCCTCCCAGTTGAGTTTAATGATGTTCCATCTATGTTGTGGGCTACAAGTGACACAGATGTAGGACTTTTGCAGATACCTCCAATTTCTATTCAGGTTAAAGAAAATGCAATATTACCTCGTATCCCTAAGTATAAGATTTCGCATGCAGGAGAACAGGCGTTGTTACATATAATACAGGATTTGATTCAGTCAGGAGTTGTTGAAGAGAGAGCAGCAAATGTGTGCAACAGCCCCAAGCATCCTGTTCTCAAGAGGCCGCCTCCGGGTTCTCCTGATGATGTTGCTGATGTCTATCGTTTTGTGATTGATTTGCGTGAAGTTAATAAAATAGTAGTCCCTCAGTTCCCTGTGGTCCCTGACATTACTGCTCTTCTGACTATGATTCCTTCTTCTGCCAAATTCTTTTCTGCATTTATTTGAAAAATGCTTTCTTTAGCATCCCTGTTCATCCCAATAGCAGGCACCTGTTCGGGTTCTCCCTGGCAGGTCGTAGTTTTAGATTTTGTCAAGTTCCTCAGGGCTATACTGAGAGTCCTAGTATATACAGCCCGGCTCTGAAGGGTCAATTGGACTCTCTTACCCTTCCTCCAGGTAATGTATTGCTGCAGTATGTGGACGATCTTTTGATTGCGTCCGATACTGAAGAAGGAGGTACAGCAGCTACAGTCAAATTGTTGCTGCATTTTGCTCAACATGGACATAAAGTGTCCCTTCCCAAATTCCAATATAGTCGACAGGAGGTCACCTATTTAGGTCACCTACTGTCGAAGGAGGGTCGGAAACTAACTCCTGAATGTATTAATGCTGTAATTAACATGCCTGTTCCAAGGACCCAAAGGGATGTGCGAGCCTTTATTGGTATCACTTCCTATTGTCGTCATTGGATACCCAATTTTGATTTATTAACGAAGCCTCTGCTATATCTAAAGATGTGCATGAAGCTTTGCCTTGGACTCCTGAATGTCAACAAGCTTTTGAGCAATTGAAGGTTGCGCTTTGCTCGGCTCCTGTGCTTGGCACACCGGATTACAACAAGCCGTTTGTGTTATATGTTCACGAGTCGGCCGGTTGTGCGCTTTCTGTCTTAACACAGGCCTTTGGAGGTAAGCAGAGGCCGTGTGCGTACTTTTCTGCTGTTCTTGATCCCGTCGCGAAAGCCCTCCCGAGCTGTTTAAGAGTGACCGCGACAGCGGCCGTCTCTATTCGACAATCGGCAGGGCTTGTTCTTGACACTGATCTCACAGTTATGGTACCCCATGCGGTGGATACGCTTTTGAACAGAACAAAGACACAGCACCTTACCAGTGCACGTCTGACTGGCTATGAGCTAACTCTTTTTGCACCACATATTCCGATCAAACGAGGTGCCACTCTGAATCCTGCCACATTACTACCCCTCCCTTCGGAGAGTGAGGAGATAGACATGCATGATTGTATGTTTCGCACTGAGGAGGAGACGAAGGGACGGGTAGACTTGACTGATGTTCCCTTATCTGACCCCCAAGGGGAACTATATGTAGATGGCTCTTGTTTTAAATTACCAGATGGCACCACACCTGCTGCTTATGCGATCACAACACTGCGCACGATAGTTGAAACATCACGAGTCCCCTATCAGTTGGCTCAAGCTGCAGAGCTGCCAGCTCTAATTCGGGCTTGTGAGTTGAGTCAGGGACTGGCGGTTAATATTTACACTAACAGCCAGTATGCTTTTGGAGTCGCTCATAATTTTGGGCGGCTCTGGAAAGAGAGGGGATTCCTTACCTCCCGTGGTTCAAAGATTCAACACGGCCCTTTGATAAATAGACTTTTGTCGGCGTTGACCCTGCCTAAGAAACTGGCAATAGTGAAGTCTAGCGCTCACAAAGCAATTACTGATGATGTGGGGAGGGGGAATGCTTTTGCGGATCAAACAGCTAAATAGACGGCCCGATCTAAGATGAAAAAGATGTTTGTAGCAGTTCCTGCTAGATGGGTGCCAGAAGTCACGATGTTTGAGGACACACTAGATAGTGTGAAAGAAATCCAGAGCAAGGCGACGGTTGAGGAATTAGCAATATGGCAAGAAAGTACAGCACAATTGGATGATTATGGGTGTTGGATAGATAAGTCAGGGAAACAGAGATGGATGTTGCCAGATGCATATGTTCTCCCTGTAGTTACTATGGCTCATGGACCAGCTCCCATTTCTAGGGGTATCTGCAAGTTGCTCGATCCGGTGTGGCAGAATGATAATATTCCAAAGACGGCTGCCCATTTAGTAAAATATTGCATGGTGTGCATGTTGTACAACCCAGGGAAGGGGACCCCTACACCTCCGGGTAATTTTGCACCCCCTTCTTTCCCCTTCGAAGTCCTGCAAATGGACTTTATTGAGATGGAACGGGTGAACAATTTGAAGTATGTGTTGGTGGTGGTTTGCGCATTCAGTAACTGGGTTGAGGCTTATCCTACCAAGGAAAATACAGCTCTAGCGATGGTGAAAGCTCTTTTGAAGGAGTTTTTCCTTCGCTTTGGTTTGCCCCGTTTGATTTGGAGTGACAACGGCAGTCATTTTAATTCTAAAGTCCTCCAGTTAGTGTGCGATGGCTTGCACATTAAGAAAACATTTCATGCTGCGAATCACCCCCAGTCAGCAGGTTTAGTTGAGAAGTACAATGGTACTCTCAAACTAAAGATGGCCAAAATTCAGGAGAGTACAGGATTGAAGTGGCCAGATGCTTTACCATTGGCTTTGTTGTCAACGAGAGTTACAGCCCATACTAGAACAGGGTTGTCCCCTTATGAGATTGTTTTTGGCAGGCCCGCTAATGTCTGGGGAGTTCCAAGACCCCGTCACTTTTCCGAGATAGAGCACCCCTTGTTGATAGATTATCTATACGAATTAACTAAAAAGTTGCATTCTATTCATCGGCAGATTCAAGAGGCCTTGCCATCTGCTAAAAAGGGACCCGGCCACGACCTTCGGCCTGGTGATTATGTGTTGATAAAGCACTTCCAGCGAAAAGGCAGCTTGGAGCCCCGATAGAAGGGGCCTTTCCAAATACTGCTCGCCACCCGCACTGCAGTTAAAGTGGACGGCCGGAAGAATTGGATACACTCTACACATACCAAGAAGGTGCCACTTCCTCTACCGTATGACCAGTGGAGGATCGACGGCATAGGGGACTCTGAGACGGAAAAGGTTCCTCACTTCATCCCTTTCTCTGATGCCAGAATAACATGGGCACCTTCTGAGGAGGAGAGTGATGCAGTCCTGAATGAAGCACTGCCACCTGAGGTTAAGGCAGCCAAGAGCTCCAGTCAGCTGGCCCTTCTGTGTTTGAATCCGAATCAGCCCATACCGCTGAAAGTGAATGTTTGTTTCTTGATCCCTCTGTTCCTGGAGTTGTAAAAGTACAATTTGCGTCCTCGACGACAGAACAGTGCACCAAAGGAAAAGTCAGACTAGCAGGGATGGACTTCATGGATGAAGAATAGGGACAATAGAGCAGGGACAGAGAGATTGGTGCATTGTTCGAGACACTGGACAGGATAAGTTTGAGGTGTTTTCCCAGGAGGGAGAGTACCCTATCCTGAAAGAAGTGGATTTTCCTCAGCAAGGGTGGATTTTCCTCAGCAATTGTGTAGCTCCAACGAGAAGTGCTTGATAGCACCACCGTGGATGAACAATAGGAGCCTGCCAGCGAGGCTCACAGGAGAAGAAAAACAGACGCTGGAAAGAAGATTGTTTGCTTAGTTTCATTACACTTAGATTAATAGTACCTTTTTCATTCCGCTATCATGCATCTTTTTGGCAGGCCAATGATTGATGAAGAACAGCCATTGGGTTTTGCCCCGATCATCATGGGTGAAGCAGCGGAGAGTGCTATTCCTTCTTTTTGCTATTCTGCTGATGATTATTCTTTGTGGAGTTCTTTGGGCGTTAGAAAATGCAAGTAATTCGCCTACTTCTGACAATGATATCTTTTTCACACCAAGACGTAAAAGAATGTTTTCTAATAATGTTTTTCTAGATAATCCTATGCCAGCAATCAAAATCGCTGGACCCAGTGAGGAGGACTTCTCAGCGCACTTCGCTGAAAAGTCTAGAAATATTGAGCGGGAACTGCAACGGGCCGCAGAGAATTTGCTGTCTATGAGTTCCGAGGGTTTGCCTGCTCACACGGCAGTTTGTGCCCCGCTTTACCTCACAGACTACACACCCAAAAACAATGCCTGCTGGAATACCTTCCGAACTCCTGACTTGAAAGAGCTGTCACTTTCCCTGGCTTCTCTGAAACCTTCCAACCATTACAAGGACCCACTCCCCGCCAAACTGCTCAAAGACCTCAACTTGGCAGTTCTGCCTCTGTGGTCCAAGATCATCCAACAATCTCTCTTACAGGGGAGGATTCCAGACTGCCTTAAAATGGGGCAAATCACACCCATCCCCAAGAAAACCAATGCAGACCTAACAGATCCCAGTAACTTCCGGCCGATCACCAACATCATGTCTTTAGCGAAATTGCTCGAGAAATCTGTTCACACACAGCTCTGCGACCACATTGAGAAATTTCAACTCCTAGACCAACATCAATCAGGCTTTAGATCAGGTCATAGCACAGAAACAGCGCTAACTCACATTGTTGATGATGCATTGAGAGCTCTGGACCAAGATACACCCTGTCTGCTAATCCTGCTGGACTTGTCCTCTGCTTTTGACACTATCAAACATGACAACCTG
This sequence comes from Calotriton arnoldi, assembly GCA_963921515.1. Lineage (NCBI taxonomy): Eukaryota > Metazoa > Chordata > Amphibia > Caudata > Salamandridae > Calotriton > Calotriton arnoldi. Next base: position 177,230 of record CAWUFW010016144.1, on the reverse strand, counting down.
ATTAACCTTCTTCAACACAGGATGGGGCTATCCGGCCCTGTCCTTAATTGGTTCTCCTCTTTCCTGCATAACCGAACACAAAGAATCAAAGTCAACCAATCTTTGGCGGCCAGCACTTCAGTCTCTATTGGGGTGCCTCAAGGTTCTGCACTTTCGCCCACACTCTTCAACCTATGCATGGAACCTCTAACTGCCATTCTAAATGATTCAAATATTCAGTACCACATGTACGCGGATGACACTCAACTATATTTGAAGATCTCCTCTCCAGATGACATTAAAACTCTTAATATAGCGCTTCAAAAAACTCAACAATGGCTAACACATAACCACCTTTTACTTAATTCTCTCAAAACGGAATTTCTCCTGATTTCCCCACGCAACCACGAGGCTCCCACGCATAACTGGATCAAAAAAATCTCAGCACTCAACTGCACACCGCATTTGGTGGACTCCGCCTGTTCTCTAGGGGTCACCCTAGACAAATTTCTAAACATGCAAGGTCACATCAGTGCAACCATTAAGAGTGCCAACCATCAGCTCAACACTCTTAGGAAAATCAAACCGTTCCTACCTCCCGAAGACATGCAATCAGCAGTCCAATCCTTAGTTATCTCACGAGTAGAATATGGATTGGTAACCCTAGCTGGTCTTCCTAAATCTAGGCTAGCGCCGCTAAGAGCTACTCTGAACGCCTCTGCTAGACTAATCACTGGCTCAAGAAAGCATGATCTTATCACACCTGACTTAATCCAGCTTAACTGGCTCCCCATTGAAGCTAGGATCCGTTTCAAGATAGCCTGCCTGACACATAAAGCTATACATTTCAATAGCCCCGTTTACCTGGCAAAAAACTTGAGCTTTCCGGAGCCAGAAGAAATTTAAGAAGCTCCAATACCCTACTACTGAAACCAGCGAAATTCAATAAAAAAAGAACTTACAATCGCACCTTCTCAGGGCTGGCTCCAAGAATTTGGAATGCCTTACCGACGGAGATCAGAGCCAACCCTTCGACTGCCTCATTCAAAAAACAGGTCAAATGGCTACTATTGGAAGAACTGCATCAGCAATAGCCTCCTTGTCATTTGCTAGTCAATTACCATACATCTCCGACAAGCTTCTTTACCTTGTGTTGAAATATATGGCAATTTAATTTCACTTTATGTTTGTAACTCATGCTTGACAATCATTTTTACTTGGAGTTTAATATGTATCTCATCTGTCTTTGAAGTAAGGAGATGATGACACTCTTTCGGCCGCATCTGAGTGGGCTGTTTACTGTCTGTTCATCTTCTACCTACTCTCCCCCTAGCGCCCTCAGTTATTTTATGCCTCAGGTTCCTCGCATTTTGCCTTACTGGGTGTGCTTGGGTGTTTTATTGTATGCTTAACAATTTACTTTCACTTTATGCTTGAAACTAGTGCTTGACAATCATTTCTACTGGAGGTTTATAACGTATCTCGTTTGTATTTGAAGTAAGTCGATGCTGAAACTGCTCGGCCTCATCTAGGTTGGCTGTTACCGGTTTGTTTACTTGCTTTTTTTTGTAAATGTATTTATATTGTCTCTCTACGTAAACGTCATTTTCATCTTTGTACAGCGCTCTGATACCCGGTTGGGTCTTGTTCGCGCTTTATAAAACTTTTCAAATAAAAAATAAATAAATAGATACTCATAAGAGATTTTTGGGTAATGGTGTTGCTTGTTATCCTACTGAATCTGTAACTAGCCTATGGACCGCTTACCCTCTGTCTTTGATAAATTATACATATTCTAAGCCGACAAATTTTGTTGAGGTAAAAGGGGAGTTTGGTTTTGGCTACCCAGGGCCATGCTTGTATCATCGTCAACCCACAGGAACAGGGTACCCCGGTTTGTGACAATAATACGAACTGTGATAACTTTTATTTGGAAGAGCAAAATATTACGTTGGTGGGTTGGCATTATAAAGAAGTGACGGATCCCCGAAAAGCTGGCTATTACCCTGCTTGTTGCCCCATCATAAATAATACTGATACTATTTTGTATATCAACTGTTCAGGGGTGATCATATCCAAACAGACATTCCCTTTGAAAGGTTCTGACACCGTTACAGGTAATTATCGTTATTCAGCTGTGAATTATGATAGGCCGAAATATGCCCACCCCGGGTTCTTCTTTCTCACTAATGGAACGTACTCAAATGTTCATAATGGCACCAATGATGTAGCTCTTGGGATGGTGCTGCCCATGGGGGTCCCTTGCAAATATGCTCACAGACAAATAAAATGGGTAAAGAGAACACTTACAAAGGACTTTTGCGAAGGAGTAACAGATATTGAGATCAACAGTTATAGTAATGGTAATACTTTTGGTTATATCCTGTCTGCCATTTTCACATTAGGGGGAATGGCTATGAGTAGGTGTTGCAGAGTCATCCTGTGCCCTGGGCAGCCCCCAACTTTTTGCTGACTGATGCTGGTGGTAACTGATTTTGACTGACCCTGGGCTCTGCCTAACCAGGCCCAGGGCCAGTGCTGAGCTGAAAGGAACACATTAGAATACAGTTAAAACACCCAACATACACTAGGGTACACTATGGTATGGTGGGGTACCCCTGTAATTGGCATGACCTACCCCATAGGCCCCTAGTATATAATAGGGCAGGGGATTGAAACTACCTAGAAGTCCCCAGTACCATGAGGCATGGCAGTTTAGAGGCCAGCAGCTTTTTGCTGAAGCCTGAGGTCAGTTTAAAAGCAGCACTGGGTGCCAGGACTGCTTTTAAACAGTAGATTGTGCCCAAACTCGACTTTGGTGGTAGGGGCACTTAAAAATGGAAAACCTACAATGTTTTGGCATATTAGGGACCTCCAGGGTCTCCCCTAGGTATCCCAGGGGTGGGGGGGTCAGTTATCTATAAGGTACACCCTTATAAAATGAGTTTTTATATGCCTGGGTAAAGTGACATTTCACTCCCCACATTGTGTTAAAGTGCTGCTCAAATTCGACTTTGATGCCAGGAGCACTGGGTAAGGAGGATCTGCAATATTTCTGCAGATTCAGAACCCCTAAAGTCTCCCCTAGTTGCACAGGGGGTGGGGGTCCTGTAGAAATTAGGGAAATACTTATAAAATATGTTTTTATATAAGCCCTGGTGCTAGAAAACTGGCCCAAGTCATTTTCCCCATTGCAAACCCCATGGCCCATAGGTTAACATGGTAGGAAGTTATTGATTAATAAATATTGATAGGAGAGGACTAGCCGGACCATTCAAAGACTTCCCAGAATGGTAGTAGTAAATCCAAAAATATTATATTGTTGAATTTCTCCTAAAGTGTACATACAAGAAGTTATAAGACTTTCTTGTTTGTAAGTCCAAATTCAGCCTTCCAGTGGTCTGCCCTGATTGGTCAGAGTTACGTGGATTAGTCAGGCTGCTTTGAAGAGGTGATAAAGAACCCCTGGGGTTAACCACTCTGCTGGGAGGGCAGTGTGCTGGTCTATAGGAATGCCAGGCCAGGGGGTGGAGTCGTAAACCATGCTCTTCAAAGGCAGAGGGGAGGCCTGGGTTTCAGTTTCACTCTGACACTCTTGACCCAGAGTCAGGGCTAGGCTTAAGGAAGGTATGTGCAGATGGTAGGGGGAGAGTCCATGGAGATAAGCCATCCCAGGGGGTGTGTTTAGCCAGCTCTTACCTCCTTGCTGGAAAATCAGCCATTATGGATTTGGAAGATTGGTGCACTCTGGGACAAAATAATGCCACACTCTACAGGATGGGGTCATAAATATGAGGAGTTACCCTGCTCTCATTGGTCAGAAGTGACCTGGTGCTTGACCCAGAGAATTTTGAATAAGTACCTGAGAGGGGCAGAGCCCTCCAGATCTGCTGCTTAAAACTTACTGAAGCAAGAAGTGCCCTGCTGAGAAGTTTTGCTGTGCAAAGATTTCTAAGGCCTGACCTCTGAAGACTGCACCAACTGAAACTACAGCCCTGTGGATTACCTTGCTGCAAAAGGACTAAAGAGTGGACTCCCTGCAAGCTACAGGTTAACAGAGCTCACCTGGACATCCCCACAAAGAATTCCCAGCCTGGAGTACCAGTGGATTTGTAAGGGTTTTGTTCAAGTGGATTGCGGAATTGAAGTTTCACACTTTCAAGGACCCTCTTGGAGATTCCAGAACCTTGGATTGTGTGTTGGATACTTTGGGACCCGCAAGCAGAACTTCAGGAAGGAGTTCTATCTGGACCCCGCTTGCTGAAGAAGGCGGCACAACACAGTGGTGAGAAAATTCTTCAGAACAATTTCTAAAGGTGTGTCCCTGTCAGAGAAAACGAAATGACTAAAAGGGGCACTGTTGGTTTCTAAGCACCAGAAAGTGACTAATCTTTAAAAATTCATATCTCTGGTTCCCTACAGTGGATTTTTTTCGCTTTGGTGTCATTTAAAAGATAAAAATAAATAAAGGGGAATTATCCTGATTGCATCTGAAGCTGATATGGTGTCCTCGGAACTGGACCCTTTTGCAAATATATTCATTGTACAATATAGATTGCCCTTTTAGGTCGAGCCTAGAGTAGCGCGCAAGCGCTGCTTCTGGCGAAGACTTTATGTAGTGGGCATTTGAAAGCTGACCACACGCTCGTGCACAATGGCCTTTTCCCTGCGGTTACCCGCACGGCAGACATCTGTTTCCAATTATCGTGCCCTGACGCGGGCGCGATAATTGGAAACACATGGCCATTGTGCACGAGCGTGTGGTCAGCTCAGCGGCTTCCGCGCTCGCCCGCCTCCGCTCCTCTCTCACGCTGCCGACGTCTCTGCTGTCCAGCACTTCACTTGTGCTGACGCTGCCTCTGCCTCCCTCCTCCCTACTCTGTCTTTTTTGTTTATTCCATGCATCCTTTTTTTTCTCTTTCCTGCCTTTGCTTCTTTCATATTTCTGCTTACCTTTCCTCTTCTCTTTCTAGTTATCCTCTTTTGAATTCTTCTTGTTTTTTCGAAGTGGTGAATATTTCGCGGTCTTTTTTGGGAGCTGTCACTTTCGAATTGTTGAATTTGAAAGAGACGATTGCTCAGTTTTTAGGTGATGAGTATGTAAACAGTCTCAGAATTGAGAAATCACAGCTCTTGCCATATCCTCGTACGAATTCCATTATTCTGAGAAACCTTCCTCTAATGCGCTAGAATTAGCCTTGCAGGCTGTTCTTCTTAAAATAGCTTTATTTCGGTCGCTCCATGGCTGCTGGTCCCATTATCACCTCCCCGTGATGCTGACTCCTGGATCGATGGAGGTGCTCAGCGAGCCTTGAAGCAGTGAGCGGGGACAGAGTGTAAAAGTTAGGTAAAGACTGTGAGCCGCACGTTGGTTCAAAGGTCACGGGCAGATCGTGCCTGCTTCAATGTCAGGATCCAGAGAGGGAGGGAGGTTGTGATGGAGAGAGACGTCCGATGGACGGGAATAGGATGCAGAACGGGCCTCTGATAGGGAGGTCTGATTTTTTTACTGTCAGCGCTGGGCTCATAAGTGTTTGTGTTTTGTTTTACTTTAGTCTCCATGTTCTTTAAGACCTGGCGCAGTGCATTTCAAGGCTATTTTTATGTTTACTTGAGTGACACTGCCCCAGGCCCGCCGGCGTCTCAAAGGCTGCTCTGTCAGACGGCCGCAACCCCCCAAGCCTGCAGTCTAATTGCCCCCTCGGCCTGACCTGTGGCGTGCGTTGTACTTGTTCATGCTTGTGTTGATTTCCACCAGGATTGCTTCTACTCACCAACAAAAGACTGAAAGCCCTGTGGGGGGGGGGTATATTGTTGTTTTGTTCACCTCCCTCACAGCTGATGGTAAATCTTCGACTTGGAGATGTCCGTTTCCTCTTCAGCAGTGTCATGTTCATTAAGAACTGCGGGTCTATTTTATTATGTAGTGCTTCAAGGAAACTAGTTTACAGTGTTATTAGCACGGGGTGATGAAAAAGGGGAGCCGCGAATGGAAGCCAGTGAACACAGCCTGGAGAAAATGGTATATTAGAAGTGTGCTAAGGGTTAATAAAATCAGGTGAATGGTTCACGTTTGTATCATTTGTATGTGCTATATCTTGTGCTTTTATTTTTTTTTTACTTTGATTAGCCGAACAGCGCTTAGCGCTGCTTTATATTTAGCTGTTGCTGCAGCACTGCTTTGCACTTTATGAACTATTGCCTTTTACACTGTGTTACACTTTGCTGTATTTGTTAAGTCATTAGGATTTGCATGTTCTCGTTTTCAGACGACGGCTAGGTTATTGATGTGGTGCCTAAGTTCTTTCATCAAATGAAGGGGGAGGAGGCTTAAGCACAGGGGAGGAAGTGGTCAAATAGAAAGCACACGCCCTGCGAGGTTTCTCAGGTAGAATTGCAATGCTCTGCAGTCACACAGCTGCTCCTTCTGCCTTTTTATTTGCAAACTTTCGAAAACCTTGATTTTTTAAGTGTTACAGGAGCGTGGCAGTGAAGCAAATTCTGCCTTTCTGGATTTTCCTCAGATTGTGTAGTCTAGCTTTTTAATGCAACATAGCTTCAAGACATTGCCAAAGCCAATAGCTCTGGCTAAACACTTATAAAGTCCCAAAGGCGAGACCTATTGGCTATGCCAATGCTTGTTATAAATTGGTGTTGGATTTTTATTTTGTGTTGTGGCTTAATTATTTACTGAAATGGTGTTTTTAAATGCTTTACATACCTGTCTTTGAAGTTAAGCCTGTCTGCTCGCAGCCACGTTACCAAGGGTTGAGCATAGGAATAATTTTCTAAGACCTATGCTGAGTCCTATCATATGTTAGTGGCCTTATTGCCAGTGGCAGACCTACATGTGCCCCTACCAATAACCCACTTTCCAACAGTAGGACTGAAAAGACACGAGAATATTTTGGCTGTAAATTACAGATATTGTCAAATACCACAGTAGCAGCATTACGTGACACCACCATTCAATTAGAAAGTTTGAGGATTTATTCTGAACAGACTAGATATGCAGTGGACTTTATTTTAGCAAAAAATGGTGGTGTATGCGCAGTTATTGGCGATCAGTGTGTAGTGGGCATAACAAATATGGAAAAGAATATCACCAAGCATACCTTGGATATTATCAAGAATGTCAAAGGTATGGAACCAGGTAATTGGAGTTTGTCCCTTTTTGGAACATGGGGGTGGCTAATAGAACAAGCATTGGCATAGCCAATAGGTCTCGCTTTTGGGACGTTATAAGTATTTAGTTATGCAGCACAATATCCTTGGTGCAACAACATCAACCGTTGCATGGCTAAACACTTATAATGTCCCAAAAGCAAGACCTATTGGCTATGTCAATGCTTGTTGTTAGTAACTGCTGTATTTCGATGGTGTAGGAATGACAAAATAATGAAGTAATATTGTAACAAAATGTGCCGCATTATGCTACAGATCCACCCCTGCCGCATAATTCCAGTGGCCCTGAACATAAGCACACACCCAGTGTAACAGGTCCTCCTTAATGGCTGCTTTCCCTTCCTCTCTCTGTCTGGGAGGTTTTCTTCCTTTTGCTATTGTATTCATGAGATGCACAAAAGCCGCATTACAGTACAAATCAGATGCTTGCTGGCTGGGCCGGATTGTATCTTGTCGGATTTTTCTCCTCCTCATTCAGAATAACCTTTGACCTCCAGTGTACTGGACAAATGGTGTTGCCACTCCTTTTACATATGCTAGGTACGGTGGCCAGCTCTGGACACCTTACTTCAAAGCGCCATTTCCGCGATCGGGATCAGGATGCCTAGACTGCCGAGCACAGCAGCGCGAGGTGTGCAAGATGCCTCAGTGTGCGTCCAGTCCTGGAGGCTACTTTTCATGTGTTCTTCACCTGGATTCAGTGACAGAAACAACAAGAAATGAGTGTGTCCGTCTGTGGAGCCACTGGTGCGCGTGTGAAGCGCTCTGGTGCCTTCGGGTCAGGTTAGCGCTATATTAAACTGTAAAAAAAAAAACAAGAAAGAGGGTGGAGGCGGGAAAAGAGAAGAAATAGTAAGAAGAGTGAAAAAAGTAAGGCGAAAAAACAACAGTAGGAAAGAAAGGTTATCAGAAGACAGGGGAAATCTGGCGAAAAGCGTAGTGGCAAAACATGGAAAAAATGGCGGCCGCGCGGTAAAAAAATAAACAGTGGTGCGCGCGCACCACAGAGGAGCGGAGGGGGGGAGGAGGGAGCGCGGCAGCCTGCTCAGCTGACCAGACGCTCGTGCGTCATGGCCTTTTGCCGGCATGTGTTTACAATTATCGCGCCCTCGTCTGGGCACGATAATTGGAAACACATGTCTGCCGCGCATACCCATCCCAAAAAGGCCAGCCACGACGCATGAGCGTTTGGACTGCTTCTGAAAGTCACTTACTAAAAGTCTTCGCCTCTAGCAGCGCTTGCGCGCTACTCGAGGCTCGACCTAAAAAGCAATATATTTCATTGTTATATTGATACTTTTCTGTGTTCTTATTCAATGTCTCCCAATGTGCTGCACATACTGTATCTCTGTATTGGATCCGAATAGGAAGATGTCGATTCATGACACTAATGCTGCAATAATGTTACAGAAAGAAGTAGATGACATTATGGCCATAGATGAGGGTGTATTCGAAACATCTTCTCTTCTCTTGGAATATACTCCCACTATTGACAGCATAACATGTGCATAAACAAGCTATGTGCTTCATTATTCTTTTTATTTTTATGTCTTTTCGATTGTAGATGGTTAGCTCATGCTAACAGGAGGGTTTGTTAATATTGGGAAGCCCTTCTGTCCGTATATTTTAGCATTCGCGACACCATCTTGCAATCTGGACGCCATTTTGTATGATAATCGAAACTGCTGCTTAGTTATTTTCGAGAAACGGTCCTTGGTAAGTTTCGTTTCCCAGGGTTGAGCTTTTTCTTCTATAATTGCAAGTATCCTCGTTAGTACATACCTTTCTTGTTAGATGGAGCCTTTCTCCCACCTGTCCGGTAGGGAGGATAGGCCAGATGACCTTGGGCAGTAGATAGCCTGTGCCCAGCTGCAGAATCGAAACTTATGTTCTGTACCCCCATTGTATTACGACACCTGCTAGTGTTTTTCCATAGTAGGCGTGCCTTTGTGGACTTTACAAACGTACATAATGTAATTGTATGCTTACGGGCCCTAGTCCCTCGACAGCCATCCCAAGAGGCTGGTCAGACTGGGCTCCACTGCAGTGTAATCTCAATAAATATCTGGTTTGTATTCTCTACTGTCTGACTGACTCTTCATTTGTAGGAAGGCAGAGAAGGTGGTCGTGAGTGACCGGGTGGCCCTTTTCGGGTCACTTCCTTTAATATTCATTGACCCTTCACTGTTCCATGCAACAGTCCAGGACTGCATAAAAAAAGGCACGTCTAACCGCTGCAAAAGAAGACATACCCAGACCCTAATGAGCTTAATAACCTCAGCCATGTCACTGACCTCCACTTTCTTGCTAACACATTGGGAAATTACTTTTTATGGAAGCTCAACAACTTTTTATTTGAAAATAATCTTCTAGAAGAGCAGAGTGGCATGGCATTTTACCTGCCTAAGCTTTAAGCCCTCTTCAAAGTATTTAGTATTAAGGGGAACTTATTACATCAATGCAGTCCTTGGGCTTCTTACATCCACCACAATTTTGAAGATGACTGAGGGGTTGGATATTGACAATCCTAACTGGATGAACATAAGGTTGCACATCACATACTGGAAACAGGAGATGCTATCTTGTGGTACCTGAACCGTGAATGACACCTTGTGTTTTCTCAGTACATAAAGCTGGATTTTGGCAATTCAGTAACTGCATGCTCCCCCCTCAAATGACCACAGCTCATTATACTGCACAATTAGCTTCCTCTGTTGGAGGGCGGCATAAATATGGGTTGGAGCTGCACTTTTAAGGGAACTTAAGCGGAATAATTTTTGTGCGGGAAAGGCCAGCCCTTACCTTCCAGAAACAATTGTTGGTTATACAATACATGTATATTCATTATTATGGGAATCGCACACAGTCCAGGATCTAGAGCCCCCTTGGTTGTATGACAAAATATTGTTAACATAAATACTGACTGAGATGAATATTGTATCAAAAATATAGTGTACCAAAATATCTTGATTCTGTATTTATAATCGAAATGACAAAAATAGTGTCAAAATCATTGTAGAAGAAAATATCATCCAAAAAACGTAAGAAGATTATGTTTTATAATAACTATCAACTTAAAAGTTATTTAATTAAAACAGTAAATTAGTTCAAAATAATATAATGTTAAATAGTAATCTAATTACTAATACGAATTAAGGGATATTAAAGGTCAAAGAACGACTGTATTAAGATCGGTATACTTAAAGAAATAATTTCTTTGGGACTGCTTATGCATAAAGTCACTTTATGAAATATTAATCAACAAGTTTATGATGACACTTAGACACTTTACTTAAGCCCATAAAGAGCGTAATAAAACGACTTATTGGAGTTCTAGTGCACAAGGGGGGACCCAGGGGGAGCTGGGCGCGAGCCGGTCTCCCCCTGGGTAGGTTCGCACAATGGAACGGCCACCCAGGTGCGAGGTAGGGTTAATTGGGGAAGTCTGTGGCGCGCGGGGAAAGTTATTTATAGAGGTCTGGCGGGGCGGGAAAACCACTTGTGCCCGAGGGCGGTGGGAGGAGAAGAATTTAGTTTGTCCCACCCACCGTTTTTCAGGCGCTCATTTTTCTCAAGCCTTAGTTACTGCCAGCGGAATCGCAATTTTTCTGCCACTATAAGACAGGTTTAGGTTAGCCATGTAGAATACGTAGGCGGATTTTTCTGGGGGGGTGGGCAGTCTTGAGCGGGCTTGTCCATCCTCCAAGGGGGGAGGTGGGGTATACAGATCACGGGGAAAGGAAAAGAAAATTATGGGGATCTCTCAACATGAGTCAGTTCTTCTGGGGTTGCTTGGGTCAACATTTTGGGGGTTATGTTTTTGAAGATATGTCAAGCTGAGTTTGGGGATTGCTTTTATCATCTATCTGTAAGATGTGTTTTTGAGAAATATACCATGCACCTGTCTTAATAAAGTGGCCTTTTTTGCTAATAAAGAAGTTGTGGGTCGTGAGTTATTGTGCGAAGTCACTTTATCAAAGATTATTTGAAAAGTTTACATCAGTACTTATCCAAGCCCGGTTAGAGGCCCAGTTGGGGGCATAATGAAATAAAATATGAAGTATTAAGTTAAGATTAAAAGGTATAGTGTTGTTATAATGTATGCCGATTATACAACAATAATGGAGAAAAATATATGTATATATATCATTACTGTTTATTTGCAGAAGGATGTAATATGGAAAATAGAGTGTGTGAAGATGAACATCTCTTTAAATGGCCGCTCTGTTTACATTAAACAAAGCTGCAATTGATATGGAAGTCCGTTTTTCATGGTGATGATATACTCTCTGCCGGAAGTAAAAAGTTTTGAAGGGTTCAAAATGATGGCGCATAATGAAGCTACTGACATTGACAAAGGCCGTGCAGGCTGAAACGCGTTTGTCAGTTTATGGTGCTTTTAAATAAAGCAATGAAAGAAGATCTCCTGAGTGCGCTATGTTTTCCTTTTGGAGGTTTACAATGGTCTGCGGAATCGCCTCCGCGAGTAGCTGCACCCGTTGCATGAGAGAGCAGATTGAACTACAGAAAAAAGCAAATGATGAACTGTAATAAGAACTGAAGTTCGGGATGGGAGCGGTATGTCTGCAACATTAAACTAAACCAAATGAGATTGCCATACATGGAAATATTCCCTTAAAGGAGTTAGAAAAGCATATTGGAATAGTCAATGAAACAGAAAATAAAGAAGGATTGGGATTTGAAAACGAACAAGTATGCACAAACAGTGCATCATGGATCTTGTGGTTCTGATTATGGAAAATGTGCATATTAGAGACAATGCTGGAAAGGAGAGTGCGAAGTAGTACACTTTTGAAGGAATATATTACGTATGAAGCGGTGGAAATATTCACTGTCATATCATGCGTTATGTTTGATATATCTTTGGAACTACTAATTAACTGTCACTTTAAATAATGCATTGTGCGGATATCCTGGTCCTTCCTTGCTGTTTGGAGCTACAATTTAAAAGGGTGAAACAAAGCTGCCATGAAAGTATGCATATGATTAAGGCTCGTAGGAGCCGAAACGTGTTACGCTTTTATACTTGTTATCTTGCTTGAAGTAAAGAACTTTCATCCAAGCACATCTGGTGGGCCTATTTACACAGCAGAGTTTCAGTGTGTGTTTTTCATTTGGAATATGTTGGTGTTTGACGCACCCGGACAGGCCCCGACCCGAGAGGCTGAGGCGTCCTTAGCGTCAGAGGCTTTTGGAATAAATATATATATATATATATAAATTAAATTTATTCTAAAAATTGTTGAATTATTCCTATATGACTATATATATATTATATGCACTAACAGAAGATTAACTAAACAATTTTTAAAATGTATTTAATTTTAAATGTTAACAGTAAAATAAAGTGAAGATTAGCAAACAGATATACAACCAACAAAAATATGCACCATAAGTTAAAATTTAGAACATATGAAAAATAGTTTCATTAAATACTTTATATAAAATTTACAAATAATATACATATACATATTTAAAAAATAAATATAACAACATTTAATTTAAAACATTTCCAAAAATAATATTAACAGTAACAAAAATTAAATTAAAAACCAAAATATGAATTCAAGTATTATAACTATACAAAATGATTAAAAAACAGTTTTCTAAAAATAATATAACCATTTCAAAAAGCAAAATATTAAAAATGCTGAGAAAATTAAACAGCAATATAAGCATTAATATAATTCTAAAAGTGCAGGATTTCAGAGAGGTTAGATTTCCTATTCCCACCCAGTCTAAAATGTTAGACTTAGGAAAGGATAGATTTATTAGTTTCACTCCATCTAAGCATCAGTAGGGAAAGTGTTGAACTTCAGAAGGGATAGACTTACTCTTCCCATTTCAGAGTAAGCAACAGTAGGGAAAGCATTGGCCTTCGGAGGGGTTAGACTTACTATTCCCACTCCAGTCTAAGACCAGTATGGAAAGCTTTGGGCTTAAGGGAGTTAGAATTACTATTCCCACTCCAGTTTAAGCAACAGTAGGGAACTGTTGGACTTTGGAGGGGTTACATTTACTATTGCCACTCCAATGTATGCAACAGTAGGGGAAGTGTTGGACTTCAGAAGGATTACATATACCGTTCCACCTCATAATCATTTAGTAGAAAACATTTAAATATCTAACAGAATATTTGTAATCATATTTTATATTTAAAAAAATACATAATATATGTTATGTTATTGCAATTTATATAGCGCACTGGGTGTCTTGGCGCTTACCGGTTCAACATACTATGCCAGGAAGCTAGTTTCTAAAAAGCCACGTCTTGAGTTGTTTTCTAAAGTTGAGAAGGGTGGGAGACATTCTGAGATGTGATGGAAGGGAGTTCCACTGCTTGATGGTGTTGTAGCTGAAACTCCTGCCACCCCAGTTCGATTTTTTAATTCTAGTGGTGGTCATCAGGCTGGCGTTAGCTGATCGCAGAGGTCTATTTGGAGAGTACCAGCTAAAAATGTTCCAGAGAAATTTCGGACCTTCTCTATGCAGTGCCTTGTATGCAATGCAGAGTGCTTTAAATTTGACACGTTGGCAGACAGGAAGCCAATGCAGGTCCTGGATACCTGTCCTGATTGACTGATGTTTAGGAATATCCAGGATTAATCTAGCGGCGGCATTTTGTATCGCCTGCAGCCTCCTGAGTAGGCTGGCTTGAAGGTTGATGTATAGACCATTGCAATAGTCTAATTTAGATAACACTAACGAAGTCACAACCGTCTTTCTGGTATTTTTAGGAATAAACGGAAGGATTTTTCTTAAAGTTTTGATGGTGAGATACGAAGAAGACACAACCTTAGAAACCTGGGACTTAAAGTTAAGTTTTTCAGCTATAATAACACCAAGATTCCTGGCTTTGGCTACTGGTGTAGGAGGAGGAGGACCCAGGGTGTCTGGCCACCAAGCTGGAGACCAAGGTGGAAAAAGATTACCAAACAAAACGACTTCAGTTTTGCTTAAGTTTAACTTCAAGCAGTGCCTACTCATCCAGTTGCTCAGTGCGATCATACAATCATGTAGTTTAAGGGAGTGATTAACATCCTTGTCTACTGTCGAAATTACCAACTGGGTATCGTCAGCATAGGAGGTGGGAATCAAATTAAAGCTTCTGATCAGTGGGGCAAGTTCGGAGACATATATGTTAAAGAGCGTAGGGCTCAACGAGGAGCCCTGAGGAACTCCACAGGGCAGGACAAAGGGGGATGACTTAAATTTGCCTAGGTGTACCTTTTGAGTTCTGCCTGATAGAAATTATGTTAGAAGGGAAATGGCCTTTCCCTCTATCCCTATGGTTTTTAGACGTTGGACCAAAATAACATGGTCCACCGTATCAAACGCTGCGGATAGGTCAAGCAGAATGAGAGCTGCCGACCCTCCGCCATCCAGTGTAGTACGAATTTCTTCCGTAGTTTTTATCAGGGCCGTCTCAGTGCTATGATTTGCTCTAAAGCCGAACTGAGTATGATCTAAGAGTTGATTATCTGAGATAAAAGTGGAAAGTTCAACATTTATTATTTTCTCTATGATTTTTGCTGGAAGTGGGAGTCTTGCGATGAGACGATAGTTGGCAGGATCATTTGTGTTCAGGTTAGGTTTTTTAAGAAGCGGCAGGATACAGGCCTGTTTCCAATTAGTGGGGAATTGTCCTTGTGAAAGCATCTGATTAAAGATTCTGGACAGATGAGGACTGATGTGTTGGCTTATATTTTGTAGGATCCTAGGGGGGCGTGGGTCCTCTGGGGATCCTGACTTCGCGGCTGAGAGAAACGTGGCTATTTGAATTGGCGATGTTGGAGAAAATTCTAAAAATGACGAGTTAGTGGTAGATTCATGCTCTTTAGGAGTAGTGTTGACCTTAGAGGTGTCAAACAGGTCATAGATCTGATCAACCTTGCTTTTGAATGTTTGAGCCAGCGTATTGCAGAAATCCTGGTTGTGATTAGCGGAGTCATCTTTTGTGACTGTGGTCAAATTCTTTATGGTCTGAAACAATTCTTTGCTAGAATTGCCTGCATTCTCTATTTGGAATGTATAATATTGACTCTTTTATAAACTTAAAAGAAAATAACAAATTATTTTTAAAAAAATACAAAAATAAATTTACTTCCTTCCCTACAACCCACAAAACCACAAACATCCCAAAAACTAATAAATGAAATACAATTTAAATTAAAAATGTACTTAAATAAATTAAAAAATAAAATAATTAAAAAAACACGCTGTATACATTTTTTTAAAAGCATGTTGAAATAAAATAAACACAAATAAAACAAATAATTTGGATAATAAATAAACAAAAAACTATAATCAATTAAACAGTTAATTAACGTTACCTATAAATTAAAAAAATATATAATTTCAATAATTTCTCATCCTGTTTTCTTACAAATACCAACAACCTGCTACTAAAATATAAATTACTAATAAAATTATAAAAAGTTAAATATACCACCCCTGGAAGACAGATTGCTAGACAAACACATTCCCCGTAGAGCGACCTCCCTTACATATCAAAAGTTGATCAACAACTTGCCAGATACTCTGAAGAAACTGAGGGAACAATGGGAGCGCGACCTAAACGGTCTAGAGGACGATGAATGGCCTGAAGCTCTGGCATCCCCAAGGATGGTGGCTATTAAGTCTGGGCTTCGGTTAGTGCAACTAAAAATACTCCACAGGTCTTACCTTGCATGGACCGCCATAGTAAAAATTAGTAGGGCTACTGATGCGGGATGCTGTAGGCGGTGCGGCCAGGCGGGGACCTTCTTTCACATTATATGGAGCTGCCCAGCGATACAACACTTTTGGGAATCAGTGGTGGCCTATATGAATGATCTATGTGGGAGTAGGATAGGGGCCTCTGCCAAATGGTGTCAATTTAGCATCTGGGATGTTACTGATCTAGGCCGCATGGAAAGAACTTGGATGACCTTCGGACTGGCAATAGCCAAACGCAACATAGCACACCTATGGGGAGTGGCGCAACCACCACAACTGGGGGACTGGAAAGAAGACATGGATTAGTGCATGTTGTCTGAGAAAGTTATACATGAAAGCCGGCGCTGTACTCGAAACGGGGCAAAAATCTGGGGGAACTGGAATGACTACAGAGGGGGTCTTTGCGCCCCGGCCTCATTCCGACTTGCTTCAACGTATCGCTCTCTAATCACTCCAATTTAAATGCCATGGTGGGTGATGCAGGGGGACGGGAGGGGACGAGCTCAAGCGTTGTTTAATGCTGTGAAACTCCTACTGATATCGAATCAATATATGATGATGTACGGTCTACTGGATTTTCTACTGCTTGCCTTGTATCTAATAAAAAGATTTTTTTTCCAAAATGTAAATATGCATCATAACTTACAAATTAAACTTAAAAAAAGAAAATTATTAAACAATTGAAACATTTTTTATCAATTAATATCAGACACCAAGAAGACAAAGCAGTGAACTTTGATGCAAAAGGAGAGAGAGAGAGAGAGAGAGAGAGAGAGAGAGAGAGAGAGAGAGAGAGACCCAACTAGTGGCTGAATAGCACAATTTGAAAGCGGAAAGCCTTGATCGTTCCGGCTTCCCTGCTTGTCAAAATGATGTGATCCTAGAGGAATGTTTCATTTCCCTGAGCCTCCTTTTAACTATCTTGCAGAACCAAAGCTTTCAGATTATGCATTCTTCTTGTTGACATTTATTATACAGCAGTAAAACATGAATGACAATAACAAAGAACTACAATACCCATAGTTCTTTGAAGAAAAAAATGACAACTCACACGATGGGAGCTCATCCACCAATAAGAGTCCAGTAATGTAAATAAACACTGGTGACAACTGTAGTACCTCCTCTTTCTTGCTGCTCGGAGCAGGCATGATTAGTACCCTTTACTCATAAGTATTTCAAATAGATTTATCTGTGAACTTATGGTCAATACCATTCTTGGGATCTTTGACATATTTCTTTAAAAGGAGGGTGACTTTGGATTTACCTGAGGAGTATTAGCAACTTGGCCCTCTAATGAAGGCAACTTAAATCTGCATTAACAGGGTTACGTACATCTTTAAGAAAAGGTTTTCTAAGTCTAGATTGGAAGTAGGCAGCTGTTCTGCCAATGGGTACCTAGAGCGAGGAGGATGGATGTACAGTTTCCTCTGGATCAAGAGTTTGATTTAGGTAAGATGAAGGCGGCGTTGTGTTAGGCCAGGCTTCTCCAATGACTGGGGCTTCTCGGTCAATTATCACTGTGGCGCTATTGATCCTGACATTCGAGCGGGCTGGGCAACATGTCTTTTAGGGAATGCAAACGGAGCCCTCTCGGCGAAAGGCCCAGATCTATATATTAAACATTGATCATAAACTCTGATCTGCCACTAATGAGGGAGGTCAATGAGCTGCTGGCTTATTTAGTAAATACTTTGGAAAAGAAGTGACGAAATTCTTCACAACGTTCATGTGTATCCAGGGGCGTTGTTAACAACCCGCTGTAGCAGCTACGGTGGGGGTGGGGCTCTTAATGAGCCTCTTTTATCTGAAAATCGGCAGAAGCAGACAAAGGCTCATGAATAACATGAAAGGGTTAAGTGAGTTAAAGGATGGACGGATGAGTGAAAGGGTGGATGTATAGATGGATGGATGAGTGAGTGAAAGGATGGATGTAAGGGTGCAGGAGTTAAAGACTGGATGGATTATGGAAAGGGAGGGTGGATGGATGAAAGGGCAGACAGATGAATCTGTGAAAAGATATATGGATAAATAAATTTGAGGATGGATGGATGATGAAAGGGTGAATGAATGGATGAGTGAAAGGGTGGATGGATGGTGAGGATGGATGAGTGAAAGTGAATGGATGGATGGAGTGAAAGGGTGGGAAGATGGATAAGCAAAAGGATGAATGGATGAGTGAAAGGATGGAGTTGGGGAGTCGTGAACC
Organism: Calotriton arnoldi; assembly: GCA_963921515.1. Classification (NCBI taxonomy): domain Eukaryota; kingdom Metazoa; phylum Chordata; class Amphibia; order Caudata; family Salamandridae; genus Calotriton; species Calotriton arnoldi. The sequence goes on along the minus strand of CAWUFW010016144.1, from coordinate 159,121 downwards.
CTCAACTTTACCAGCTACAGCGGGGTGGAGTTCTTAATGGGCCTCTTCTGTCTGCAACTTGGCAGACAAAGTTGAATGAGTGGAAGGATGGATGGATGTGTGAGTGAAAGAATGGATGGATCAGTAGATGGATGGATGGATGAGTGAAAGAATGGATGGATAAGTGAAAAGGAGAGTGGATGGATTGACGAAAGGATGGATGAGTGGAAGGGTGGATGGATGATGAGAAAGGATGGATGAATAAGTGAAAGGGAGGGTGAATGGATTGATGAAAGGATGGATGAGTGGAAGGGTGGATGGAAGAGAGAAAGGATGGATGGATAAGTAAGTGAAAGGGAAGGTGGATGGATGGATGAGTGGGTGAAAGGCTTGATGGCTCTGTGAAAGGGGGGATGGATGGAATGAGTGAAAGCAGGGTCACCTTTAACACTGGTGGCGCCCAATGCGACAATCATTTTTGGCACCCCCACACCCCATGACCGCCTCCTCGGATTCTCTCACTACCACTGGGCAAAAGGGCCCCTCATCTCTCCAATTATAAGTTATTGCTAAACACAGCGCCCTCCATAAGGTCAGCACCCCCTCCACAGGTCAGTGCTCAGTGCCAGTTGCACTGCCCTGAGTGAAAGGGAGGATGAATGGGTGGATGGAATGAATGGATGGATGGGGTGAAAGGATGGATGGATGAGTGAAAGAATGGATGGATGAGTGAAAGAATGGATGGATGAGTGAAAGAGGATGGATGGATGAAAAGTTGGATTGATGGATGAGTGAAAGAATGGATGAGTGTAAGGGAGGGAGGATGGATGAATGAGTGAAAGAACGGATGAATGAGTGAAAGGGAGGGTGAATGGCTGGACGGATGAGAAAGCGTGGATGGATGAGTGTGTTGGATGGAGAAAGGGTAAATGGATGGATGAGTTGATGGGTGCAAGAGTAGAAGAATGAGTGAAAGGATGGATGGATGAGTGAAAGGGAGGAAGGGTGGATAGAGTAAATGGGTGGATAGATGGATGGAGTGAAAGAGTGGATGGATGGGTGAATGATGGAAAGGGTGGTAGAGAGATGGATGAGTGAAAGGATGGATGGATAGGTCTGGAGAAGGATGGATAGGTTTTGATATGGATGGGCAGATGGATGGAATGGGGAAAGACAATGATAGATGAAAGGATGAATGGATGACAACGTATTGCTGAAATTGTGGATATTATGTGGGTAGAGGGATGAAATGATGAATGGATAGATGCTTGGATGGAAGAAACAAAAGAAGCTCTTCTGGGGATGGTCGTGATGACTCGCTTAGAGCTTTGGTTCGAAGTGTTTTTTTTTTAATTTTCTAGCTACCCCTGTGTGTGCGCGCGCAGCGCACACACACATATCAGCCCCAATTTTAATTAATCATTGCGGGTTATCGGTGATCTAGTTTATAAACAACCCTCCCACATGTTGAGGCTGGCTCCAGTAGAAGGAAGCCACTGGTCGAGTGGAATTTGGTCAGCTGACCGGGGTCAACTGGAGTCTGGAGAGGACTTGAGTGCACAGCCAGTCGCTTCCTGTTTACGGCCGGTCTCAGAATCTCCCGCCGTGCACGGGAGTAGTGCGTGCGTGTGTCTGGGCTCACCCCACCCCATGAGGCCATGCGGTTTGGAAGTAAACAGCCCTCTCCGGCACACACCCAGCACCCCACCCTCTCTCGGCTCAACCGTCCAGCCTTTTATTAGTCTGAAGCGGCCCTGCCCGTCTGAGCTCACCCTACAGACGGCGAGCGAGGCCACATCAGGGTGACCACCTGTTTTGTATTTCCACATTCCGCTACCCCGTGCTGTACCCCTGCAAGTCCACGAAGGGGGCGTGTGTGTACCTGCGAGTCCCTCTTCGAGGTCAGTAACAATATGGAAATAGAACGCAGGCCGAGAGTTTATTCCCCTTTATTTCGCTCCAGGCTCAGGTGTGGGTATCTAAGCGCTTTATGGAGGCACAGTACATATTTCCCAATTAAACTGGCTCTCATTTTACTCATCTCTGAAGGATGAAAGGTTGAGGGAACTTCATTCCTGGCAGGAACTCTGCTTTAATGTGAAGAGGATAGGCGTCCTTCCAGCTGGAAAGCTATCCTCTCGGCAGGAAGTCGCGAGGTTTGATTGGTGCTCAAGGATTCTAGAAGGTCGGAGTCAGCCATTCAAGTGACTGACCGGCCTGTTGAGGAGGCAGTTCATAAATACTTAACCAACCATCAGCCAGAAGGGGGTTTTAAGTACTGGCCTTATGGTCTCCAGACTTAACCTCAGCCTTTTAGTACTGTAAATTAAAGCAAGTGCTTTAACACACAGTGCCACACAGCAGTGCCTATATGCTCACATATATGTGTTACTGTAAAGTTGCTTCCCTACCAAGCATTACATTTTCAGAAGGCAATGGCATTCTGCAACCCGTGGTTGCTCTTTCAAAATGGCCATCGGTGAATGATGTCACAATACAGCTCAAACCCCACTGACGTCATCAAACAAAGCACCATTCTACAATGTTTAGTGATGGTGCTTGTTAGTGAGGCATGAATTGGGCAAAGAGAACGCTTTTTTCACTCTCTGCGCAGGCGGTTTCCTTTTAAATTGTAAATATGGACTCCAAAATACCAGCATGCCAAAACCTCTTGGCTAAAAAGCCACGCTGAAGGTGATGCACAAGATGTTGGGGCACAGGTGTGCCAAAAACAGCATTTCTAGTAGTGATGCTTTCAGTGGCAAATATATACAAAAATCAAGTACCCGTTGTCGCATGCCCTCAGTACATCCCTGGTGTAACTTTGTATTGTATTGTAATATTTACATAGCGCTTACTACCCCAACACGGGGCGCTGACACATGGATAACACGCTGGATCGCATCCTTCTGTTGGAAGTGTGGTGTCCTTGCTTTGACCTTATGTGGGAAGTATTTCCACATTGCGCCTAAGGGCGCCCGAGCTGTGGTTGTGGGGTTATGAGGAGGTGTGAGAGATAGACAAGCATTCTTGTTGTTTGTAGTGTGCTGGCAGCTCTAATTAGCTCTGCAGGTCCCTTTATTGTGTTGGTAATTTTTAGGTTTCGCCTCCCGATGAGGCATACGCTGTCGTTGAGAGGGGTATTGTTTATTAAAGGGGCTTGCAACCTGCCCATTTCTTACCATTCGTTGGCTTTGTTTGTCACTCTTATTTGGTACCTCCTAATTGGCCAGCGGATGCTGGATTCACTCCCTCTTCTTTTGTGTGGAGCTTGGACCAACCACTGATGGATTTAGCTTGATTAGTGTCCTTCCACTGTCCATCCACTGCTTGTGCTGGGAGTCAGGTTCTATTTTCTTTATTTGCTTCTTCCACTCCCACCCCCAGCTGTTATCTGTGTTGCTTCTTCCCCTCCCACCCCCTGCTGCCTCTTCCCCTCCCACCCCCTGCTGCCTCTTCCCCTCCCACACCCTGTGCTCAGAGTTGCTTTTTCCCTCCTACCCCCATGCGGCGTTGCTTCTTCCCCTCCCACCCCATGCTCCTGTTGCTTCTTCGCCTCCCCCCCCCCCCATGTCCCTGTTGCTTCTTCTCTTTTGCTTCGTCCCCTTCGACTACCCTGCTCCTAATGTCTGTGTTGCTTCATCACTCCCACCTGCACCCTCCAATTGTCTGTGTTGTTTTCCCCTAATTCCGTTCTCCCCACCCGCCATGATAAAAAAAAAAGAACTATGACGTGGCCAGCGCTGGCCGCGTCAATGCAACTTTTTTTTAAATGTCCTATTCGCTCCCTTTTACCCTCCCTCCCGTTGTCCATCTTGCCCCCCCCCTCCCCCCTCCCCCATAAGAAACAAAGCACTGTGATGCAGCCAGCGCCGGCCACGTCATTTTGCTTTTTTTCCTATCGTTGCTTTTAGCCATGCTTCACAGGCATGTACAACACGGCTAAAAGACATTGGAAATGCCAATCGCTATCGCATAGGAGAGACCTATTGGCTTTGCCAATGCTTGTTCTTTTATGTTCTCAATCCGATTTCCAATGGAGGCTGCGGCAGGAGAGCGTGGACTCTGATCTTATGGATCCAGGGAGGTACCTACTTGCCACCAGGACGGTCCTATTTTACACCCAGGACTAGCAGGGCAATAATGCAGCGAGCACACAGGCCGGAATGAGCCACTGGTACCTGTCCGGGCACAGCTCGAGACCCTCCCTTGTTCGGAGGTGGGGGACGCGGCTGTGAGCAGACTCACAAAGAACCCCTCAAGCTGAAGGGAACGCCCTTGGCATCTGAAGGAGGAATCTGGAAACATGCCATTCCAGCACGCATCTGCTGTGTGCCCAGGGCTGCTGCCCCTGACGGCTGGCTCCCTCCCCCACCCCGCCTGCGTCACCCAGCCGCCATCTCTGCTCCTGGGCACAGCTGTGAGTGTGAGCAGCAGGCCCTGCTTGGGCAGCCCGCGCATATTTCTTCAAGCTTGGGCACTCCCTGGCTGATGCAACGGGCAACACCTTCTGCTGGAATCTACAAACTGGCAAGGCCCGGAGCTGGCCTCACCCTCTCGCCTCTCCAGAGGGCATCACCACACAAAAGCAAGAGTATTGTCACCGTGGCAGGGAATTTAATAAAACGACAGTCGTGTTGTTTTGGGAAGTTAAGAAGAGCTGTGTCAGAGTCTGGTAGTTTAGTGGACTAATGCGTCCACTGTAGGGGCCTGTGTTCGGCCTCATGGTTACAGGTTCAAATCGGCGGGTCCACTCAGCCTTTCATCCTTCTGAGGTCGATGAAATGAGTACCACTGAGTTGGGTAACAATAAACATCTGTTACTCAGCACCAAGATACCCTCGGGTGAACATGCACTTTACAAATACACGTTATGTTATGTTAAGAATGCCCAGGATCATACCCCTGCTCTTCTTTGTGTGTTAGACAGATGCACGGTGGCACACAGGCACACATGGGCTCCAATGGGGATTGAGGTTTATATTATATTTATATTATATTCCTCTAGGGCAAATAACAGTCGTGCACTAGCAGCGGCAAATGCAGACCATTGAAACCATGATGTTTTTACACAGCGCCTGCATCATGGCATCCCTTCGTCTTGGCACCACCAGGACCAGCTTATGACGGTTCACGCACGCCCTGGTGTGCCAGTGTCTGGGAATCTTGCTCCACCTGGGGCAAGTCTTATTTCGTATGATGCACTTTATACACTTTGGATATAGGCAGTGGTGTAACACAGGCCCGGTGCGAGGGGGCCCCCAAGCTCCAGGGGGCCCCATCAGCACAGTGCTCTGACCAGAAAGATCCCGATTGAGTCTGGAGGGGGCCCCTCCACGTACCTTGCAGGGGGGGGGGGGGGGAGGTGCTCAAGTTTCGTTACACCAGTGGATATAGGCCCTCATTAGTTGAAGATTATCATACTAATAATTAGAAATTAAAACAAAGACTATATAAGGTTGTACTTCTCCTGTAAGCATGAGGTCATAAAGCTTGAAGTCCAGGGGCATCTTCAACTCCCCGGCTTAGCAGCTACACCCGGGTGGGGTTCTTGATGGACTTCTTCTGTCTGCAACTCGGCAGACAAAGGCTCATAATTAACGTGAAAGGGTGAGTGGATGGATGGATGGGTGAGTGGAAGGGTGGATAGATAGATGCATGGATGAATGAGTGAAAGGTAGGAAGGATGAATGAAAGAATGGATGAGTGAAAGGGTAAATGGATGGATGAGTGAGCGAAAGGATGAATGATGATGACAGGGTAAATGGATGGATGGGTGGGTGAGTGAATGGACGGAGTGAAAGGCTGGGTGGATTGACAGGTTGAAAGGGTAGATGAGTGAAAGAATGGATGGATGAGTAAAAGGATATATGCAGGGATGGATGAGTGAAAGAATGGATGGATGAATGAAAGGGAGTATAGCGGGATGGCTGGATTAAAGGGCGGGCTGATGGTTCAGTGTAAGGGTGAGTGAAAGGAGGGATGGATGAATAAGAGAGTGAAAAGGATGGATAGAAGATAGAGTGGCTGGATGGATAGATGGGTGTATGAGTGAAATTGTGGATGGATGAGTGAGTGAAAGGGTGGATAGATTCATTAATGAATAGGTGAATGGATGGATGTAAGGATGGATGAGTGAAAGGAAGGAAGGATGGATGAGTTGAAGGAAGGATGGATGAGTGGAAGGACGGATGAGTGAAAGGGTGGATGGATGGAGGACGAGAGAAAGGATGGATGGATGGTGAGTGAAAGGATGGATGGATGAGTGAAAGGGTAAATGGATGGAGTGAAAGACTGGATGAATGGACAGAGTGAAAGGGTGGATGTACGGACGGAGTGAAAGGATGGATAAGTGAGTGAAAGGATGGATGTAAGGATGAATGAGTGAAAGGAAGGAAGGATGGATGAGTGAAAGGAAGGATGGATGAGTGAAAGGATGGATGGATGAGTGAAAGGGTGGATGGATGGAGGACGAGAGAAAGGATGGATGGAGAGTGAAAGGATGGATGGATGAGTGAAAGGGTAAATGGATGGATGGGTGGATGGAGTGAAAGACTGGATGAATGGACAGAGTGAAAGGGTGGATGTACGGACGGAGTGAAAGGATGGATAAGTGAGTGAAAGGATGGATGTAAGGATGAATGAGTGAAAGGAAGGATGGATGGATGAGTAAAAGGAAGGATGGATGAGTGAAAGGATGGATGGATGAGTGAAAGGATGGATGGATGAGTGAAAGGATGGATGGATGAGTGAAGGGGTGGATGGATGGAGGACGAGAGAAAGGATGGATGGAGAGTGAAAGATGGATGGATGAGTGAAAGGGTAAATGGATGGATGGGTGGATGGAGTGAAAGACTGGATGAATGGACAGAGTGAAAGGGTGGATGTACGGACGGAGTGAAAGGATGGATAAGTGAGTGAAAGGATGGATGAGTGAAAGGAAGGAAGGATGGATGAGTGAAAGGATGGATAGATGAGTGAAAGGGTGGATGGATGGAGGATGAGAGAAAGGATGGATGGACGGTGAGTGAAAGGATGGATGGATGAGTGAAAGGGTAAATGGGTGGATGGAGTGAAAGACTGGATGAATGGACAGAGTGTAATGGTGGATGTACGGACGGAGTGAAAGGCTGGATAAGTGAGTGTAAGGATGGATGAGTGCAAGAATGGATTGATGAGTGAAAGGGAGGAAATAGGGTGGCTACATGAAAGGTGGACGGATGAATGAGTGAAAGGGTGAATAGATGGATGTGTGAAAGGGTGGGTGGATGGATGAATGTGTGAAAGGATGGATGAATGAGTAAACGGACGGATGTAAAGATGGATGAGTGAAGGGAAGAAAGAATGGATGGATGAAAGTTTGGATGGATGAGTGAAAGGGTGAATGGATGGATGAGTGAAGGGGTGATGGATGGGGATGAGAGAAATGATGGAAGGATGGATGAGTGAAAGGGTAAACAGATCAACTAGTGAATGGATGGATGGAGTGAAAGGCTGGGTGGATGGGCAGGTTAAAAGGGTGGCTGAGTGAAAGGATGGATGAGTAAAAGGATGTTTGTAAGGATGGATGAGTTAAAGGGAGGGTAGATGGATGGATGGATGAGTGAAAGGGTGAAAGGATGGATGAGTGAAAGGGTGAAAGCATGGATGAGTGAGTGAAAGGATGGAGATGAAGGGTAAATGGATGGATGAGTGGGTTGATGGATGAGTGAAAGGATCGATGGCTGAGTGAAAGGGTGGATGGATGAGAGAAAGATGGATGATTGAAAGGATGGTTGGATGGATTAATGGATAAAAGAGGGGATGGATAAGTGAAAGGAAGGATGACCATTGAAGATGGATGGATGAATAGGTTTGATGGATATGTTTCAAGATGGATGGATAGGCTTGGATATGGAAAGTTAGGTGTATGGACGGAATGGTGACAAGACAATGTTGACTGAAAGACTAAATAGATGACGGAATATACAGGTGAAATGGTGGATATCAGCGGGTGGATTGAAGGATGCAAGGATGAATGGATAGATTCTTGGATGGAAGAGACAAGCAACCTCTTCTAGGGACGGCCGCAATGACTTGCTTCGTTTGCTTGGTGCCATAAGAGCTGTGGTTCAAAGTGAGGGGTATTTTAATTTTCTGGCTACTCTCTTGCTTAAGTCTCCCGCCCTGCTAGGCCGATCGTAATGGGCTGGTGGTGTGAGGAAAGAGCCTTTATTGGCGGAGCTCCACTTGCCAATAGTTTATCAATAGAAAACCAAACACAACAACAAGTTAAATACACGTTTACGGTGACTCTACTAAGGTTAGCTCCAGGATTCTGCATCGGTTTGAGGCCGTGAACAAAAACTGAGGGGTCGGGCAATACTCAACATGGTTTTGGAGGCACCTATGATTTTATATATTGAAAAAAACCAGCCTTATCTCCAATTATACTGCTAAATAGAAAGTAATAGATCAATATCTCAGAGTTTTGATTCAAATGGCAATCAATACAGCCGTGCTGCGAAAATGTACACGTAAACAGAGGCTGAAAAAGAGGAACTGGTCGCTGAGATGTCTAATCCTGCATGTCAGAAAGCTTTAAGGATGTGGAAATCAGGCATATCTCGTGATAATTATTGGAATTTTATGCCTGCCTAATCCCTTGTAGATTGGCTTCATTTTATAATACAGACACTAATTAGGTTGTTAAGATTTTAGTTTTCGAATATTAAATGAAATTAATTAAAAGGTATTTTGTTTGAGGTTTGCTCTACTTGTCTAAATTTATGGTTTAACTCTTTTGTTGTTGGTATTTTTGCAACAACAAAGTCAATAATCTCCCCACCTACATCCACCGGCCGGTAAGAGGCAACAAAACATTAATGCTTAGGAAAGCAACAAGTTAAACAGGTGGGAGACATGAAGGGGAGATGTTATGTCGACAACCTGAGAGGGATGAGCCACCACTTGTAAGGGGGAAATGAGGGGAGGCTGTAAGAGGGACTGAGGGCAATATGGCAGATACCATTTCAGATGATGTGGTGTCAGAGGAAGTCAAGCGGAAGACACGAAGGTATCGTATACATGGTCCCAACACTTTATCAAATTGTAGTAGCGTATGGGTGACTACTGCTGTCGAGTGCCAAAAAGTCACTGTAGCTAATGCTGATCTACAATCAAAACTTAAATTAGGAATTGCAATCTACTTTGGTTTTCCAAAGAAGCGATCACGCCTCCACCTCATCCAAAACATCATTATCAGATTCTTATTTAACCTCAAGAAACCTGACCGTTTCGAAATGCAGACATCAAATCTACGGTCTACCTGCAGGGCCGGACTGGCCGTAGGGGCACCAGGCGTTTCCCCGGTGGGCTGCAGGGGTGGGGACCGGTTTAGGGCCCCTGGGGGCCGTTTTTGTTACCGGGGGCCGGCAATATCGGCCCCCGGTAACAAAATCGGCCGAAACCGGCCTTAGTAAACAGCTCGGCTGCACCCCTCTCCCCCCCAGGGGGCGCCTGGCCGAGCAGTTTGCCAGGGCTGGTTTCAGTTCCCAGTCCGGCCCTGTCTCCCTGTACCCAATCTAATTCAATTGAAAACTGTATACATTATTATGAAACAGGTCCTGCCTTTATCCCTTGAAAACTCATAAAGTACAACACATCGCAATGACTTTGATCAACAAACAAACTTTTGTTTGTTGTCTCAAAATGTAATCTTGAAAAATGGGAAGGCACAGCCTTCTCCACCCTAGGACAGACCTTGACAAATCTACTCGCCCACTCACAATGGCGAGTCATATTTTATCAGAGTGAGCTATTTTTAGGGCCTGGTCTGGCTCTTTGGAGTTGACAAAGAACAGGTGTTCTTCTGTACATTCAGAAAAGGAATTGAGCAATAAAGATGCATTTAAATCTTGTTTTTTATCCTGACTCATTAGCTGTGGATTCAAAGACAGGGGCCTAATGTCAGCTTATTTCTTCTAACAAATTGCTGCTTTCTCGGACTCAAACTTAGAGGATTTTATAAAGTGAACTCTCTGACAATTGTGCTGGGTACACAACATTTAAATAGCTTGTAAGAGAACTGTACACATATTTCAAAATATATTCAGTAGTTAGGAAAGCACTTTTTTGTAATTCTGAAGTGAGATGGAAGCAAAGATTTTAATATGATCAAAACAAATCTTTACTTGGTGATATACAAATGATAAATATTTGCTGACACCCGATTTCCACACATCATTATTTGCACGCTATGTAGTTTGTGGCCATTTCAATGGAAAATGTCTGTCTGTAAATGACAGTGTACTACCACATCATGCTTTGGTGGTATATTTATTAAAACCAAGAGTTATTAAATATGAACTGAAAAACATTCCTGCCCTCACCCTAATAATGTTATTAGTGAACTAAGAGTAGAGTCAGGGGTCATGTGTGCCTTTACGTGGGCTAGATTTGTATTATACATGGAACTAAAGTTTAGTCTGTTAAATCAAACAAAAGGTTTATGTACAGCAGACATGATGAACTCACATATTTGAAGGCGCTCTCATATGTGATAATGAAGAATAGGTGAATCGGTGAAATAAAATATTTGACTAGGATCACACAAATTGAGACGACTATATGGGTCAAGCGCATAATGATGGAGTAGATTATTCAACTAACTAGACCTGCAGGTCTGGTAACATTTTTATGATTTTTTAAGGCCTTAAGGATCCAAATTGAATAACTCTCTTCCACTGTACATGAGAGATAAAACAAATCACCTAATTAAAACCTACCTGTTCATACAATAATTGCCACAAGGAGGTAGGTAGTGAGACCCAGAATCGACTTTGTCATGCTCTAACTTCTATATATGCAATAAATATTAATAATAATCCAGTGTTCGATTGTCTTGAATAGCATTCTGCTTCTGTTGGCAGATTTACGTATATGCAGATGAAGTACTTAGCTTTGACTGTTATGAGTTGTCTGCATGTTGTGCAGAAGAATTTCAGTAGAATGAGGTGGTCAGTGGTTCTGTTTTTTGCTTTTCTGCAGATGAAAGGTTTATTATAGGTGTGGTCCTTAGAGGGCCAGGACAATGAAGAGTTCAGCTTGCGTATTTTATTTGGGGCATGAGTGTTTACATGGTTTTCTAGAAATGTTTTGACGTTGGATAAGGAGATGGTAGAGTGAGAGATTGATGACTTCAAGATTTACTCTTTGAAGTATCGGAAAATAAGTTGTTCTCTCTTGAGTTGAACTTGGAGCATTAAATGGAAAGAGAGCATGTTGATGAGGATTGCAAGGTGGTCATTTCAGTCAAGGGGTTTGGGAGATTTTGATGGTTGATGTTGTCAAGAAGACGAGGTGATGGATCAGGTCTTTGGAGTGCACTGAACGAATGTCATTCTGTGCCACATTGAGTAATTTGATGAGGTTGGGGGGGGGTGTCTTGTTTTTCCATGCTTGAGTTGTCTGGGAGATTGAAGTGACTGAGAAGGTTGTCAGATGGACAAGGTTGCGAGGAGTTCGAAGAATTTGTCCATGAAGTCTTTGTTCTGTCTGGGAGTCCTGTGAATGAGGTGGAGATGGCTAAGTTGTGGAGAGGGGGAAGTGACATGTAATGAGCTCCATAGAGTGGAGTGTCACTTGTTTGCCTACTGTGTAGGACCAGGAGGACGTATAACAATAAGGCCTCTTCCCTTCTTTAGTGAGCAGTCTGTGCACTGGATGCTGTAGCCTTTGTGAAGAAGGATGTTTAGAGTGTGCATGGATGTGGAGTGTGACCATGTTTCTTTGATTAAGAGTGTGTCAAGGTTGTGATAAATAATGAGGTCTGCCATGTTTGGACTGAGAAGTAATGGAGAGGTTGTGTTAATGAGCACTGGCCGAAGTGCGTGTTTGGTAATTTGAGAGTGTGTGGTAGTTAGTGGGATGTGAAGGAAGTAGGGTCTATGTGAGGATGTAGCCTGTGCGGCCTAGCACTGGATACAATTGTGGATGATGGTTAGTGAGGGGTGCTGGAGTAGGCAAAAGCAAATGATTAGACCTTGCCTTGCATGTGCTTGTTGTGTTGACAGGGAGCAGGACTTCTGACCAAAACAGGCCTCAATAGGTAATTTTGCATCTACCCCTGGATGGGGACGCTGGGCGATGGGACATGTTGAGGAGTTGTCTACCTTAGGGGAGGAGGAAAGGGGTATCTCCTCCTGTAAAGATGGATGCTGGGAAATACAGTGTTATCATTTTCTGTTGATGGGGATGCTACTGAAAGATTTAGGACCATGTTGAAATTGTCAATGTGGTGATTGGCAGTTTTATTGAAACATTAGAGGGTTAGAGGGTTCCTTTGAAACCAAAAAGGCTCCAATAGAACATGTTTCCTTATGTTAGTTTTCCTTGCTTATCCTCTCTCATCATGAACATCTTCAGCCCTATGCTTGAGGATGCATGGTCAGACCTACTCTCATGACATGTTCCAAGCCAATCATGTTCTTTTTAGAGAAGGCCCACCCTAAACCATCTGATCAAGAATGCTTAGCACAAGAATTAAATGAAGAAATCGCAGAAAACATATGTTGCTCCCAAGCAATCAGGGTTTTGCAGCTCTTAAGCCTATATCTACCGGACTATTTTACGTTTCCATAAAGTAATTGCATACAAGATGCAGGAACAACACCCTTCAGACCAATATAGTTTCTCTATAGCACTGTCAGTGTATGGACTTCCTCCTTAGTGGTGTGAGCCAGAGTTTGTCTGGAGACCAGATTTCATATTTGTGCATGATCGTGGTTGCGTGGTACTGCTATCGGACCTTCTGGATCGGCCACTGGAGTAATAACTATAAGAAGGTGGGACATCACTGCCTCCTGAGTGACGGGGAGTGTCTAGAATATGCATGGACTGATTCTGGAGGAGTGACTGCAGTGGAGAGTCTGAGAGTGACATACATTGGAATGTTCTAGTAAAATCTAACTTGAGGGGTACTCGCTCACGTTTGGGCTCTGGCCCTGCATACTCCTTGGGAGATGAAGGATTTTTCCTGAGAGGACCGTTGTCTAGAGAGGGGAATATCTAGAGGAAGAAAAGTACCATCTGGGTCCCAACAGGTGGATAGAGTAGAACTACTATGGTTCAAGCCTCCTGTTTCTTTGGAGTCAATGACTTGGGAATAAAGAGAAGGTGTCAGACCTGGGAATCTTCACAGTATGACAGGTTACCACTGCAGGCCCACCATCCCATTGGGCGAGATACAACACATGTTAGGAATGGGATTGAACCAGACCTCGCACTAGGTACATATTAAACTTCAAATGTCTCAAAAATATCATAGGATTTCCTGCCCTTTCAGTGAAACAATGAGTAATGCAGGAGGGACCAGCTCTCTTGCCTCTTGGACCTAAAGTTGGTAGCGAACAGTAGAAATTCGAGGTTCTGACACTTTATTCATTTCTTTATTATTCTATGTGGTTTAGTATATCTAGGCTCAACTAATTTACTCTCATCCCTAAATGTGATTTGTGAATCCAGAGGCGCTGATATATGAACTTTACCCCAAAGAGAACCCACTACGTCCTAAGGAACCTTCCAATACAAGCCGTTAAATGACAGGGCCTCTTGGTTAAATAGAATATTGAGGAACTTTGTATACTATTGGTCAAGATGTGTGAGCCTGATCAGATAACCTAGACAAGCTCTCTCAGTGACTCAGCCTGTCGGAGGCCACAGACAGCGCACTGAGCATGAGATGGCCAATCGAGTGTATCCAAATGATAACATTAAGACTACAGGCTCCATTTTGAGAGTTGTGGGCCATCAGTATCTATAGGTTTCTGCACAAACAGACATTTTTCTCCAAAGTGGCTCCCATCTCTATTGAAGGAGCTGCTGCAGGGAATAGAAAAGCAGTGTTGGTGGAATACGCCATGCTGGGGTTAGTGGACTTGTCAACACTCAAGCGTGTTCCAAAAACAGCCCCCAAATTAGGAATCTGCAATTGGGAAAAAAAATAGTTTTCTCTCAGCCCATGGGAAATATTTGTGGACTTTGCCTGTCAAGTTCACATGACAGATCTAGACAGAAAAAAGATCAGCTGACCGCGTTTTCAGAGCAGTTGATCTTGTTGGGAAGACCACCATCCTCCACACACCAAGTGAGGTGGGGGATGCAGCGGTGAAGGCAGGACAACTGGCAATTTTTTGTTGCTCTCCCCCAAATACTCACTACGAAATCGGGCCATGTACCTTTCTTTCACGGTCTTTGTAGCTTACGGTCATGAGACAGATTCTGTAATGGCCTGCTTAAATGGTGCTTTGATACCGTCGCTGGGGATCGGCTGCATGTTGCTCGCTCCACTCAAGCTGGATGGATCCGCAGCCCTCAATGATGCAGTTTATGTGTCACCACTAATGGCATCTGCTGGGCCTGTTGGGCATGGAGTAGACCTCTTTGACATGCTTCACCCTGACCCTGCATGGATCAACGTATCCCTGTGACCAGGCATTTTTGGATTCCTCCAAGGTTCTGTGCTGTGATGGTAAATATATATAGGTTAGCTCACAAGGGAACGCTAGTTTTAGGGATGGTCGACACTGCCATTAATATACGAAAAGCCCCAATGTCTATGCCCCACTCCAAATCAGCCCTGCAAGAGCATTTGAATCCCCAGAGGGAAGCTTGGCCGAGGTAGGCATTTGCACGTAGACTATTACACTGAAGCTCAGTCTAGACAAGATGTCGATGATCAGCATACACTCAGGTGGCCTGCTTATGTTTGACCAGGGCAAATGGTGTGAGCCTTTCCTGGTAACACGAGTCTTCAAACACATCCTCTTTGTTCAAGAGTTCTGTAATGCAATGGTAATAAGCTGGAATCTGAATAAAACATGTTGCCTTTTCTTCCCACGTCAGGGAGAAGATGTGGTCTAGGAACAAAGTCATTGACTGTGAGACTAGAAGACTTAAGATCCAATCCCACACTCCCAACATTTTGTGATCTGGGCAAATCACTGTATTGCCGCTCCGTGTTTAAGTATCAGTCAAGGCTCGGGAGTAGTAAGCCAGGCAGTTTATTATTTATTCGTTACAAGTACAGACCAGGTAAAGACACCCCACCAGAATCTGCAGATCTTTCTAGCCGGCCTCTGAGACTCCTCTGGTCCATCTCAACATTCCATCTTCTACAATATCATACCTGTGAGCTGAGCAGGAGAGGCAGGAAACAGACAAAAACAAGGCAAACTACGGTACCCTCACTGAGCCTCACATCCTTCGCCTGTCAAGACTGAGTGCTTCGAAAGTCCGAGTGTCCCCCAACCTACAATATATTTACCACTATATAAACAAGCCTTCGTAAAGCAAATAGTTCTGGCCTTCGCAAGTTGGTATAACGATCACTTACAAAAAAAATGTTATTCTTGCAAACTAATGCCACAAAAATAAAAAGAAGGAAAAATTAAAATATACGGATCCTTGAACGTGGCCCACGGCCGCATATTTGTAGACTAAATTATATGAAAAAAAATAAACATTGCATTTTATTTTAACACAAAAGTACAAGTGCTTCCATGCAGCAGGTATATGTGGAATAGGTATAGAAACCTTTTCAGTTTTAATGCACTTCACAGGAGTACATGATTCTTTGTGGCACAAAGAAATGGTGCTATTCTCGTTGAATTGCTACAGCTGGAAGACAGACATGACTAGAAAAAAACACAACGAATGGAAAGAAAAAAGCATTGGTAAATAAACCACCAGGCCCACCAGCCCTGGCACTAAAGTGCACTTCTTTTTAGCTGGGTGTGCACATATGAGCGTGTGATCATGGAAAATGCTGTCACTCTCAGTGCTAGAGAACCATTGGCTGAAGTGGGCTGATCCATTGTCCCATGCTTTATGCTTACTGGTCAGAAGAAAACTGTGCATGACAGTCAAAGAGATCAATGGATGAAGAGGGAAGACCCAAAGCCCCTCAATATATGTATATATGCAAAGTATTTTTATACTTTATTTTTTCATTACGTGAGAGTTTAGATACCCAACTCACAATGGAGACCATGTGAACACCCTTTCTAGATATTGTGCATACCATATTCACTTACTGGCCAAGGTAATGTTGTTTTTATCAGAAAATAAGACAGCCTCCCAGGCAATTATTGGAGCTAGACTAAAAACTTGCTGCTCCCTTTTGTAGGAGCACCCCAGAAGGTCATGAGAAGGCTTCAAAAACTTGAAAATTATTTTGCAAGGGCAGTTTTTGGTGTTAAACATTGGGAGCATATCAGCCAAATGCTTTGTAAATTACACTGGCTCCTGTTTGCGAACTGGGTGAAATATCAACCTTGGGCTTGATCTAAAAAGCCAACCATCAAATCAGCCAAGATCAATGGCTTTTAGGTTTGAAACTTCTTGCTCTGACAAGTGCCTCAGGGCCTATGATCAGTCTCGAGTTATAGGTTGAAGACGACAATGCTGTATGGTAGGCAGTTGCACATCATCGGGGTAAGAGAGTAGAATGATCTTCTGCTGAGTTGAGAAAGGCCTTGCGTTTAGAGAGACTCAGAAACAGTTTAAAAAACGTTTTCAATCAATCACTTAATCAATCAGGATTTATAAAGCGCGGCTAATCACCCGATAGGGTATC
This sequence comes from Calotriton arnoldi, assembly GCA_963921515.1. Taxonomy (NCBI): domain Eukaryota; kingdom Metazoa; phylum Chordata; class Amphibia; order Caudata; family Salamandridae; genus Calotriton; species Calotriton arnoldi. The sequence continues at coordinate 142,527 of CAWUFW010016144.1, read as the reverse complement.
CAGGTGCTTGCAGGTCCCGGAGGCTTATTCGAACAGCCAGGTCTTGAGGGACAGTCGGAATTCCGTAAGTAAGGTGATGGTCCGGAGGTGCATGGGGAGGCTGTGCCAGGTCATTGCTGCGATGTGGGAGAAGGCGCGTCATCCACTTCTGCTTTGGTAGATGCAGCGAGTATGGGCAGCTGAAAGGGAGGCGGAGCGTAGTCTTCTCGACAGTTGGTGGACGTTCAGGCGGTGGTTAATGTATGCGGGTCCTTGGTTGTGTAGAGCCTTGTGTGCGTGGGCCAGCAGCTTGAATGGCATCTCTTCTGTACTGGTAGCCAGTGGAGTTACCTGAGGTGGGGTGTGATCTGGGTTCGTCGGGGAAGGCCGAGGATGAGGCTGGCTGCAGCGTTCTGAATGCTCTGAAGCACTTTTTGCTCTGGTGCCAACAAGAACCAGGATTTCTGACAGCTTCTGGATACCCTTGGCTTCAGGTGTCTTACAAACTGGTTTAACATCTAAAGCGGTTTCTAAGCTAGACCTAAATTAAGAATATTTGCATGTAAAGGTTTGTATCTCATTTATTGGTTTAACAGATAAAGCGGTTTCTAAGCTAGACCTAAATGAAGAATATTTACATGTAAAGGTTTGTATCTCATTTATCGGTCCCATTGTTTAAATAAATTAAACACCATCTATTGAACTAATAGACCTGCAGACATTGTCTACTTAATAGCAGACATAGTTTATCTGACCCTGCAGTTATTCTTGAGTGCAGGCGTTTTTTTTTGCCAGCATCTAATAACTGCGCTGTTGAAGGCAATAGCTTTTAAATAGCCTGGTTTTTGATCGAGCAATAAACCTGCTGAGTTCAGCAGCATGTGTTCCTCAAAGACTGAAACAATGCCTTATGAAGCATTCTTTAGCTGCTGCGGGCACTCAGTGTTCAAGATGCTGGGTCATTAACACTGTGATGCTGGACTCAGATTTAGGCGACACTTTCAGGGGTAAGCATTATAGGTAAAGAGATCACATGATGTCAGGCAATGGTCAGGCGAATGCAGCTAATCCAGGCATAAGGGCTTTACCATTGCATTTTGGCAATTTCTAGTCTTATGTTCATTGGTAGTAAAACCCTACTGAAATTAAAGGCCTGTTCAAGGAGGCTTTCAGGCACAATGGCCTCTATTGTGGCCGCCATTCTGCCTTCATTCTCGGAAAGCAGTGGCAAATCCAATAGGTCTGCCCTCAGTAAACTGATTTGATGGTTAATTTTTAGGTTGAAGACGATCAGACAAAGCAGCTGTCTGGTTGCCATGAGACTTCTTGGGGACACTCTGAAAGCTTCACCGGGAATGTGTTTCACCCATTGCTTACCATTGGCTGTGTGGTTTGTAGCTCACATTTGCTGGCTTTATTTGATTTAGGCTGTGCAGCAAGTCTTTGTCCATTCCTGTGGAGCACAGCCTTTTTACCATATCCTTCCAAGAGTGCTCCCTTTCTGTAAAGAGGCCTTTAAAATGTGTTCCTATCTTGTCACATTTGTTGTATGTACAAAGATAAAGGTCAAATGTCAGGCTCTGTCTTCCAAGGTAGCTTGGTGTTTACTTTTCTTTCTCTGACTTCAAAGTGAGAAAATTCCTCTGACAATCGTGGTGGGTACTGGGAAAGAAAAGGTTTGTTTCTAGCTCACAACAAAATGTAAATGTTTGTAAATGAACTGTGCAAATATTTCAGAATATATCAGAATTATGAAACAGCAAATGAAGCTTATTTTTTGTAATTCTGAAGTGCGGTGGAAACAAATATTTTAATACAATAAAAGAAAATCATTACACTGGGTGATGTCATTTCCACATATTATCATTTGTGTGCTGTATAGTTTTATAAGTAAAACTGTATGTGCAAATGTAATGGTCACCTGAGAAACCTCCACTGGCTCCCGATCCAGAAGATCCTCACACACGCCTACAAAGCCCTCTACGACCTAGGACCTTTCTACATCAACCATCGACTCAACTTCCACCAACCCTCCAGACACCTGCACTCCGCCACCCTCGCATACATCCCCGCATTAGTCACAGTTGCAGCGGTGGCTGCCACTTCTTCTACATCGCTGACAGGACCTGGAACCACCTGTCCCTCCATATCTGTGCAGCTCCCTTGGTGGCAGACTTCAGAAAGAGACTCAAGACAGTGCCCAGATACCCCTAGGGGAGACAGTGCTGACCTTTACAAATGCTGATTGATTGATAGATTTCAATTGAAAACATGTTGTCTATAACGGTAGTGCACTAACACACTATGCATACTCCACTCTAAGCAACTCCACTCTACGCCACTTCGCTCTATGCCACTTCGCTCTATGCCACTTTGCTCTATGCTACTTTATTCCACCCTATGCCATTCAATTCCACTCTATGCCACTAAATGCCACTCCACCCTAAGACACTCCACACCCTACGACACTCCACTCTATGACACGACACTCCACTCTACATCACTCCACTCTACAACACTCTACATCACTCTATAACCACTCTACACCCCTACTGCATGCCATTCTATGCCACTCCACTCTACACCCCTCCACTCTACAAAATTAAATGCCACCCTACTCTACACCACTACACTCTACGACACTCCACCCCAATCTATGCCACTCCCTCTACGACACTCTACTCCACTCTATGCCACTCTACTCCACACAACTCCTTCTATGCCGCTCCACTCTACATCACTGCAATGTACGTCTCTCAAAGCCACTCCACTCTACGACACTCTATGCCACTCCACTCTATGACACTCTATGTCATTCCACTCTGCGACACTGTACTCCACTCTATGACACTGAACTCCACTCTATGACAACACCCTACTCAACTCTGCACCCCACCACTCTACACCCCTCCACTCTTCGGCACTCCACAACAGTCTGCAAAACTCCACTCCTCTCAACAACACTCTACTCCACTCTTCGCCACTCTACTCCACGAACCACCACTCCATGCTATTCTCCTCTACGCCACTTACTTTTAGCCATGTTGAACATCAGCCCCATTGGTGTACAGAATGGCTAAAACACATTGGCAAAGCCAATAGCTCCTTTTTTTATTTGGGTAGCAGATTTGAACATGGATAGATCTCATCACCCACTACTGGCAACAAACTCTTAAAGGACAGCTAGGCTGGTTAGTGCATGGGTAAATAGGTGGCAGCTGTTGAGTTCATGGCGAGTGGTTTACACACCCAAGAGGGAATTTTAATATTATTCAAGGGTGCACGATCTGCACGTCCAATTGGACACATGTCTGTACTGCACCCAATCACACTGAGCAGTGATACAAGTACAATACATAGCCAGGGCACAGTCTGATGATGATCCGCTGATTCTAGCAGGAGGCTGGGGCAGCATGAGAACAGCCTCATCTTCTTGGAAGGTGAAAGTTGAGATGCTGGAAGATCAGTTTTTAGACATTCACTGGGGGAATTGGTTTAAAATTATTTTATGGAAAACAAAGGTCTGGCCTCTTGAGGGCAATCATATGGGAAGCCTTCAAAGCAGTGGTCCCGACATACAAGCAACAATGAGGGTTAGGCCAGTGCGGCTGTGGGACATAGATGAGCAGGAAGGGTTACAGAAAGAACTTGAATTAGGAAGAGTGGATAGACGAGAGGCACAAATGTGGTTGACAGAAGAAAGGCGACCGATGGCACGCTTGTTGAGGAGACTTAGATGTCTTAACTAAAAGAGTTACTTGGCTAGAGCACAGGACGAGAGAGAGGAGACTGGGAGCCTGCTGGCATGGCTGGCAAATCAGATTTAAGAGGGGATCCCCTTTATTCGGAATTAGGAAAGACGGGAACATTAAAAATACACAGCCAGAGGAAAATGATGCATTCACCACGTATTATGAAGCATTATATAGCCCAAGGAAAGACACGGAGGAAGTGATCACACATATATTCCTACAAGGAGCAGAACTTAACAAGATCAGCCCAGGACTGATGGAAAATTTGGGAAGAGAGATAACAGAATGAGTAATTAAAGTGGCAATTAAGAGCCTGGCTAGGGGTACAACCATGGGTACCTATGACCTCTCTGTTAGACTTTATATGGTTTACACAGATTAATTAGCCCCGGCCATGATGGAATTACATAACACAGAAAGGGAAAAGGACGCCTCGCACCACTGACCAGAGAGGAGGTAATTGTGTTGCTCCAAAAACAGGCAGAAGTGGAGAGAAAATGGCATTGTATCGACTGTTATCAATGCTAAACTTGTAATACAGGATTTACAGATGAAAATGTAACAGATAATGCAATGTATCAGTGCTATTGTTGTAATAACACTGTAACCTAATTAAAAGATGTTTAAAAACATCAAAAATAATTTTAATAGAACAGTATGCAAGCTTCCTATCAGGCTTAGAAGAGGCATAGAAGCATTTTTTTGTTTTAATGCACATCACAGGATTCTTGACGGTGCAAAGAAAATGTACTGTGGGCTTTTACTTACTGTAAACTGAAGACACAGATTAAACACGCATGGATGACCGAAAAAGGCTAAAGAATGGAAATTTAAAGCAATGGTAAAATATTGGCTCACCAGCCCTAGCATGAAGTGCACTTTTAGGTGGGTGTGCACCTGCGATCAGGCAAAAATGCGGCTATTCAGTGAAAGAGACAACGGCTGAAGCGGGACCCGTTTCACCCTTCTGTATGCTGTGGAGGGTGGACGCAAAATATGTGTATTATTTATTATTACATGAGGCCAAGGAGACTCTAGAGCAGACCTAACAATGTACTAATGGCCTCGGAACACAGAGTGAATAACAAGCTGGAGCTAGCCAGTCTGGACATCAAAATGGCAGAGACGAGAACTAATGTAATATTTAGGAAGGTTAATATTTTTTCTGTTTTTCATCTTCTATTTTGCTTCTTTCTGTTCCTATGACTGAACTGCGTTGAAACAAAAGAGGAATTTCAATAAGGATGATAAAAATCTCTTGTTTCAGAGGCATGTTCCTCGCCTTTTCCAAATGGCCTATGTTGGGAGGATGGCTCAGTGAGATGAATGTCACAACTGACATGGGCTGTCACATGCAGGCCGCAAGTTTGAAACTCACCGAGCCCATTTCAGTTGCCCATCCTTCAGAAGTCCGAAAATTGAGTACCAGTGTATGAAGATACCAAACCGGTGATGGTCTTCACAGCTGCTCCTCTCCGGGACTCGTAGGATCCTTGGTTGCAGATCCAACCCTTCAACACCTGAGATGGCTTGTGGATGCAGAAGCTAAACTCAACCTCACCTCTCAGAACAGGCAAGAGTCCCCAAAAAAGAGCTTTTTGTGGAATCTTCCTTCATCCTGGGTTTGACTCTGAGAACTGTGATGACAGAGGACACTGGTACATCAGTGTGGGCTGTAGCAGGGCTACCTGCTCTCGTTCCAGGCTACCCTTAGATGCCCAGGCGTGCAGTGTCTACCAGGTCTATCCTGCTCGGGTATATGCTTTTGGTGCCATGTAAGGAACATGTTCCAGTTCCAATGTCCAGCCCAATAGGTTGGTTGGCCTGTTCACCCTCAGCGTGTCCATTGCTTCAGAGATGGCATGGGTGGGATAACTAGGTACCCATGGTCACCAATTTCTTTCCAATTCCCTCAGCTGTTGTGTCAGCCCTTCTAAAGTCATCCTTCATCGGGTGCCTACAATGCACTGAAGATAGAAAATCATACTCAATGTTCAAAAAGCTTCAGGAAGACTCCAGAACGGATAGAAAAGACGCAAGAAGTCATATAAACGAGCAGGTTAACCTAGAGGCTAATAGTCATGAGATTAGAAGCAAAGAGTGGGAGAAACAAGAATTACAAACCAGTTGCGTAGGACACAAAACCATCATGCTAAAGAAACACTAGATCCAGATAAAAGTTGTACCTCCGCCTCCACGCGGCGATCGGATCTCACCGCCTTCCTTTTCTGCATGGTGAACAGCATAGTCCATTGTATCTTAAAGATGCCAGTATTGCCATCACTTAAGCATGTAGTGGGGTTGGTTGGTTGTCATAAGGTGCTGTTTTTGACCAGTTATGTTATGTTATTTTATGTGTATTTGTAAGGCACAGATCTCACCCGTGAGGGTATAAGGAGGGCGGTGCGGCCTGACTGGGACCCATTGAAGTAGCCAAGTTTACAAGACTGAGCCTCCAGCTGTGATAAGTAGGGGGGGTTGTTACAGGATTTGTACCAGAGGAGACTTGCCGACTCGGGTTTTTCGGATGCGGGAAAGTGGGGGAGTAGGAGGCCGGCCAATCAGAGGCTTCTGGTCAGAGTGTGCCATTTGATGCGGCGGTTCAGGTAAGTTGCTCTTAGATTGGATAGCTCTTGCACCTTTACATCTCTGTGTCGAGCCCTACAAGGAGATGGCTGGTCTATGGGGTGCTGCGCGCCCCCTTTTTGTTGCTGGAGCTACTTGGGTGAAACAAGGTGCCTGGAAAGGGGTTTGGATGTGGGATGCCCTCCATAGGGAAGGCAAAGGGAAGCCTGAAAGTAAAAGCACTTAGCAAACGGACAGCAACTCGGGTGGAGGTTTACAAAAAGGGTCACACCTGGCCATAGTACAGTGAACAACAAAGGCAACAGAAGACATTTCAGCGACCCACATATCCTGCAAGAATTACCACTTTCTGCAGTACGTCAACATCAACAAAACTTGTTATAAGAACTACTGGGTGCACAAGTATGTTAAATACGACCAGAGTAAGTTATTGTGGTGTATTATTCCACTCACAATATACAAACACAGCAACTACTGATACTTCCGGCCATCAGTGAACTGGGGACAGAAAGAACTAAAGTAGATTCCTAGGTATTGCCCCTGAACTCCCACCCACCTGAGGGCCTTCTGAAAAAATAGCCTGAGCGATGGAGTCTGTTTGCTAACTAGTGGTTTGGTGATGTAGGCACTTACACTCTGTAGCAGAAGCAGCGATAATAAAGGAAACTGGGTTCAGGCTGAGTGCAACGAGGGTGTTAAAGCAGAACCCTCCAGAACTGGAACACAGTGGTGACTGGGTCTCAGTGACCTGCAGACAGAGGAGCTTAGGCCACAGACCAAGTGAAACAAGCATTGGATGCGCTACCAAACATCATCCTTCGGTGATGGTGAATAGGGGGTGGTTGCCATGCCGATAAACAGCAAGATGGATACTGCACCACTAGCTGATGAATGAAGTCTTTAAACCCCCAGCCTGATGCTTTGTGCAGGGTTACTGAGTATCGCCTTGTGGCTGTAGCATGTGTCAGAGAAGTAGCAATCCAAAACAAGCATTGGCAAAGCCAATATGTCTGGCATGGCTGCCAGCCTTTTGGCTATGTAAATGCCTGTTTGGTTTTGTCACAGCTTTTGTACAACTTTATTATTGGGGAACTACCATACCATTGCCAATATAAAAAGATGCCTGAATGCAAAAATCTTTTTTGGTCTCATAAAGCGCTCATTGCCACAGTAGCCCATGGCAATAAGGAGAAACAGCTTGTGTGCAGATGTGCTCCTTGTGAAAAAGCAGGATGCAGTCATTAAAAGTCAAATCACCATTGTCTGTCTGAGGTGGATTGGTCAATTGTCCTATCCTGTACTGGGCGGAAGAAAAATTTGAATGGCACAACAACAGGCCAATGGATGATGAGGGCTGGCTAAAATCTTATATATATATATATATATATATACACATATACACACACATATTATATTTAAAAACCTTCTGGTGGTCGCCAGTAGGTAGTTTAGTTAGGACCTATTATCCATAGGAAAAGCGTTTTTTGATTTGCCAATATCTTTGGTGCCGCTTGACGAATCTTTGCGAAATCTTCAAAACTAATGGTTCGCTCAGGTCAGCTCGTGTCTTGAAAGTTTTGGGGTGGTTCGTCGAGCGGGGGCCGAGAAAAAAGGGGGGTCCCAAAACGCGTTTTCCCCATGTTAATTTCCATAGGGATTTTGAAACAGGCTAAAGCCCGAACTGCTGAACGGAATTACACCAAATTTGGCAAAAAGGTAGGTCTTGGTCCAGAAAGCGTGCTTTTTTTTAAATAGTGTAAATCCGTTCAGTAGTTGCTGAGAAATTTAAAAAAGAAAAATTTATATATCTGCGCACCGAGGGGGATTCGCGAACCCTCCCGGGCACGAGCTTCACTCTGATTGGCTGTCAACACTCCAAATCAGCCTTTTTAAATTCACCTTTTCACTCGCCCTTGACCCTTCCTCTCACTAATCCCTACACCACACATAGTCCGGAAGATCAGTGCTCCCACGTAATCGTAGGTTGTAGCACGCCCCGTCCCGCAGCGGGACGGGAAGACCCCCATGATGAAGCATGACACCAAGGGCCCCTTTGGTGTGTGAGGGGTATTTAAGCAAACACTGTGTGCTTTCAACCATTGTAGGAAACACACCCTAAACGGTGAGTAGATAATTAAAGTAAACAGAAACAGAAACAACATGTCAGGAATTAATACAGACAAGTTCCTATAAAGTTCTACTTAACCATGTTGGGTCTTTGCAGAATCATAAACCGTGAACAGATGGCCAGCTTTTTTCTCTGTGAAACGTGAAAAATAAACAAAGTTGTGCTTCCAGACCTACTTACAGGGGCATATGAGCCCTCCTGGGAATACCACCACAGACTCCCAGGGGAGTGCGCCGCACAGTTTGGACACCACTGCATTAAGCTAATCTCTGAGGGGAAAGGAAACTTCCAAACTATGAATGTCGTACTCTCCTCAGAGCCTTGCATGGTCATATGGCGTGGGTACCATAGGACTCTTTGGATCAACAGAGGTGACATAGGCTGAAGGACATAGTGGTGAAATCTGCTGTGATGGACTTTAGCAATATCATCCCATACAGGGGCTGCTCCTCCACGTGGGTGGAGGAGCGTCGCCCCACTGCTTGATCGCAGTGCGAGAAGCAGAAACATAAAATGGTATTATCAATACCATTTTATGTTTCTGCTTCTCACACTGCGAGAAAGCAAAAGGGTTTGGTTGGGGGCGAGCAGGTGGGCGGTCCTGCTCCAGGCAGGGGAGGAGTGGCTTGCCCACTGTTGTGGGCGCTGACTGTTTGGTCGGCCCCAGCCGACCAAACCAGTCATATGCACTCTCCCATTTTCTCCATGCAGGCTGCATGCAGGCTGCATGGAGAAAACGGCCTCCCCATAGACGCCTGTGTGGTCGGCGTCCCAGCCAATCAAAACACTGCCATTGCAGCGTTGTGATTGTCCTAGGGGAGGAGATGGAGGCTGCCTGCTTCCTGTGAGGAGCAGAGAGAGGAGATGCAACGTGGGACCGGAGGCGAAGGCAAGTTTAAATATTTTTATTTTAATTAACCCCGCTCGACCCCCCTCCTTGCGTGACTGCCCCAGCCCCCCCAACCCGCAAGTCATGCAGGCCGCGACTGATCCCATATCTGACTGTTATTGTGAGATGTCAAGAAGTGGTCCTAGTATGTTGCTAGTTAGGACCTGCAGGGGTGACCAGTGGCTTGTGACAGATCTCTTCAGTTATTCCATGCCTGTTCAGTTGGTGAGGGGTGGTTTATTGCTGTGGACTGGTAAAGTTCTGGGGTACTGGTTGGTGGACTTGACCTGCAGCCGTTTTGTCTTATGCGAGCGTAAGAGTGTCAAAAGTATAAGGAAATTATTATGCAGCCTGCTTTGTTAGTCTCTATAATAAAATTTGACCTGGCACTGAAGTAATAATTGTGTAGATATATATTCATATTGTACCAAATGTATTTTCCCTGTTGTAGCATACATAAAGTCTATATGCAGATGTGCAGCATGCAGTGTGTTTCCACTGTTGGTTGTGGTGCGGGCTGTGACTCATGAGAGGCGAAGTCTCGAGTAGTTAGGTCATGATGCTCCTCCCTTCCTTCAACAATGGTAATAAATAACATATTACTGCACAAATGGTTTAGGCATCACTGTTTTTGTTTTTCATTTGCAATAGTTCAAGGCGGCTTTATTCCACCGGCACCAGAGGAATTTGGACCCAGTATTTTTCTCCATAAAATAATTGAAAAAAATGGAATCTCTGCGACAGTAACTATTTTGGGGAGTTGCACTTTCTTCGAATATTCCAGGACTGGAGTTAGACTAGTAAACCCCTTCCCAGCATCCATAAAAACCCTCTCTCTCTGCATCTCCCCTCAGTGTATGACGACAGACTCTAAGACTCCAATGTCTGGAAGTAATAAAGCAGAGAGGCAGCTCGAGGCACGAACATTCAAGGCATTCACGAGGCTTACAGAAGAGGCCCCTGTGCGGACATGCGCTCGAGTCCAAGATGGCGTCTCCGTGTGCCAGAGTGGGCGTGGTCCGCAGCACAGGAGAGGGCCCCGTGCGCACAGGCACAGTGCCAGGGTAAGCTGAGGGCCCCCGGAGACGGCACCAGGGAGAGGCAGAAAAGGGAGGAGTGAGGCAGGGTGCTCGTGTCACTGCAGAACAGCTCAGCCTAGTCTGGTAAACATGCGGCCCCTCCCTGAGGCGGCCCCACCCCGGCAGGCACTGCCCAGACTTCTGGCTGGTATTCAGCCTTCCCAGAAACAGAACTGGGCTTCACAAGGCAGCCAATTGCAGGCCCTGCGTTTCCTTCTAGAAAGGTACCAACCAAGAATGTGCACCCATCATGGAGGGCTGGGCACCATGTCAGCTGAGTACACAGCAATCGTGCAAACATTGCTCAACGCTAGATCATATATAGTTCGGGGTGTGACTTCCAGCTGGTTCAGTGCTAATGACAGTGCAGCACCATGGAGAAGGAGCTGGGACCTGGAGGAACCAGAAGTTACTTTTTCCTAGTTAATGATGTGAAAAGAGTTTGTTGTGTTTAGCCCCAAATGAAAGATGCAACCCAGAGACGCTCTTCCATTGCTCAACCCATGTGGAAGCTGTTGAGTCCAACTGTATCCTTTACGCAGTGCCGTCTTAAAGCATGGGCACACTCTGCAGTTGCCCAGGGGCCCCACGAACATAGGGGCCCCATGCAGACCAAAATGTAACCCTAATTTTCCGTTAATTTTATTCCTGTGAGTGGTCGTGTAGGCAGGGCCCAGTGCACTGCTTTGCCAGGGGGCCTATAATGCTGTTACGACGTCCCTGCATTTACGGCCAGGAGATCCAGCAGAAACATCGACACTGGGATCCTCATCGGATCCACCAGTTTTGCATCTGAGCCCCTGTTTCGGAAGCCATTGTGTTGGTAACATAGGAGCATCTTTGGTGAGTTGTTGGGACTGGTTGGTGACCTCCCTTTCAATGACTTTTGGTTCAATGAATAGGTCAGTGATATGGGAGTGTATGATAGAATATCAGACATTAGTCCACAAACTTCTAGTCTGCATGCCTTTACTCTACGGAATTTACTCCAAGAGATCTTTACTTCCCCATTTCCTTTCAAATAATGCTAACTGCCTTTACAACTAGTCTTTACTCCTCACATATATTTTATTACTCTGCGTTTTGTTTTTGCTTTTTAAAATTGCAAATATATATTGCTTTGTTTTATATATACATATACACATACACACACGTGTATATATATTTAATTCAGGGACTACTCCAAAATCCCCCTTTTCTTTCTTTTTTGGGGGATTACCACCATGAAACCTACCTTTTTATAGTGTTTTTTGGGGGGGGTGGGGTTCTCCCCCCAACCGCCCTCTCTTTTTTTTGTAATTTTTTTCCTTCTTTTTAAACCAACTGTATCTCCTTTTACCTTACCTTCAGCCCTAACCAACCCTTTTCCCTTTTACTATTACCCACCAGTGCTTAATTTGTAAAAAAAATAAAAATAAGTATGAAGGCCCTCGTCAGAAGGCCACTGTACCTTGCACCACCCATTGCTCCTGCCAGCGTTGCCAATGACAGCACCAACACAACTACTGACCGTCAGACTCCTACAAATGTGACAATCCATACTATTCCTGGCCCCCAAAGCTATCAGAATAGCTTGGACAGCAGGTATTAGTCATTTTTAATGTGTACTGAATTTATAAACAATAGTCATTGTGCTCATTTCTAAATTAGACAAACGGCGCCACCATGTGGCAAACTGTCAAAAGTACCGGTGTTGACAATTGAGGGTCGCTGCTGAGCACCGGAAACCACCGCCTCAAATTAAGCACTGCTACCTGCCACTAAACCCTAAAAAACACCCTAAAATTACCCTTTACCTCCATTTTCTTCTATCCATCCTTTAACCACCCTTACCCGCCTTTACCTCAACCCAAACTCAAAATTCATCCATACCAATTGAATGGCGTCACCCGTAGTTTTTTTAGGTCGAGCCTAGCGCAGCGTGCATGTTCTGCTCTATGGGGAGGCTTCTTGTGAGCACTCCAAATTTATCCGTGTGGCTAGGACTTCCCCCAGGGATTTGGTTGGTTGTTGGCCGTGTCATTTATGTTTTTGTAGCCTGCAAATGGCTAAAGGCGGGCGCATGGCCCACCTCTTTAGCAAATGTTCACTCCCACAGCCTTTTGCTTGCGGGAGCGAGCATCTGCGGCAGGGTGGCAGCTGCATTCTTGACATTCCTTACAGTGTGCGCGCACGCACCACTCGCAGGCTAGCAGATGACCCTTTCAGCAGCGCCGCACGCCGCCACTTCAAGTCCCTTCCGGTCACAACCCACCCGAGCGTGTCTCGGACTGTAGATGACCCTCACCTCCCTTGTTTAACCATAGCGCTCCGACGCACTGAGAGGCGTGTCATGGAACTACTGATGTTTTTTTTTTTTCCGGTGTGTTCTTAAGTATAAATCAAACTGCGTGTGTGCTGAAGATTTTCAGATTGCTTCTTGGAAACAAAGTGGACACTATCATAGAGCGACTTTTTTTTGGGAACCCACGTCGCTGTGTAGACTTAAAAACTCCGGATTGACTGGCAGTTAAGAGTTGATAAAAAGACAATTGTGTGCTATGATTTTGCGTTACATGATTTTCGTTGAAAATACAAAGTAAATGGAAAATATGTACTGTCAGCTTTCTAGCTCGCTGCTTGTCTTTTGCCACCTCGAGAGCTGCGCTGGGTTCAGTGGGGTAACGTTAGCCCCCCGCAGGCCCCGCGGTGCTGACCTCGGGGGCTGAGAGTCCGGAGCATGGGTGGCTGCTACATGCACTTTGCAGGGGCCCCCCTCAAGTTTCGTTACGTCACTAGGTGGGTAATCTGATCACGTGTTTAACATAACCCCGCTACATTTTGAATGCATGAGTGAATCAACTAACGAACACCTACAAATAAATAAATAAGTGCATGAAAGAATGACACAGGTTAAACGAATCACACTGTGTGCTTCACGCACCCAGTCACCGCCTCGGGGCGCTTTGGTGATCATGGTTAGAGCAGCGGAGGGACCGATTTAGAATTTGGGCACTTTAGTGAAAGATGCTTTTTCAGGAACCCTTTTGAATGGCGTTAAAGGCCGCTTTTCAGAAAAAAGTATTTAGTTGGATCAAAGTACACAATTAGAAATTGTTCAACTCTGCTGTGTACAAAAGTTTTTGCTATTTCCGTGCTCTCCATGCCACTGGAGTCAAGCTATCCTGGCTGATGAAGGCTGAAAGCCCGAAACCGGTCCTAGGATGCTTGTTTCCAGTCCAGGAAGGACCTGGCCTGGCAGTTCGGGCTGGACTGTTCCCATTGGGCGCAGGGTCAAGACTGATTTGCATATGGCTGGGTCCAAACTGGAATGGCATGGTGAGCAAAAAACGATGGATTTAGGCCCAGATCTTTGTACTGGGGTGAATGTATGACATTGTTCTGCATTCTGTCCATCAATTGTTGTTTTTGCATTTGTCACCCCGAGTGGGACGGGTATGCCCAGACGTGGGTCCCGTGCTCTCCATGCCACTGGAGTCAAGCTATCCTGGCTGATGAGGGCTGAAAGCCCGAAACCGGTCCTAGGATGCTTGTTTCCTGTCCAGGAAGGACCTGGCCTGGCAGTTCGGGCTGGACTGTTCCCATTGGGCGCAGGGTCAAGACTGATTTGCATATGGCTGGGTCCAAACTGGAATGGCATGGTGAGCAAAAACGATGGATTTAGGCCCAGATCTTTGTACTGGGGTGAATGTATGACATTGTTCTGCATTCTGTCCATCAATTGTTGTTTTTGCATTTGTCACCCCGAGTGGGACGGGTATGCCCAGACGTGGGTCCCGTGCTCTCCATGCCAATGGAGTCAAGCTATCCTGGCTGATGAGGGCTGAAAGCCCGAAACCGGTCCTAGGATGCTTGTTTCCAGTCCAGGAAGAACCTGGCCTGACAGTTCGGACTGGACTGTTCCCATTGGGCGCAGGGTCAAGACTGATTTGCATATGGCTGGGTCCAAACTGTAATGGCATGGTGAGCAAAAAAACGATGGATTTAGGCCCAGATCTTTGTACTGGGGTGAATGTATGACATTGTTCTGCATTCTGTCCATCAATTGTTGCTTTTGCATTTGTCACCCCGAGTGGGACGGGTATGCCCAGACGTGGGTCCCGTGCTCTCCATGCCACTGGAGTCAAGCTATCCTGGCTGATGAGGGCTGAAAGCCCGAAACCGGTCCTAGGATGCTTGTTTCCAGTCCAGGAAGGACCTGGCCTGGCAGTTCGGGCTGGACTGTTCCCATTGGGCGCAGGGTCAAGACTGATTTGCATATGGCTGGGTCCAAACTGGAATGGCATGGTGAGCAAAAAACGATGGATTTAGGCCCAGATCTTTGTACTGGGGTGAATGTATGACATTGTTCTGCATTCTGTCCATCAATTGTTGTTTTTGCATTTGTCACCCAGAGTGGGACGGGTATGCCCAGACGTGGGTCCCGTGCTCTCCATGCCACTGGAGTCAAGCTATCCTGGCTGATGAGGGCTGAAAGCCCGAAACCGGTCCTAGGATGCTTGTTTCCAGTCCAGGAAGGACCTGGCCTGGCAGTTCGGGCTGGACTGTTCCCATTGGGCGCAGGGTCAAGACTGATTTGCATATGGCTAGGTCCAAACTGGAATGGCATGGTGAGCAAAAAACGATGGATTTAGGCCCAGATCTTTGTACTGGGGTGAATGTATGACATTGTTCTGCATTCTGTCCATCAATTGTTGTTTTTGCATTTGTCACCCCGAGTGGGACGGGTATGCCCAGACGTGGGTCCCGTGCTCTCCATGCCACTGGAGTCAAGCTATCCTGGCTGATGAGGGCTGAAAGCCCGAAACCGGTCCTAGGATGCTTGTTTCCAGTCCAGGAAGGACCTGGCCTGGCAGTTCAGGCTGGACTGTTCCCATTGGGCGCAGGGTCAAGACTGATTTGCATATGGCTGGGTCCAAACTGGAATGGCATGGTGAGCAAAAAACGATGGATTTAGGCCCAGATCTTTGTACTGGGGTGAATGTATGACATTGTTCTGCATTCTGTCCATCAATTGTTGTTTTTGCATTTGTCACCCCGAGTGGGACGGGTATGCCCAGACGTGGGTCCCGTGCTCTCCATGCCACTGGAGTCAAGCTATCCTGGCTGATGAGGGCTGAAAGCCCGAAACCGGTCCTAGGATGCTTGTTTCCAGTCCAGGAAGGACCTGGCCTGGCAGTTCGGGCTGGACTGTTCCCATTGGGCGCAGGGTCAAGACTGATTTGCATATGGCTGGGTCCAAACTGGAATGGCATGGTGAGCAAAAAAACGATGGATTTAGGCCCAGATCTTTGTACTGGGGTGAATGTATGACATTGTTCTGCATTCTGTCCATCAATTGTTGTTTTTGCATTTGTCACCCCGAGTGGGACGGGTATGCCCAGACGTGGGTCCCGTGCTCTCCATGCCACTGGAGTCAAGCTATCCTGGCTGATGAGGGCTGAAAGCCCGAAACCGGTCCTAGGATGCTTGTTTCCAGTCCAGGAAGGACCTGGCCTGGCAGTTCGGGCTGGACTGTTCCCATTGGGCGCAGGGTCAAGACTGATTTGCATATGGCTGGGTCCAAACTGGAATGGCATGGTGAGCAAAAAACGATGGATTTAGGCCCAGATCTTTGTACTGGGGTGAATGTATGACATTGTTCTGCATTCTGTCCATCAATTGTTGTTTTTGCATTTGTCACCCCGAGTGGGACGGGTATGCCCAGACGTGGGTCCCGTGCTCTCCATGCCACTGGAGTCAAGCTATCCTGGCTGATGAGGGCTGAAAGCCCGAAACCGGTCCTAGGATGCTTGTTTCCAGTCCAGGAAGGACCTGGCCTGGCAGTTCGGGCTGGACTGTTCCCATTGGGCGCAGGGTCAAGACTGATTTGCATATGGCTGGGTCCAAACTGGAATGGCATGGTGAGCAAAAAAACGATGGATTTAGGCCCAGATCTTTGTACTGGGGTGAATGTATGACATTGTTCTGCATTCTGTCCATCAATTGTTGTTTTTGCATTTGTCACCCCGAGTGGGACGGGTATGCCCAGACGTGGGTCCCGTGCTCTCCATGCCAATGGAGTCAAGCTATCCTGGCTGATGAGGGCTGAAAGCCCGAAACCGGTCCTAGGATGCTTGTTTCCAGTCCAGGAAGAACCTGGCCTGACAGTTCGGACTGGACTGTTCCCATTGGGCGCAGGGTCAAGACTGATTTGCATATGGCTGGGTCCAAACTGTAATGGCATGGTGAGCAAAAAACGATGGATTTAGGCCCAGATCTTTGTACTGGGGTGAATGTATGACATTGTTCTGCATTCTGTCCATCAATTGTTGTTTTTGCATTTGTCACCCCGAGTGGGACGGGTATGCCCAGACGTGGGTCCCGTGCTCTCCATGCCACTGGAGTCAAGCTATCCTGGCTGATGAGGGCTGAAAGCCCGAAACCGGTCCTAGGATGCTTGTTTCCAGTCCAGGAAGGACCTGGCCTGGCAGTTCGGGCTGGACTGTTCCCATTGGGCGCAGGGTCAAGACTGATTTGCATATGGCTGGGTCCAAACTGGAATGGCATGGTGAGCAAAAAACGATGGATTTAGGCCCAGATCTTTGTACTGGGGTGAATGTATGACATTGTTCTGCATTCTGTCCATCAATTGTTGTTTTTGCATTTGTCACCCCGAGTGGGACGGGTATGCCCAGACGTGGGTCCCGTGCTCTCCATGCCACTGGAGTCAAGCTATCCTGGCTGATGAGGGCTGAAAGCCCGAAACCGGTCCTAGGATGCTTGTTTCCAGTCCAGGAAGGACCTGGCCTGGCAGTTCGGGCTGGACTGTTCCCATTGGGCGCAGGGTCAAGACTGATTTGCATATGGCTAGGTCCAAACTGGAATGGCATGGTGAGCAAAAAAACGATGGATTTAGGCCCAGATCTTTGTACTGGGGTGAATGTATGACATTGTTCTGCATTCTGTCCATCAATTGTTGTTTTTGCATTTGTCACCCCGAGTGGGACGGGTATGCCCAGACGTGGGTCCCGTGCTCTCCATGCCACTGGAGTCAAGCTATCCTGGCTGATGAGGGCTGAAAGCCCGAAACCGGTCCTAGGATGCTTGTTTCCAGTCCAGGAAGGACCTGGCCTGGCAGTTCGGGCTGGACTGTTCCCATTGGGCGCAGGGTCAAGACTGATTTGCATATGGCTGGGTCCAAACTGGAATGGCATGGTGAGCAAAAAAACGATGGATTTAGGCCCAGATCTTTGTACTGGGGTGAATGTATGACATTGTTCTGCATTCTGTCCATCAATTGTTGTTTTTGCATTTGTCACCCCGAGTGGGACGGGTATGCCCAGACGTGGGTCCCGTGCTCTCCATGCCACTGGAGTCAAGCTATCCTGGCTGATGAGGGCTGAAAGCCCGAAACCGGTCCTAGGATGCTTGTTTCCAGGCCAGGAAGGACCTGGCCTGGCAGTTCGGGCTGGACTGTTCCCATTGGGCGCAGGGTCAAGACTGATTTGCATATGGCTGGGTCCAAACTGGAATGGCATGGTGAGCAAAAAAACGATGGATTTAGGCCCAGATCTTTGTACTGGGGTGAATGTATTACATTGTTCTGCATTCTGTCCATCAATTGTTGTTTTTGCATTTGTCACCCCGAGTGGGACGGGTATGCCTAGACGTGGGTCCCGTGCTCTCCATGCCACTGGAGTCAAGCTATCCTGGCTGATGAGGGCTGAAAGCCCGAAACCGGTCCTAGGATGCTAGTTTCCAGTCCAGGAAGGACCTGGCCTGGCAGTTCGGGCTGGACTGTTCCCATTGGGCGCAGGGTCAAGACTGATTTGCATATGGCTGGGTCCAAACTGGAATGGCATGGTGAGCAAAAAAACGATGGATTTAGGCCCAGATCTTTGTACTGGGGTGAATGTATGACATTGTTCTGCATTCTGTCCATCAATTGTTGTTTTTGCATTTTTCATGTGCACCAGCGCAAAATTAAAACAGTCTTAGAAATACAGGAGACATTTTATTTTGTGGCGCAGAGGCACTGTGAACTTACAGCGTCATCAATGCCGCCGACACACAACATATTTACAGGTTTTTTAGGTCAAGCTTGTGCTCATAAGTATGTCTCCCTGTCTAACTTTTTGTGTGTGCGTTTATGTATAATTGTCTCTCTTCGAGAGTGTTTGTTTTCAGGTATCTGTGTTTGACCTCCGTAGGTGTGTGTGTTCGTGTTTTTGTTTAGGCTGTGATATGTGACTGTAAGTGTGTTTGAGGTCTTGTGTTTATCAACCGATCTCCATACCTAGTCTGTTTCAGTTGTGGTGAGTTGATGTAATTTTGCCTTCTCCTGCCACATAATTTACTTAGCTGTGCCGTATAATTCCAGTGGCCCTGGTCTTAGCCTTTGTACGTTATTGTGTGAACATGGAAGTATACTTCAATGTGTCTATTGTAGTGTCTATCTATCTATTCTGGGCTAATCACTTAACCCCTTCCATGCGTCGGACGGCCCCCGGCCGTCCGACGTCACGGTGGGCGTGTGCGGAGGACGGCCGGGTGCCGTCCGAATCGCGCACGCGTGAAATTCTCCCGCACAGCTGGGGAATTCCAGCCGCGTTGAAGCGGTTAATCTCCCCTTGCCCACCAAAAATAAATGTGCACTTGTGTAATGTAACTGGTGCTCACGTAAAGCACTCCAATACCTTTGGGTCAGAGTTTGTGCTATATAAAAATGCAAAAAAAAAGAGACAATTTACAAGCACAAAACCATTTTCATCTTCTGAGTTTCACTTATACATACATGCAAGGAGATTTAACAATGAGCTGAACACCCCAACACCCTCCCCCTCACCCCCCCGTACGTTTTCCCACCATATTAGAAAGGTTACTGGTCTTGGTTGTAATATTAGAAAAAATAATACTTTTAATTCCACTTCTTCTCAATAAGCATTGCAAGAACAAGAAAACTAGAAGACATTTTTTATGTTAATTCTTTTTTTAATAGGGTCATTCAGTTCTATATAATGTCTTATTGGTTACATATAAGGTAACAAAAATACTTAACACTTTTTTTATTATAACTTTTCAACATGCTGCACAGTAGCCATGCTGCTTTACAGCATAGCTTAAATACATTGCCAAAGCCAATAGCTCTGGCTAAACACTTATAAGGTTCCAAAGGCGAGACCTATTGGCTTTGCCAATGCTTGTTAAGCTTTACGTGGAGTGACTAGCGTCTTTACTTTGTGATTAAGGGTAAATTTTAGATGATGTATTTTTATTATCATTAATTCTTTGAGGAGGCTGGCTGAAGATGTCAGTAGTGCCTTTGTTTTTGACTGTTCTTTTCAGCCTCAGTTTCTCAGTTTCTAGGTAAATTTATTGATGGTTGTTTCAAACATGAGCAGTGGAATAGTTAAAAGGTGAGTGTCATCTGTCACCTGTCGATGGTGCTTTTGATGTGTTAATGTTTACAGCTGCAGAAAGCTACCATCCTGAGCTGTTTTTTGAGACAGTACCACACCTTGTGCTCCTGGAACACGTGAAGAATTGATCACGTGATGCAACATTTTTTGCCACTGGGCCCATCGCCAGAGCAAACGCAGTCATACAAGGGCACAGGGTGGGACTCAGTCTTGATCCTGAGGCAAAAAAATGAAATCAAGGAGGAGCACAGAGAGGATTTGTGAAGGGAGGGATTATAGGTGTGGCGCAGTAGCCTGAGCGGCTGACTCCGGAGCGCAGGCTCACGGCTCGATCCCTCAGCATCATGTGACTCTGGGCAATAGCTCACTTAATCTCCCCGGCGGCGCCTGGATACCCTTAGGGTTGATTAATTGCGCTTTACAAATGTGGAATATATAGTAGGTGAAGAAGTTGTGTATTGGTTAAACTTGCTTATCTGACCACATGTGTGATTGTGGGAAAATAACTTCCTCTCAATCAGTCCTTTTAATCTTCCAAACACTGCAGTAGAAATTGGCTTTATTCCAATATTAAGCTTCAAAATAAATGGAAATTGTGGTTTTTCACCTTAAGTGTGACAATCTGTCAAACACTTCTAAACTTAGCCCGCCAGCTCCCTTGCACAATTGGACCTAAGCTCTGCCCAGACAGCCTGATTTTTATCTAGACATCTTTTGTTTTTTCTGAAAAAGGGAATGAATGACTTGTGCAATATACAATAACGCATTGTAAATCAATGTTATATTAAAAACAAGGTAAAGTGAGATGATAAATTCTAGTGAATCGTCTCCTCTTTCCTAGCCCTGCCTCCGCCTTTCGACGCTCATGGGCTTACTGCACATGGGGCCAGCACCTGCGGAACCGGCCATGCACGAGGGCGTCAACTGATGACATACCTCAGTGGGTTAATGCACCTGCTGTAGAAATCTGAGTGTAACCTGTCAGACTTCAAACTTTAAGCTTCATATCGGATAACAGCGGGCATTACTGATTTTAGCTACCGAACAGATAAAGAAAAGAGAGTATTTAAAATTATCTTATAAACTGAAAAAAATATATATTTTGCACTTCCTGGAAAAAGGCCGAACGCCGCCCCCGTCATTGTGCTGTAAGAAATGGCTAGCAAAATATATTAACCCCGACCTCATGCCGTAAATATATTTTCAGAATCACAGAAATTCCTAAGTCCAAAGTGCAGAGTCATGCCCAGAATGCCATGCGCCCACAAAGGGCGTCTTTGAGGTGGGATATGTCCCTCAGTGCGCTTCCTGGACGTCCCGGCGGCCACAGCGTCAGCCTCTGCTGACAGACAGCCCTTGAAGGGAGAGACCAAAACTGAAGATGACTGGCCGTTTGGAAACAATAAAAGCAAGCAAGCAAGCACATTAATTATATCCAAGAAACTGCCGCGATGCGGCCACACCCCGACGCCACACCTTCAGAGTAACCTTTCAATAACCCGAGCAGGAAAAGCGAGTGTGGTGCAGACACAGTGAGATGTTTTTTTTTCTACCCGACCCGGCCTAGCTTTTTTGCACCACTCGCAAAAGGGTCCAGGAAAAGGTCGTTAAGACCCCGTGGACCATCTCACAAAGACGCCCCCTTCAGTCATCCGCACACCCTCTGCTGGAAGAACGGACAGAAGCGGAACAAAAACACACCAGTGACCCTGGCTAGGCCAAGGTACACGTGCCAGCTTTTAACCACAAAAGTCACCACAACTGCTGTGTGGAGTTGAAACAAGTATATGGTTTTCTCTACGAAAATTTCCAAACCCCATCACTGCACATGTAAGTCAGGACACGTGACAGACACGCGCTTGCACGAGCGCCTGCGCGCACCCACGCGCCCCCGAAAACTATAGAACAGCCCTAGGGACCAGTGTTAAATATGGAGAGCCACACTCAGTGAATGCAGTTCCTATGTCTCCCCCAACGCCCAACATCGCCACACACGTGGAACCCAACGCCCCTCCCCCACTGACACACATGTTGCTGCTGTTGTGTTTCTGACCCAGCACGTGTAGCAGTGATGACAACAGCTGGACAGACATCAAACAAACGACAGAGGCGCTGTGGCAGGATTTACAGGAAACCCACTTTCAAGCGCACCGACCTGGTACAAACATGTCTCCAACACTGACAAGGTGCCAAGGCCAGAGGGAGGTGAATTTTAAAACGCTACTTCCTGTGTGCCTCATTTCCTGCCATTCTCTTCCAACAGGCCTAGAAAAGTCTTGCTCATAAAACGCTGGTAATGAGGTCTATAATGTGGTTTATAAGTGCGGGTCTGTTGGCTGCTGGACTTGGACAACACATTCTCAGGTTTCGTCCAGTGTTTGGACTTTTTAATGTACCTTTATTTTTGCCAAACGAATTCCTGGGAGCTTTTTTAAAAACAAGCATCGGCAAAGCCAATAGACTGGTACTGGCTACCGGCCTCTTGGCTTTGGGGGACTCAGCTTGTGTGTAACTTCAGTTATGGGTGATTTGCATTACATCATGGATGGCAGCGGTGTTGCTGACCTGATTTTGTTAGCCCTCTGATTGTCATTTAACACCATAGGCCATCTGACTTTACAGCAGAGATTGTCTGATCTCCAAATTCCAGCTCTGGTGCTGGACTGGATCTCCAATCTTTATCCACATTGTTCTCAGAAAGCTTAGTTTGAGTCCCTTTCCTCTACACCTAATGTTGTGCAATGCCCGGTTACTTACTGGAAAGGTTCACTACTCCGAGTCTACAAGCTCCCCGTCACAGTCCTTACATCAATGAGCGACAGATCCTCCATGCAGCCTTAATCAAGCAAACCAAAAAAAAACACATCCAACTCCCATCCTTTTCCTCTAGGCCACACCCCCATCCTGTGGGATATAAAACCTCTGACCTCACATCCGCAAATCCTGTAATCCAAAGCTAAGGAAGCCAAACACAGGGAGGGAGGGATGAGAACTAGGACTGTGACAGGGAGGTCGTAGACTCAAAGTTATGAACCTTACCGGTATGTAACAGGCATTACCTCCTCGTCCGACCTCCCCGTAACAGTCCTTACATCAATGAGCGTATATCCAAGCAACCGTCGGCTTTACACACCACCGGTGCAGAAACAGAAAGTATCACAAAAGCCACAGAGGCGCACAGAAGGAAAGGTGAACAGAACACAGCAGCACCAAAATACGCAGACACCTCACCGCCCACCAACAAACCGTAAGGTGACAGAAAAGTGTGTGGCAAACACCAAGAGGGAACACAGACCGGGAAAGCACAGTGGACACGGACACCGGGGAAACCACCCACCCGGCAACACCGCCAACCGCACCGCAGGGAACCAAGGCACTCCGCCATAGCCCAGAATCACCAGAACCACAGAAGCAGCATGCCTGAGAAACCAAAACAGAACTGCCGGAAGCAACTGAAATGGCGGAAAGGCATACAACAACCCATCTCAGAGAAAGACAGTGCCACCACCGGCCAACCAAGTGCGACAGACACAAAGAGCACAAGGCGGCCCACAATGTGATCCCCAGAGCCACAAACAGAGCCACACTGGGAACCCCAACCAGACCGGGAAGAAAAAATACCAGCCTACAGCACCACAGGAAGAAGAACTGCTCGCAGAAACAGCAGAAACCGAACCTGCCACTTGCAATCCACTATGCAAACCCATCCAAAGAAGCCACTCAGGCATTCCCCCCGGAGAAATAAGCATCCCACCCAAGGGACGACCAAACAACCCAACCTCCCGGAGCACCACCACCGAAAGACTCAGTACCAGCGCCAACGCCACCACCCAATGCCCACCAGGTGGATGACCACCGGGCCACCCGGACACACCAGAGACTCAGAAACCTGGCCGGGAACAATGACAGCCCCCCAAAACCCAGTTGCAGGCATCAGGTGACAAGACCACACACTGCAGGTGTACAAATAGCAAATCCAAAGCCAGATTCTCCACCTCTAAACATCAAGCCAATGCTTGCGTGTTGACCAGTCTCCCCTGAAGATACGCGAAACCTGCGACCCGGGTGACAAAGGCAACAGGATGCGACTCAACATGGAAACCTAAGGGAACCAGTCCCAAGGAAGAAACATGAAGTATTGGTCACGAAACCCGGAAGTCGCCACCAAAGGACTCGGTTTGGAAGCAAAGGAGGCAAAGTCAGACTCCAGTCCCGACATAAGAGACCGCCCCCACGTTCCCGAAAGGAACCCTTACCAAACCAATGTGTGGAAGAACCCATCATGAAACAGCACTTCCTGCAAGGGAATCACGGAGACCCCCCCAGGCCCATCAACCCACCAAACCATGGCAAAAAACCGCAGACCAGTAGATACTGGGCTGGAGCTGTAGAAAAGAAAGGGATCACCAGGCTCCCCAGAGCATGGAATAAGCCCACCAAAAAGGGCCAACCCCAGTGTAAAACTCACAAAGAAACATAAGATACAAAGGGCAACAGCCGAAAGGACAACGGCCCCCGCCCACAAGGAACTCCAACCACGCTAGCAAACCATGGTGAACCGGCCCAAGCGAAAACGTCAACCTCAAATCCAGAGATGTGGCACGGGGAGCGGCGACCACCGCAGCAGGGACGATTCACAGGAAGGGCCCTCAGAAAAGGCCCACCCGACAGAAAAGTGAGAATCTAACGCCAAGACACTACAATAGGAGTGTCTGGGATGCCCAAAGGCACAGCCTAGAAAACCAACACCAGCTAGGAAACCCCAGGCGGAGCCAGCACCATGGCCCCCACCACAACAGTACCCGTGCAGCAAGAGATGCACCAGCAGCCGCAGCTGAAGCACCAAGAGAACCGGAAGAAGCCATGAAGGAAGTGACCTGCTTAGGGCCACCCGGGTCACCGCAGACCACCACTCAGCCTTCCATGCCAAATAAAGAGTAAGAGGAACAGTGGAGAATACAAACAAATATTGTTTATTTATATACGCTCAGAGCGGGGGCCCGTCTGCACAGTCTCGCAAGAGTGCTGCAGAGGGAACTAAGTTACAGCAAGCATGAAGATACATTATGTACGTTGTATGATTAACTAAGAACATGCCCACAGTGGAATTTTCCAAACAGATGCGGCCGGACAGCGTAAAAAGAAAAAAACTTCTAATCTCGTATCTTGCACAACTCGGAACATTTTCAAGGCCGTCTCATCCTGCGCTGTGATCAAACTGCTAGGCAGGTGGGAGAGGGCCTTGACCAAAAGGGAAAACTATGCGCTAACAAAGGCAGTTCTTCATTACAGAAACAAAACTTAGCCAAAGGGATTTCTCGGAATAGAAAAGGATTAGTTTCGAACACCACACAAAATGGAGCCCGAAAAAGCAAATGGCGTAGCGAATGCTAACTTATACATAGCATTATTAGAGCATCAACGAGCATAATCCAACAGCCGGACATACAAATATTGCCCAGAATTCAGACAGACCCCCAGTCTTGACAGAACCATGTAGCCGGCAAATGCAGCTGTACAAAGAGCAACATACAGAAGAAGCGATTGATCCCAATAAGGCTTGCACCGCCAAACACCATAAACCCTGTATGAATACATCACCTTATGACACTCTGCCAGCAGCGGCAGAACGCAAACCCTTGACCATGGATAGTAATCGCCACCAGAGGCCCCAGACCTACCCTAGAGCATAAGCACCCTGGCCGCCCTGAAACAAGCCATAAACAAAGCCGGGGACTTGCGCTGTCGAACACGCAGGCACAAATCCACCAAGCGAGAGGCATGCACGGGCTCAGCCAACGCGTATTCCCCCAACACGTCCCCCCAGCCAGAGAAGTACCCGTGGGCCAACACCAGGCATGCCCCCGCCAGAGAACAGAGACTGGTTCTGCGACACAAATCGCCATGCCAACACCACCACTGCAGGCAATACCTCCAAAAACCCGAAAGAGGTTATCACCCAGCCAGGAAACCTTGGAAGGTATGCATGGCCACACACTTCTACTCACACTCCATAACCAACTGGACAAAGAAAGGACAGGAGGAGACACAGGTTTCCCCTCACCCCCCGTAGGCAGCAAAGATGGTCACGAGTCCACCGCCCCCAGAGTGGCTGGAATCTCCAAAACATGCAGCAGGAAACCAAAAGGCTCTCAGCCAGAATAATCAACCCCTCACCTCCTCCTCCGAACCACCGACAAGAATGGGAGGCCCAGGGGAACACAACCACTGAAGACTAGGAACCACTGAAACAAGGAAGAAACTCCGAAGAAACGGCCGCTCCACTAATAGTTTTGGGACTCACACGCAAAAGAAGGGGCAGCCGGGGGAAGCAACCGACAACCCCATGGAGGCTCATGCTGCTCCATTCACCGCGCGATCCCCCGACACAAAGAACATCAGAGCGGAGACTCGCGCTACTGAAGGACCGTCATGCGCGAGCCTCCGACAAAATGCAAGCCACCTGGCGAACCAATGTGTGAAAAGGAAGACCGAACACCACGCATTTCCAAGAGGCACCTGAACCCACGCAACAAGGAGGCCTGTGCATCCTAACAGCCATGGCCTAGCCACTAAGCCACTGCACCTGGCTCCCAGCGCGGGGCCCCCAACGAAGAACCAAAGAGAAGCTCACCATGTCCCAGCCAATGGCAGCGCGGTCTTCTGACCCCACCCACATTAGAGTGTGCCGGCAGCTACAGCAGCACATAGAGCGATCGGTGCACTGAGGAAAGCGGACCCCGTAAACGGAGCTCCAACTCAAGGCAAAACCGGCACAGAAAAGGTCCCACTAAAGCAGGGACTCTAACACCCTGCAAAATCCGGTCCCACCACCAGCCCCTAAGGCAGACTAGTACATACTCACCTGCACATCCCAGAGACATGCGAAACCAAGAACCTGCTTGACGAAGTACAGTAGAAAAAAAAACAGGAGTTCCGAATGTGAGGACAGAGGTTTTATATCCCACAGGATGGGGTGTGGCCTAGAGGGAAGGTATGGGAGCTGGATGTGTGTTTTTTTTGGTTTGCTTGATTAAGGCTGTCGAGGAGGAGTTGCAGCTCATTGATGTAAGGACTGTGACAGGGAAGTCAGACGAGGAGGTAATGTGGTGTCCAACAAGGTTCCTCGTTATCTCCCTTTTTTTGCATTTAATCTACACCTCTTTCTGCATGGACTAGACCTTACCTTTAGCATGATTTGTAAATAATAAAGAGATACATTTAACATCCAGGATAAGGAAGAGGCGAGATACTTTTTAATCTCCAGGATAAGGAAGAGAAGAGATACTTTTTAACATTCAGGAAAAGGAAGAGACAAGATACTTTTTAGCATCCAGGATAAGGAAGAGACAAGATACATTTTAGCATCCAGGATAAAGAAGAGCCAAGATATTTTTTAGCATCCAGGATGAGGAATATACAGGATACTTTTTAGCAATCAGGATGAGGAAGAGACAAGATACTTTTTAGCATCCAGGATGAGGAAGAGACAAGATATTTTTTAGCATCCAGGATGATGAATATACAGGATACTTTTTAGCATTCAGGATAAGTAAGAGACCAGATACTTTTTAACTTCCAGGTGAGAGCGAGTGATTGACTTCAACGCAAGTTTAAGAACAGACTCCCAGTCCCAACTGAGCAGTGACTGACTTGCAGCAAGTGATGGTCACTCTCTGAATGAGTCGGACGGTCGGACCATGGGCGGGCCGTGGGGCAGGTAGTTGTACTGCCAAGCAGATTCTTTGCACGACTGCAAACACCTTGTTTAGGGTAAATATGGTTGGCAGAATCAAATTGCTTTTGGATAACCACACTGGTAAGGGCATAAACAATACTGGGGTTAG
This sequence comes from Calotriton arnoldi, assembly GCA_963921515.1. NCBI lineage: Eukaryota > Metazoa > Chordata > Amphibia > Caudata > Salamandridae > Calotriton > Calotriton arnoldi. Next base: position 114,866 of record CAWUFW010016144.1, on the reverse strand, counting down.
TGCTAGTTCAAGACAAACTGTATTTGCTTGTGCACGGGGAAAATGAGTCTTTAGTCGTCGCATCAACTTGACTACAGTCTTGACTCTCTGACTCCCCTTGGTGGTGCTGGTCATTGTGACTCCTGTGAGCTTCGGGCCCTGGGTAAACCGCTAACGGAAGCAAGAAGTAGGATAAGATTATCTGTTTTTGGAGTTGACACAAGGTTTTCAAATGCACTACAAAACTTCAGGAACGATTTTTAATCAGCACACATTTCAGGTTCAACCCTTCTAGCAGTTAGCCATTGTTTAAGTAATGTGAATAACACAGTAATTGACATTGTTTTATGTCAAACACTGCATTCGTGTAGCCACTGCATGTGCACGCCGGGCAGTGCTGGTGGACTGGCCAACAAGACATTGTCTGTTTTGAACACCACCATGGCCGGAATGACCCTACCGGGCATTGGGCGATGGGCGGGCATTTCCCCGGGAGGCTGGAAGGGCGTGGGGCAGGTTTTGTTAGTGGGGACAGGTTTTGTAGCAGTGCAGCACTTTTAAAAGCACTGCAAAGTTCCTTGTATATTCAACAGTTTTCGGGCAACAATAAAACTGTCAGGTTAACTCTGGTGATTGATGTACCTGCTGGAGAGAGATGGGAGCTTTGTCCAGTGGTAGTTTTCACTTATGTAAGGTAGCGCAGAGGGTTACTATGCCTGCTGCAAAAAACTTGTACCATGCATATCAAAGAACTATATTTTATGTGGATAGCTCTGTGGGTTACTGCTTTTACCACAGAGATTCTGTTGTTACTGTGCAGTTCATAAGTTACATTCGTAATCTAGCGCAATGGGCTATGAACTGCCATCTAAGATCTGCATGCAAACTACATAGTACAGGTTTGAAATTGGCCAAGCAAACAACAGTTACTCCTCAAACAGTCTGTATTCCCCTTGAGGCCTATGCCACCTGAAGAAATCCTCCAGTAAAATCTCAGAAGCTAGTACCATATGCAGGATCAAGAAGACAGAAGCTATCACGCTGCCAAACAGTATTGGCCTTCTCCTGATGGCTACGCAAGCAACAGCTATTTCCCAGTCAGTCTCTTCTTGTCACCTTGAGGCATACGCCCCCTGAAGATATCTGCTAGTGATCGCAGAAGTCTGTAACCTATGTAGGGGCATGAAGAGAGCACCCACACTATTGGCAAAGTACCAACTTGCTGTACATTTAGTTTCTTTCTGTCACAGTGGATATGGAGCCTCATCACATCAGCTTCTCATGTGTAGAAATATGGAAACAGTATTACAAAGCACTGTTAGCCACACTGATTTCCTGTAGCCAAGCACTATTTGTTCTCTCATGAAGACTGGCAATTACCAGTATAGCAACTATTCTTTGCACCAGCCAGTATCCTATTCAGAGATCTGTGTGCCGTATATGTGGAACTGTCAACCTATTCTAGATTTCATATTAGCTGAGCATCAACTTACCCTCAAGTCATTCTCTGCATAGGAGGATGCCCCAATCATTACCAGAACCAGCTGCTGCTCATAGCAGCAGATACAATTCTAGATGGGGACGTGAACTGTTGACCTCTTTCTACCCGCCCAGTCAGTGCCTTCTTCTTTTCAAGGAAGCAGAGCAGCAGCACCTCTTCTTATCAGTAATGCAGTATCAACATGACAGCCAGTTTGTTCATGTGAGTAAATTCTGCCCAAATTTTCTTAACACTCTCTAAACATGCTAATGCGTAACAAGCATGCTTTTGATCAGCACAGGTACTGTACAAGTTATGTGCATGTTTTCTGTAGAATAAATGAATGATAGTAAACCTGGAAAGGTTCAATGGCTCCATAGTTTTAGAAGTATGTATACCATGTCATGGAAAGGAAGGTTGCTGGGAGAACTTCACCTGCATTAAATAGCATTGTTGTTATCTACATTCCAAGACTTAGATTTAATTACATGGTACTCTTAGTTTCTAAAACAAATGATAAAGTGAGCTTGTTTTGAACATTATAGGCCCATCAAACTTTCTATTTTATAAGTTATTTGATATTGGTAATGGCTGATTTCAACTTGACTAGCGTATTTTCCATTGTTGTACACTATTTGATAGGTTCTTAATCAATGCTTCATTATCTTAATTATATACCTGAAGATACTACCTAAAACAATGGGGCCGATTCCGATCTCGGTCGGAGGCGCACCCAATACTATTCGGTCGGGAAAAAAGCCATGCGAAAGCCAGTTTCCCGACCGATCCGTACAGTACACCGAACGAGCAAGTACGATGCGCACAACAGCAAAAATCCCGGCCGAGCCGTACTCACCCAAACCAGGTCCTGTTCTCCGACCGAGGCGAATCCGGAAACGCCGAATCGAGTCGCACGGAAGGGAAAATGCAGCCCCGTCCGGCCGGACAAGTACGATGCGCTTCCGTACGCGCCGAACCCGCCGCTACGCACGGCACGTCAAAGCATCCGGGAGAGGCGCACATAAGCTCCGAATCGCGCCACAACACGATCCACGGCTACGAGACGAACACAGCACCGACGAGGACGACGCGAAGCGACGAGGACGAAGCCAAGCGACGAGGACGACGCGAAGCAACGAGAAGGACGAACGACACGAACCAACCATGAATCCCTTCGTCCCGATCATACCAATATTCTACATCTACTACCGGAACAGGCACGGACGCGTACGGCGCAGAAGGTAAGTCAGACACCAACCACAAAACACATACAACACGTACACGACACATCACACACATACACTGGGAATCTGAATATACTTACACCAGCAACAGCAGCACCATAGGGGCGGGATGCCCATCACCAATGCCACATATGCACACAGGGGCCTGAATGCGCGCCACCACCCCAACCCAGGGGGGCTGGATGCCAACCACCACAACCACCCTCAACCAGGGGGCAGGATGCCTACCACTACTACCACCCTCACCCAGGGGGGCAGGATGCCCACCACTACTACCACCCTTAGCCAGGGGGGCTGGATGCCTACCACCACCCTTAGCCAGGGGGGCTGGATGCCTACCACTACTACCACCCCCACCCAGGGGGCAGGATGCCTACCACTACTACCACCCTTAGCCAGGGGGCTGGATGCCTACCACTACTACCACCCTCACCCAGGGGGCAGGATGCCCACCACTACTACCACCCTCACCCAGGGGGGCAGGATGCCCACCACTACTACCACCCTTAGCCAGGGGGGCTGGATGCCTACCACCACCCTTAGCCAGGGGGGCTGGATGCCTACCACTACTACCACCCCCACCCAGGGGGCAGGATGCCTACCACTACTACCACCCTCACCCAGGGGGGCAGGATGCCCACCACTACTACCACCCTCACCCAGGGGGCAGGATGCCCACCACTACTACCACCCTTAGCCAGGGGGGCTGGATGTCTACCACCACCCTTAGCCAGGGGGGCTGGATGCCTACCACTACTACCACCCTCAACCAGGGGGGCAGGATGCCTACCACTACTACCACCCTCACCCAGGGGGCAGGATGCCCACCACTACTACCACCCTTAGCCAGGGGGGCTGGATGCCTACCACCACCCTTAGCCAGGGGGGCTGGATGCCTACCACTACTACCACCCCCACCCAGGGGGCAGGATGCCTACCACTACTACCACCCTCACCCAGGGGGGCAGGATGCCCACCACTACTACCACCCTCACCCAGGGGGGCAGGATGCCCACCACTACTACCACCCTTAGCCAGGGGGGCTGGATGCCTACCACCACCCTTAGCCAGGGGGGCTGGATGCCTACCACTACTACCACCCTCAACCAGGGGGGCAGGATGCCTACCACTACTACCACCCTCACCCAGGGGGGCAGGATGCCCACCACTACTACCACCCTCACCCAGGGGGGCAGGATGCCCACCACTACTACCACCCTTAGCCAGGGGGCAGGATGCCTACCACTACTACCACCCTCACCCAGGGGGCAGGATGCCCACCACTACTACCACCCTTAGCCAGGGGGCTGGATGCCTACCACTACTACCACCCTCAACCAGGGGGGCAGGATGCCTACCACTACTACCACCCTCACCCAGGGGGCAGGATGCCCACCACTACTACCACCCTTAGCCAGGGGGCTGGATGCCTACCACCACCCTTAGCCAGGGGGGCTGGATGCCTACCACTACTACCACCCCCACCCAGGGGGCAGGATGCCTACCACTACTACCACCCTCACCCAGGGGGCAGGATGCCCACCACTACTACCACCCTCACCCAGGGGGGCAGGATGCCCACCACTACTACCACCCTTAGCCAGGGGGCTGGATGCCTACCACCACCCTTAGCCAGGGGGGCTGGATGCCTACCACTACTACCACCCTCAACCAGGGGGGCAGGATGCCTACCACTACTACCACCCTCACCCAGGGGGGCAGGATGCCCACCACTACTACCACCCTCACCCAGGGGGGCAGGATGCCCACCACTACTACCACCCTTAGCCAGGGGGCAGGATGCCTACCACTACTACCACCCTCACCCAGGGGGGCAGGATGCCCACCACTACTACCACCCTTAGCCAGGGGGCTGGATGCCTACCACTACTACCACCCTCAACCAGGGGGGCAGGATGCCTACCACTACTACCACCCTCACCCAGGGGGGCAGGATGCCCACCACTACTACCACCCTTAGCCAGGGGGGCTGGATGCCTACCACCACCCTTAGCCAGGGGGGCTGGATGCCTACCACTACTACCACCCCCACCCAGGGGGCAGGATGCCTACCACTACTACCACCCTCACCCAGGGGGGCAGGATGCCCATCACTACTACCACCCTCACCCAGGGGGCAGGATGCCCACCACTACTACCACCCTTAGCCAGGGGGGCTGGATGCCTACCACCACCCTTAGCCAGGGGGCTGGATGCCTACCACTACTACCACCCTCAACCAGGGGGGCAGGATGCCTACCACTACTACCACCCTCACCCAGGGGGCAGGATGCCCACCACTACTACCACCCTCACCCAGGGGGGCAGGATGCCCACCACTACTACCACCCTTAGCCAGGGGGCAGGATGCCTACCACTACTACCACCCTCACCCAGGGGGGCAGGATGCCCACCACTACTACCACCCTTAGCCAGGGGGCTGGATGCCTACCACTACTACCACCCTCAACCAGGGGGGCAGGATGCCTACCACTACTACCACCCTCACCCAGGGGGGCAGGATGCCCACCACTACTACCACCCTTAGCCAGGGGGGCTGGATGCCCACCACCACCCTTAGCCAGGGGGCTGGATGCCTACCACTACTACCACCCTCAACCAGGGGGCAGGATGCCTACCACTACTACCACCCCCACCCAGGGGGCAGGATGCCTACCACTACTACCACCCTCACCCAGGGGGGCAGGATGCCCACCACTACTACCACCCTTAGCCAGGGGGGCTGGATGCCTACCACTACTACCACCCTCACCCAGGGGGGCAGGATGCCCACCACTACTACCACCCTTAGCCAGGGGGCAGGATGCCTACCACTACTACCACCCTCACCCAGGGGGGCAGGATGCCCACCACTACTACCACCCTTAGCCAGGGGGCTGGATGCCTACCACTACTACCACCCTCAACCAGGGGGGCAGGATGCCTACCACTACTACCACCCTCACCCAGGGGGGCAGGATGCCCACCACTACTACCACCCTCACCCAGGGGGGCAGGATGCCCACCACTACTACCACCCTTAGCCAGGGGGTGCCAGATGCCCACCACTACCACCCTTAGCCAGGGGGCAGGATGCCCACCACTACTACCACCCTTAGCCAGGGGGGCTGGATGCCTACCACCACCCTTAGCCAGGGGGGCTGGATGCCTACCACTACTACCACCCCCACTCATAGGATGGACAATGCATGACACAACAAGCACACCACAACCTAGGGAATGCAAGATTAAGACATCCCCCCACCACCATGACAAGCGTGTGAGCAGGCTGTGTCAAATGCCTACAACACCGAACATGACATTGAACATACAATGTGACCCCCTAGCACATGTGCCACACATATATGTGTGTGGCACCCACAATGCAAGCAGCCCATGACCATTGTGGCAATGGGGCCTAAACCCCCATCATCACAGTGACCAAAAGGCAAGTGTGGGGTCCATAGCTGAAGCACATTTTGACCATTGTGGCAATGGGGCCTAAACCCCCATCATCACAGTGACCAAAAGGTAAGTGTGGGGTCCATAGCTGAAGCACAGTTTGACCATTGTGGCAATGGGGTCTAAACCCCCATCATCACAGTGACCAAAAGGCAAGTGTGGGGTCCATAGCTGAAGCACATTTTGACCATTGTGGCAATGGGGTCTACACCCTCATCATCACAGTGACCAAAAGGTAATTGTTGACAAAGAAAGAGCTGCAACTGCCAAACTGCATGGATCATTCCTGGTCACAGAACCAAAAACTCATCTGTGGCAAAGTAGTGTATGTGTCCCATTGCAACATAAATTGGGGGAGCCAAATACTGCAGTGCAAATGAAACATTCCTTTGGCCATGTGCAGACAAACAACACCCATGGTGGCTGAGACCGTCAACAGTCATCAATGACACAATGACAGAAGTGACCATCAGAATGCAGAACCACATATTTGCACCAATGGGCACACAAATGCAGATACCCTGTGGAGACAGCAGATGTGAGGTGAACAGATACCATACCATGGCAGCAATGGGACACACAAACCATGATCACTGTGCTGACCGATGACCTAGGAGTCCCAGGGACAGCAGGGGAAACACACCAAACAACATACAGCCAATGGCACACCCAAGATATGCCAATGCAGTGGTGCAGATGCACAAACACAAACAGGCAGACCAACACTGTCATCATACACAGCAGGTGAGGGGTGGGGGTGCCATTGTCCCCAGGCAACAACACAACACATGAGGAGAGCTGAATACCAATCATACAGATGTGCATACACTGCCACACTAAGGTAACTCATGGATCCAAATCCCCTATGTGGGCAAGCAGGCATTGACAGGTGAGAGGGAGCACAAAACACACATGTCACACAGGCACGTAGGAACAACAACTGACACAGCAAGTCACAGACACACCACAGCACCACCCCCAGGGCCCCCACAATGTGGTGACCCTGGGCTGAAGAAAAATACCACTGTGATGACAAAGCTAAATGTCGTTCACACTGTGAACCACAGTCAGGTGTCCTGAGCAACTAACTACCATCACACCTACACAAGCACAAATCAATCAGCATGGCCAGTAAGCCAAGGCCAACATGGAGGCAGGGGACTAGCCGGGCAACAACTCTCATCTGCACACACTCAACACCACACCCCTCGACCTCCAACAATGTGCAGCAGTGAAGTACACATGCACTGGTGACATTGCACATGCACCCATTACTATTCCAGGGTGGTGGGTGGGAACCAAGGTGTAGAAACACATCACACATGGACACTCAACAAGACTCCTGAATGTCTGACACACTGCACACTACGCTGTACATGGACATGACGGCAATACCACACCGACCAATGGGATCCCAGCCACAGTCACACACCAATGAAGAAACCAAGGTCACCCACAAAGAACACACATAGACAACAACCAACATTGCAGCCCGGACCCTAAGGAGTGCCAGCAGTCACACACACAACGTGTCACAATCACTGAAAGATAACACAAACTGGAAATCACATGACAGGGGCAAACAACAAGTGCCAAAGGGAAACCTGACTGTGACCCATCTGCGTCAGCACACAAACTCTGCCCTGACAGCAAACACACCTATGGGTGACACCCTGATGACCAGTAATGTGCCATGCACCCACATCACAGAGAACACAGGGAGAAGACTTTGGGGAACATAGCTCAAGTCAGCAAGCATCACAAACAGGTACAACACTAGGGATCACAGCATGCGCAGATGAATGGAAGTGAACACACAGACATGCACATACAACACACACCTTGGGCGCAGGCAATGTCACACGTGTACACACTGCCATGAGGGGACTCCACTCCTGTGTGAGGAAAGCTGTGCCATATGTTGCCTCAGTAGGGCCCCATCATGTCAGCTGAGCACTTGGTCACACAATCAACAATTAGCACCAAATGAGGGCTCCCATCACATCAGCCTGGTCATGGATGTGCCAACGGAATCATCAGCACAGATCCAACACACTTGTATAGCAATGTTGCACTGACTACACGGATGAGTCCCTCCCCATTGATGCCCAAACCTGCATGTCCACTGGAGATGGCAACACGGTCAGGGAAGTAGACAAATGCAACGATGGCAGGCACAACAGATGTGCAGGGGTGGAAGCCACAGATGTGAAATTGCCAATGTAAGTAGGAAACCCATTGCCAAATACTGAACACATGACACCCTCAGATGCTGCTATTGATGACATGGATACACCACATGATAGGACACATTCCCCCTGGACCACATGGGTTCCTGCACAGTAACACTTCATAATCATGAGACCAGATATCACCATCACTGCAGCAAGGGCATGGTTAGCTGCACCAACAACATGTACATCTGAAGCATGAGCACTAGAGAAAAGAAAGTTGCTTTATTCAGCATATGTGTTGAGGCCAAACGAAGTCCTGAAAAAAGAGCAAAGGCCAATGGCCAGTCCATTGTCAAAGTTCAAACAGGGTGACACTGGCAGATGTCACCCTACGCATGCCTGCACAATACCAGGGACAATCCACTAGGAGGGGCAACCGGGGGGCAGGCCAGGCACCGCAGGGACAGGATCAGGGCTCACCAGGGGAGTCAGGGAAGGGGTGGTGGGTGCTGGAGAGCCACTGACAACTGCAGTGGAGGTGTCTGACATGGTGTGTGCCGGCACAACTGGGGGGCATGACACAGATGTCGTGGGTGCCGGCACAACTGCAGTGGACCCTGCAGATGGGGTGGACAGGTCCGCCACTGCAGTGCCCAAGTCAGACAGGGCGGTAGTGGACTCCACTGCAGTGCCTACCTCCAGGGGAGGAGAATGGGGAACAGGCAAGGTGGGTTGGACAGAGGGGGAGGACACCCTCACCACATCAGTGGCACAGACAAGCGCAGCGGGGGTGTGGTGCTGGGAGAGCAAGTGGCAGGGGGAGAAGGCCGGAGCATCTTGGGGATGGTATATCTGTGGGTGGGGGAACCTGGGGCAGGGTGTGGTGGGGGCACCTGTGCAGTGGGGGCCTGAGGGATGGAGGACGGAGACCTTGTGCCTGAGCTGCAGGGCGGTGGCGGGGTCTTGCTCTTAGCACTCCGGGGGACTTGCGGGTGGGGGCCTCAGTCCGTCTGCGCCTGGGGGAGGGTGTCCGGGGGCGAGGGGCACTCTGCTCCGTGTGGGTGGGCTTCCTCTTCCCCCGGGATGCTGGAGCAGCTTCATCGGTGGGGAAGAGGCCGAGGTCACAGAGGAAGAGCTGCTGTGACTTTGGGGTTGCAGGTGAGGCAAGGGAGGGTGCTTTGGAGGGAGAGGGAACTGAGGACTGCGCAGTGCATGTGGATGCGTGTGTGTGTTCCAGGGCCCCATCCCCTGTGAGTCTGGCTTCAGTCCCCTGAATGTGCTTGCGTGTGCGTTTTGTCATTGGCGTGTGTGTCAGTGTGCTGGATGTGTGTGTGCTGGTGTGTGCCAGTGTGTGTGTGCCTGGGATGGGTAAGGTGCTGGGGAGTGTGGATGGAGCAAAGGCAGGAGGGGTGAGGGACCGTTTGAGGAGGGACACTGCTGCCGTCAGGGAGGAGTCCATGGACCTATTGCCCCTCTGTAGGTCAGACATGCCCGATGAGATGCCCTCCATGAACGACACCAGCTGAGTCAACAGCGCGGTGTGCGCATGGAGGACACTCAGCATGGCTGTCTGCCCTACATGGAGCTGGCGAAGGAGGTACACAGACTCCTCACTCAGGGCAGCAGGGGACACAGGGGCAGGGGGTGCGGTGCCTGGCCCAAAGGAGACACGCTCCCGGACATGGGAGCCTCCACGGACCTGGGGAATGGGAGCCGATGGGAGGGCGGTGGTGGTGCTGGTGGTGGCGGGGACAGCAACACTAGCTGGGGTGTGGTGGCTGCTGACACCCGCCTCCACAAGGGAGTCATCCTCCGAGTTGCTCTGGTCCTCAGCTGAGGTGGATGCTGCTGAGGACTCCTCGGTGTGGCTCCCCTCGCCCTCCGTGCCACTGGGTCCCTCCGACCACTCCTCGGCTGCTGACCCAGTCTGGCTCTCCGGCTCCTCCTGGTCCGTGGAGCTGTCCCCTTCCGTGGCCGTGGATGTATCTGCAAACAATGGGGAAACAGACAGACATCAGTCACCTGCACATAACGCACACACCACTGTGAGCACAGCACATCACAGAGCAAGCCCTGGCATCATTAGTTGTACATTGCTAAAAGTGCACTAATTGAACAGGAGAAGTCAATTGTCAGTCTGATGCCAAGCATGGCACTCACATCCCACATGGCCTTGCACCCATCTGTCTGGTGTCTGTTGGATTGCAACACCCCAGTGTTGACACATGCACCAAGTACACAGTAGTTGGACAGTGCAGAGGACACGGTGTGGACACATCACAGCTCTTGCCACTGAGTCAGTACAGGTTTACGGATGTAAGGGATGCCCAGAGTCAAATAGGAAATGCATGTGATGCATACCAGCGACAGACACCATGATGCACCCATGTCCTGATAGCCAGCGCCACTATGGTGTGCATGTAGCACATGTCACTCCCCTGCAGGATCACCAATCAGTAGACACATGCCATGGCGGAGGCATGACTGCAAAGTCATACATCACTGTCTCAGTGATGTATGACTTTGCAGCCAGACAACAACACTCTGCACTGTGTCACAATAGTAGGTCATGGGGAATGCAAGTCCTGGAGCTGCACAAGTGCACATGTACATCCCCCCCACAACACATCCTCTTAACCCTCATCTGTCCAGGTCATACCTATTGGACATATGGGAGACCTGTGACACTACCCTACATGTCAGAATACAGGCATTGTGTAAGCAATGGACCCACCCATGATGCCCACCACAGAGTCAGGGAAACAGATGCTGTCTCCCACCTTGAGTCAAGCAAACTGCAAGGACACAGTCCTAAGTGACAGAATTCCCTGCATGTAAGGGCCACACCTGGGTATCAGATGAGGAGTGGGCAGTGCACAATAGAGGGACATGGCTCCTGGACAACATGACTGCTGTACTGTGGCAGTTCAACCTGGCCCGAGGAGGGCACATAACATGTTAGACAGAGTACACAGTGCAGTCTTTGACTCACCCCTCCTTGCTGCTCTCTGGCCTTCAGCTGCCCATCCAGGTCTGGAAAGACCACCGCCAGGATCCTGAGCATGTGGGGGGTCAGGGTCCGTGTTCCGCCCCTCCTGCGAGGAGGCGACAGCTTCAGCTGGACCCGTGCAATCCTCCGGGTCCAGCCCCGAAGGTCCTGCCACCTCTTTTGGCAGTTGCGGATCCGGCGCTTGTAGACCCCCACGGACCGGACAGCCCGGACGATGTCCTTCCAGATCTCATGCTTCCGATGGGCAGAAGCCTGTCAGGATGACAAAGTGATAAGGACATTACTACACATGCAACATATCCGTGCATGACACAGTTGCATATACATGTCGCAATCACAGGGGCACATGGTGTACCCAGGCAGTGCACGGCTGCCCATGGACAGTTTTCCAGAAGTCACTACATGGTATCATAGCATGGGGAGTAAAACCCTGTTCAGAAGCACTGTCACTGCACCATACCTGTCCAGTGCAAGTCACTACACACTATGGGGGTGACAACTACTCAGTGAGCCTGCTAGCCAGTGGTGTGCTGACTCTCAGCCTTGCTAGTCAGACAAAATGCACATTCAGAAAGGCAGTGCACAGAACACTCACCTGCTCCCCTGGTGTCCCATACAGCTTGCTGTACTGTGGAAGTAGGCTGTCCAGCAGGGCCTGGTTCTCTTCAAGGCTGAAGGCTGGGGCTCTCTCCACAGTACGTGCCATTGCAGGGTCCAGAGGGGCAGAGACAGCAGCAGTGCAGTGGCAGATGTCGTCCTGGAGCATGTAGTGCAGGCAAGTGGGCTCTCAGGGGAACATGCAGCAATATATATGTGCTGGAGAGGCAGATACTGTCCCTTGTGTCCAAAGTGATAGGTCCAAGTCGTTTGCATCTTCTGAATCTGGCCAATCCATGGAATAGCAGCACCAAAACACGCCCACAGCATCCTTCAAATCTTCAACTTCATGACATACATTATTTTGCAACATTGTTGTGGGTGACCAACTGATTTTCCAGCAACCGACTCGTTCGAATATTCAAAAACGCGTCCGTTGCCAGGCAAGCCCATTGTCAATGGGTGCGCACCGATCGGTCCATTGCTGTTCAACGCGCACAGGGGTACAACGCGTACCCGCACACATTGAAAGCAATGGGCCGGCCGGAGGCACCGATCGGTCCATTGCTGTTCAACGCGCACAGGGGTACAACGCGTACCCGCACACATTGAATGCAATGGGCCGGCCGGAGGCACCGATCGGTCCATTGCAGTACAACGCGCACAGGGGTACAACGCGTACCCGCACACATTGAATGCAATGGGCCGGCCGGAGGCACCGATCGGTCCATTGCTGTTCAACGCGCACAGGGGTACAACGCGTACCCGCACACATTGAAAGCAATGGGCCGGCCGGAGGCACCGATCGGTCCATTGCTGTTCAACGCGCACAGGGGTACAACGCGTACCCGCACACATTGAATGCAATGGGCCGGCCGGAGGCACCGATCGGTCCATTGCAGTACAACGCGCACAGGGGTACAACGCGTACCCGCACACATTGAATGCAATGGGCCGGCCGGAGGCACCGATCGGTCCATTGCTGTTCAACGCGCACAGGGGTACAACGCGTACCCGCACACATTGAAAGCAATGGGCCGGCCGGAGGCACCGATCGGTCCATTGCTGTTCAACGCGCACAGGGGTACAACGCGTACCCGCACACATTGAATGCAATGGGCCGGCCGGAGGCACCGATCGGTCCATTGCAGTACAACGCGCACAGGGGTACAACGCGTACCCGCACACATTGAATGCAATGGGCCGGCCGGAGGCACCGATCGGTCCATTGCTGTTCAACGCGCACAGGGGTACAACGCGTACCCGCACACATTGAAAGCAATGGGCCGGCCGGAGGCACCGATCGGTCCATTGCTGTTCAACGCGCACAGGGGTACAACGCTGCACCGCGCACACATTGAATGCAATGGGCCGGCCGGAGGCACCGATCGGTCCATTGCAGTACAACGCGCACAGGGGTACAACGCGTACCCGCACACATTGAATGCAATGGGCCGGCCGGAGGCACCGATCGGTCCATTGCTGTTCAACGCGCACAGGGGTACAACGCGTACCCGCACACATTGAATGCAATGGGCCGGCCGGAGGCACCGATCGGTCCATTGCTGTTCAACGCGCACAGGGGTACAACGCGTACCCGCACACATTGAATGCAATGGGCCGGCCGGAGGCACCGATCGGTCCATTGCAGTACAACGCGCACAGGGGTACAACGCGTACCCGCACACATTGAATGCAATGGGCCGGCCGGAGGCACCGATCGGTCCATTGCTGTTCAACGCGCACAGGGGTACAACGCGTACCCGCACACATTGAATGCAATGGGCCGGCCGGAGGCACCGATCGGTCCATTGCAGTACAACGCATCACTGTACATGTGACTGGCATATGTCAGCATGCCTGTCTCAGATGGACATATGCCAGCCACAGATAGCTCCCAGGGAGTGAGGGGCACACCTACATCACGACAGCCTGTCCAAACCTTATCATAAGGCATGTAAGGCTGCATTTCCTATTGTGTGTATGTTGGTGTACATGTTGTCCTGTGGGTGTCACCTGTGGGCAGCCACCCCCAGGCTGTGCACGTGTTCATGGGGACAGGATCATGGGTGTTACGTGTACGTGACCACTGTGATGTGCAACTGTTCATATCTGTGCATGTGCCATGGTCACATTTCACAGTGGTGTTTGTGTATGTCATGTCACATACCCCGTGAGTCCCATGTGGGACGGTATGTTTGAGCCAGGGTGTCCCAGTGGCACAATAGTGATGGCCCTCCACAGTCTTTGTGCATGTAGTGTTTACAATGTCTCTGATTTCATGTGCACAATGGGAGACAGTCTCCACATCCACGTTGTGTGTGCATGGACTCTGATGTTGTGCGTGTGTGTCACAGACGTCCATGGCTCTCCTGCCATGGCAAGTGTGGCCACTACCTGTGGGGGTCATGTTTGTTTTGTTGTGGTGTACACATGATACTCCAGGTGATGCCAGTGTCCATGTGGCATTACAGGGTCCCTGGGAATGTGCCTGTCGTTGAGCTGTGGTGCCTGGGGCACATCTGTCCTCACATGTCACTGGGGGTGACTGTGACACAGCATCATGATATCCAATGGGCCAACCTGGGACAAATTGATGCCACCTGTAGGACCGTGTTGACAGATGTTGGCCATGTATGTACCATAAATGTCGTTCCGGTACTGCACACTTCATGTAGTTGTGCCTCATGATGATGTATGTTGGGATCTTGAGTGTGTTCAATGCCGCATATGTGGGGTGACTGACGATCTTGCTTACTTCTCCTCTGCACTGCAGGGCTCCTGCTGTCCATCGGCCATTCCCAGACCTGGCAACGATGGTGGAACGGGACAGCATCCGACGGTACCGCTTCACCAGGCAGCTGATTGAGGATTTGGCAGTGCAGTTGTCCCCACATTTGCAGCCTGGCCGGCCGTATCCTACAGCGCTGACCCCCAAGGTGAAGGTGATGGCAGCCCTACACTTCTTTGCCACCGGTACCTTCCAACATACTGTGGCGTCTGCTGGTGGGATGTCACAGACCATGTTCAGCCGTGTGCTCCGCGATGTTTTGGCGGCAATGTTGCTCTTCCTGAACCGGTACATCTATTTCCCTAGACTGCGACGACTCACTGACGTGAAGAGTGACTTTTATGCCCTGGGGAGGATGCCGCATGTCATTGGCTCCATTGATGGGACACATGTGGCTTTGGTACCACCACAGGCCCAGGAGCAGGCCTACAGGAACCGCAAGCACTACCACTCGGTCAATGCACTGGTGGTGTGTCTTGCAGACATGACCATCACACACGTGTGTGCCCGTTTCCCTGGTTCAGCACACGATGCCTTTGTGATGAGGAGTAGTCGCATCCCCAGGTTGATGGCACAGATGCAGAACCAGCGAGCCTGGCTTGTCGGTGTGTACTGACTTTGTGCCATTGTGTGTGATCTGATCTGTAGTATTCCGCCCACTTTTCCAAGTCAGCTGATGTGCACTTGTCTGTCCGTAGGTGACTCGGGATACCCCAACATGCCGTGGTTGCTGACACCCCTCAGGAACCCTGTGACACCTGCCCAGATGCGCTACAATGAGGCACATGGTCGGACCAGGAGAGTGATTGAGCGGACCTTTGGTCTCCTGAAGAGCCGCTTCCGCTGCCTGGACAAGACCGGAGGGTCCCTCCCATATGCCCCTGCGAAAGTGTGCAAGATTATCATCGTCTGCTGCATGCTCCACAACCTGGCAGTGCGGAAGGAGTTGCCTCTCATCCAGGATGACGATGACCAACATCCGCCACCTGTGGAGGATCCTGGCCTGGACCACGATGCCAGTGACGATGATGATGATGATGGTGATGGTGATGTCCGCACACAGCTCATCACCAACTTCTTTAGCTGAATGTGAGTATCCTGAGGTGTCATGTGAATGATGTGAGTTGGCATGATGTGTGGGTGGTGCTCTGGTGCTGTTGGAGTGTGTCCATGGGCTACTTGACAGGATGTGTGTTGCGATGTGTGGTGACAGGTGGGCTGTACTCCCCAACAGTGTTGACATGCTAACTTGGTTCTGGGTGGGTATCTTGTAACATGTATTGTGCATGAGTTTTGCTGTTCTGTCCTGTACTGCATTGCTTTTGACTGTGTGTCATTTCTGTCCTTCACAGGGTACTTTCAGATTCGTTTGGTGAACTGTGTCCACCGACGACGTGATTGCACATCCAGGCTGGTAGCTGTTGTGTCCCTACAGGTGATGTGCGCCACACCCATGGACTTCCTTCTGTCTACAGTTGTTGACTGTGTGCCCGCTACCAGGTGGGGTTACCTTGCATCTGTAGTGGTTACGGCATGTTGCTACTGTGTAATAAACCTGTGCTTCACTTAGTGATGTGCGTTGTCTGTGGTCACACATTTGACTGCCATTTGCTTACTGCACCTGTGGGCTACTTGACTACAACTGGGAATGGGTGTGGTGTCTGTGCATTGCACCGTCTTCCCTGGCAACATCAGTGTAGGCAATGAGTCAGATGGCCTAGGTGTGTATGTGTTGTGTAGCCCTGGTGGTGTGTCTCCCTCATATGTGTCACGTTGCCTGTACTCACATGCCTGTGTTGTCCTTGCTGTTGCAGTTCGCATACACTGTGTAATTTTGCAGTTCATCATCCCCATAACAGCACCCACGTTGGAATCACGACAGAGGCAAGTATGGTGTATTAGTGTGTTTATTGTGATAATAGTGCATAGGATGGATTGTGCTGTACATGAATCTTGCAATCCCAAGTTCCTAGATGAATAGAAAGTCCAGGTAGACAGGATCCCCAGTATCGGGGCCACTGTTGTCTGACACATTGTTCCAACTTATACTCCCCATGCAATGTGTGGGAGTAGTGTTGCCATCAACAGGGTGAACAGTCTGTGCACAAAGGCGAAAATCCAGAACAGGTTCAGGCTTCCTGGGAGTTGCGCTTGGCCATCAGCCTCTCACTTTCCCCTCCTCGGACGACCCCTCTTCTTGGGGGGGGCCCTCAAGTGCAGGCTGCTGCGGTGCAGGGGACTCTCCGCCAGAGTCCTCCTCCCTCCCTGTGGCAGTTGCAGTTTGTTCGGTACCAGATGTTGTTGGCACACAGGGAGGTGTGGACTGGTTGCTGTTCATCTGGCGGAGGCATTGTAAAATGTCCCTGTGCACCGCCGTCATCTCATGTAGTACATCCCACTTGGACTCCACGCGGGTCATGTGGGAGTCCACACGTGACATGTGGGAGTCCACACGTGACATGTGTGACTCCACTTGGGACATGTGGGAGTCCAAGCGGGCATGATGGGCAGCCTGCTGCTGTTTAATGTCTCTGAGGAGCCCCACTACCTGGCTGAGCTCTCCGGTGCTGGACTGGTACGCATCAGCTATGCGTACCAGTTGTGGGTCTTCATGCACACCAGCAACGTCTGCAAGCAGCGACCTCTGTCTCCCACCCCTCCCACCACCCCTGCTGACATGTGCAGTGTGTGCAGTTGCACGCACAGATAACCCTGGTCCACCTTGGGGGTTGGTGGTGGTGGTGGTGTCCATGGCCCCAGGTTGGTCCAGGGTCACTGCGCTGGTGTTGTTCCTTATTCTGTCCATGTCGGCAGGGATGGTATTCGTGGTGACAGTCGTTGGAGGGGTGGGTGCAGGGGTGCAGCTGGTGGACCTGCTGGTGCTGCAGCTGGTGGTCCTGCTGGTGCAGCATGTTGACTTGCACCGGATGTGCCAGGTTGTTCTTCATCGTCCGAGGAGGACAGAGGCTGTACGACGCCAGTGAGCTCGGCATCCTCTTGAGCCTGGGACTGGGACTCCTCAGCGTCTGCTGCTGTGTCCCTATCATCACCTGTTTTTGGGAGACACAAACAATGTATGTCATGTTTCTGCAGGCATCAGTGGTTGACACACCTGACAGTTGTGACTGTGCCTCGGGGTGCGGGCCTGTACATTGTATTGTCCTAAGTCGTCACAGTCAGGGGTTGATATTGGTGTGGCACATTGTCCTGCATTATTTGGGCATTTCTATGTATTCTCTGGGGTGTGAACATGGTCTGCATTGATTGTGTTTGGTTGACAGCCAGACCTCCTTCCCACCCACCCACCCACCCAGTCAGTTATCCCACCATGGAACGTGCTTGCATTGCAGGGAGTGTAAGTTGTCTCTCAGGATGTCAGTCAGTGGTGTCCTGCTGTTTGTTGGTGCACAGTTGGCAGCAGGGCCTTGTGCTCCCCACAGCAGTAGCCAGTGTCAGCCATCTTGTGAGTCCTTCTCCACTCCCTGTGATGTGAGCATGGTTCAGGGTGGTGTTGATGGGACAGTTGTGGGGGTGAGCTATGTTTGTGACTACGTCTCCCATCATGCTATTGCCTCCACCCCCCTTCCCAGCATGCCCATGCTTCCTTCCTTTTGACTCTGCTTCCCTGTGGGGTGGGCTGGCTGTGCTGACAGGATGGCTGGGAGTGTTGTCCTGGCAGTTGTTTGGCTAAGAGTCCCAAGAGTGTCCCTGTGCTTCACACAACATAACCCAGGGTGGTGGTGCTTTGTGGGATCTTGTGTTAGGATGGAGGGCATTGCATTCTACCAGGTGGGTACTGTGGAGTTTGTGTTGGGGGGGTGTGAGGGGAGGTGCTGGTGACTATAGTCAGTGCTGCAAGTCCCCCTTCCCACCCAGCCAGCCAGATAGCCCACCATGGAACGTGCTTGCATTGCAGGGAGTGTAAGTTGTCTCTCAGGATGTCAGTCAGTGGTGTCCTGCTGTTTGTTGGTGCACAGTTGGCAGCAGGGCCTTGTGCTCCCCACAGCAGTAGCCAGTGTCAGCCATCTTGTGAGTCCTTCTCCACTCCCTGTGATGTGAGCATGGTTCAGGGTGGTGTTGATGGGACAGTTGTGGGGGTGAGCTATGTCTGTGACTACGACTCCCATCATGCTATTGCCTCCACCCCCTTCCCAGCATGCCCATGCTTCCTTCCTTTTGACTCTGCTTCCCTGTGGGGTGGGCTGGCTGTGCTGACAGGATGGCTGGGAGTGTTGTCCTGGCAGTTGTTTGGCTAAGAGTCCCAAGAGTGTCCCTGTGCTTCACACAACATAACCCAGGGTGGTGGTGCTTTGTGGGATCTTGTGTTAGGATGGAGGGCATTGCATTCTACCAGGTGGGTACTGTGGAGTTTGTGTTGGGGGGGTGTGAGGGGAGGTGCTGGTGACTATAGTCAGTGCTGCAAGTCCCCCTTCCCACCCAGCCAGCCAGATAGCCCACCATGGAACGTGCTTGCATTGCAGGGAGTGTAAGTTGTCTCTCAGGATGTCAGTCAGTGGTGTCCTGCTGTTTGTTGGTGCACAGTTGGCAGCAGGGCCTTGTGCTCCCCACAGCAGTAGCCAGTGTCAGCCATCTTGTGAGTCCTTCTCCACTCCCTGTGATGTGAGCATGGTTCAGGGTGGTGTTGATGGGACAGTTGTGGGGGTGAGCTATGTCTGTGACTACGTCTCCCATCATGCTATTGCCTCCACCCCCTTCCCAGCATGCCCATGCTTCCTTCCTTTTGACTCTGCTTCCCTGTGGGGTGGGCTGGCTGTGCTGACAGGATGGCTGGGAGTGTTGTCCTGGCAGTTGTTTGGCTAAGAGTCCCAAGAGTGTCCCTGTGCTTCACACAACATAACCCAGGGTGGTGGTGCTTTGTGGGATCTTGTGTTAGGATGGAGGGCATTGCATTCTACCAGGTGGGTACTGTGGAGTTTGTGTTGGGGGGGTGTGAGGGGAGGTGCTGGTGACTATAGTCAGTGCTGCAAGTCCCCCTTCCCACCCAGCCAGCCAGATAGCCCACCATGGAACGTGCTTGCATTGCAGGGAGTGGAAGTTGTCTCTCAGGATGTCAGTCAGTGGTGTCCTGCTGTTTGTTGGTGCACAGTTGGCAGCAGGGCCTTGTGCTCCCCACAGCAGTAGCCAGTGTCAGCCATCTTGTGAGTCCTTCTCCACTCCCTGTGATGTGAGCATGGTTCAGGGTGGTGTTGATGGGACAGTTGTGGGGGTGAGCTATGTCTGTGACTACGACTCCCATCATGCTATTGCCTCCACCCCCTTCCCAGCATGCCCATGCTTCCTTCCTTTTGACTCTGCTTCCCTGTGGGGTGGGCTGGCTGTGCTGACAGGATGGCTGGGAGTGTTGTCCTGGCAGTTGTTTGGCTAAGAGTCCCAAGAGTGTCCCTGTGCTTCACACAACATAACCCAGGGTGGTGGTGCTTTGTGGGATCTTGTGTTAGGATGGAGGGCATTGCATTCTACCAGGTGGGTACTGTGGAGTTTGTGTTGGGGGGGTGTGAGGGGAGGTGCTGGTGACTATAGTCAGTGCTGCAAGTCCCCCTTCCCACCCAGCCAGCCAGATAGCCCACCATGGAACGTGCTTGCATTGCAGGGAGTGGAAGTTGTCTCTCAGGATGTCAGTCAGTGGTGTCCTGCTGTTTGTTGGTGCACAGTTGGCAGCAGGGCCTTGTGCTCCCCACAGCAGTAGCCAGTGTCAGCCATCTTGTGAGTCCTTCTCCACTCCCTGTGATGTGAGCATGGTTCAGGGTGGTGTTGATGGGACAGTTGTGGGGGGGCAATATGTGTGACTGCGACTCCCATGATGCTATTGGCTACACTGACTTGGCCAGCATAAACAGAATTCCTTCCTTTGAGTGGTCTTCACTGTGTGTTGGTGTTGTTGTGGTGGCTACATGTGTGGATGTGTGTGTTAGTTCTATTTGTGCCACTGCCTAGCTGTAGTTGTGGTTGTGTTTGTACATGTGTTGGCACAGTTGGATGTGACTTTTTTGATGGCATGTGTTGTGTTTATCTGACTGACATACACATTTTGGGATGATTCTGTTCTAGTTGCTGTGTAATTGCTATGTGTGCATGGTTTGACTCTCCCCTTGACAGTGATGTGTGTGTTTTGTGGCAGTTTATTGTGTACATTTGTTGTGTACTCACCAGGCTCTGGGATGTTCTCTAGTCCATATACGCTCACTGGCGGAAGGATGGCCCGCACCTTCTCCTCCCAGGGCCTGAGGTATATTGGCTTGGCAGGAGGGCCACTGCCGGTCTGTTGGCTGTTGCTGTAGTCTATCTTCAGCAGGTCCCGTACCCTCCTGCGCACGTCATACCACCTGTTCTGGATGTCCGTCTTTGTGCGCCGACATGATGATTGGGCGTTCACCCTGTTGATGATCCTCTCCCACATCTTGGTTTTCTGCGACATGGGGGTCTGTTGGACCAGAGTGCCAAACAGCTGTGGCTCCACCCTGAGGATCTCGTCTACCAGGACTTCCAATTCACAATCTAGGAACTTGGGATTCTTCTTGGGGGGCATGGTGATGGGTGGTGATGGTGAGTGATGTGTGTGTTGGTGTGCAGGTGAGGGTGTGTGAGTGTGTGTTTTGCTGGGTGTATGTGAGGTAGGTATTTGTTGGTGTGCTGATGGTGTGTGGCTTGTGTGAGGGATGAGCTGTGGGTGTGTGGTTGCTTTCTCTTGGGTGCTGGCAGTGAAATGGCATTTGCAAAGGCTCATGGTAGTGATTTGTGTCCTTTATATAGGTGGAGTTGTGGGTGTGTCTTTGTTCTCTGTCCCCACCCCCCCAGTATTTATTGGCTTGGTAATTGCTTGTTTGGCCTTTTTTGGTTGATTTTTCCTTTGTGCTGTTTGTGTATGTTGGAAACGTTCTTGTGACCGAGTCGGACCCTGCATTGGTCTCGTACGGTGTTTTCCGTTTCGTTCACGCTGTGTTTGTGCAGTTTTGTATGCTGCGTACGCGTCGGTCGCGGTGTATTGTGTTGCTTCGGCTCGGTTTTGTATGCGTGTCGGTCGTACGGCTTGTCCTCCGTCCGACTCGGTCGTGTTTTTCGCGCCTTGCATCGTACTTTGCGGGTTGGAGTTGGCGGGTACGATTCGGTCGGATTTGTTCCGGGTGCGTGTCGGTCGGTTGGATTCGCGTGTTTTTCCGGCCGGATTGCTATTTTCCGAGCGGCTCGGTCGGTCGGCTTGGTTTCCTGACGTGTCGGTCGGATTTATCGCGGCTTGCATCGTACTTGGCGTGTCGGGCGCCACTGGTACGTGTCGGTCGGTATTTTTCCGGATCCGAGTCGGTCGGTGCTTTTTCCGGCCCGAATCGGAATCGACCCCAATGTATCTATCTGCATTTTGAATAGAATTAGAAGTGTGTCTGTTTATAGGGTACTTCTTTTGTATCTGTAGAGATTTTCCAGCCTGTGTGTGTGATGTAAGTGACCACATGTTAGATGCATCACTTCCTGTGATAGCAGCAAGCCAAAGGTCATGCAATGTCGCTTCCTGTGATTTCATGGGGTCCAAAGGCCATGTGATGTCACTTCCTGTGATGTCATCAGGTGAAATGCCTTGCAATGTCACTTCCTGTGATGTCACCAGGTCAAAGTTCATGTGATGTCACTTCCTGTGACATCAGGTGGGGGTCACATGGCATGAGATGTCACTTCCGCTACCCCTGGCATTTTGATGAATCGATGTCCATGATAGGGGTTTGATAGTCTGGAAAGGTGTCCTCGAGTTGGCCTGTGAATCGCCCTTCCACTCAAAAGAGTGCTCTGATGCCAGAGTGCTGTAACAGGGGGAGACAATGACGTGACTTCAATGCAGAAGTAAGCGGTCAGAACATCTAATGCAAAAAATTAGACCTGCTCCAAAGTTCAAACTGGAGAGTAATGTCACTGCAATTGTCAAAATAAAATATATTCAATGCAAACATCTGTGTTAATCCTGTGGGATTGGTGGAGCCAAGTACTGCACCCATTAATCAAGGGCAGATGGTAGCTTGCAGATTTTCTTGCAGTGTACACCTGGGCCCTGTTTATGAGCTGAGAATTGCATTGTTCCTTATTGGGATTCTGCTGTGCAAAATCATAACTTGGAACGTGTTCCCGCACCTGGATTTTCTGGGTGCTGCAACACCAGGCTCAATTTTACTGGCTGTAAAGTCTGCCCATTACAATTGCATTGTGAAAGAGCTGTGTTGCTGCCCAGATCCAGTCCCCACCCCCTACTCGAACCTCGGGCAAGGCATAGTAGAGCATGTAATGCTCTGCCCACCAGATAACCTCACCACCCCCTCCTTCTGTCCACACCTTATACCAGCACGCTGCAGGCAGAGTGCGCTTCATTATGCCGCATAATTTGCCTTTTCTATTGTATAATTTAGTCAACCCTGTTGAATCATTTGTTACTTTTACAGCTGTTTAATTACAGTGCCCCTCACTATACTTTCCCTCTGTCTCATCAAAATCATGCTTTCAATTTCATTCTGTTCCCTTCCCATCTGACACTATAATGCCACCCCATATTAGTTACTTCAGTGTATTCATCAACATTGGCATGTATCGAAAACCATCATCTCTACTGCAGCCATAGCCGGTAGATGCCCAGAGTGGAACATACGAAGGATCTGCCCCACCGCCCTTCCACACAGCCAAGACACCAATCCATGCAATAGTTAAGAGAAGAACAATGATTCTTGTGACAGCCTCCTGTTGACTTGCCAAGAATGCTTTTTATCCACTAGGTAAGGTACTTAACTGCACCACGTGACGCTTTTCAACCTCCCCACCAAGAACACAACTCCCTTGAGTGACACCAGACTAACTGAGCCTTTTAAAACTGCTAGCCCTGGTACTGAAGACCATTCAAACAATGCTCCTAATATGCATCGTCCAAACCCCTTGAGCACTATAACGCTGCAAGAAACATGCAGTATGTCTGTTGCACCATGCACACCTCTGACTCCTCATTGAGGGTCAGGTCCTTCAGCCTCCACTGAAACATACTCCTCACGGACCAGCGAGCATTCACTGCTCTGAATACATACACCCCTGACAAACCCTGAGGTGGCTGATGATCTTACCTCTGCCATCTCCACATTCCCTAGACTAAACCCCTCACCCATTGCCCCCCTGCACATGTCAATTAAAATCAGGGAATTTAATGCAGAATTTACCATATGTGTCCTGTGATTGTAATTTCATTGTCTTTGATTCATCCATCATACTCTCTTCCGTACGTTCTATACCCCTTTAAAGCACCCAGTCAATCTGACTGCCTTCTTTCGTATGGAACTTCTTTCTCTTACTACGTTCAGAGTTTCTGGTAGAAATGCTAATGTCTTTCAATAAATATGATATATCAAGCTTATCACCTTCACTGGGTTTCGTTTGCGCTATTGGATTCATTTCTGAATCAGGCAATTTGTGACCTCCTGGCTTTTTCCAGAACACTCCATTTGTTTAGGATGGGTCAGGACTAAACAGCACATAGGTATACAGGAAAAGAAAGGAAAGAAACGCAAATAGGCTTCAAAACGCCCCACTAGAACGTCTCATCCAAGGCCTGAAGAAATATGATCACATCACCCCCATCCTGATGGACCACCATTGGCTCCCCTTGCGGGCCCGCACCATCTTCCAAACCAGCTTCATCATTTACAAAGCCATCACAACCAGCACCCACGCATATCTTGCAGACAAGCTTATGATCCCTGGTGGTACTCAGCACACCCACCACCAGGAGACCATCAGATTGCAGACTAAGACGTGTAAAAAAGAAAAAACAAGACAGCAGGCCTTTTCATCTATGCACCCAGCATCAGGACCAACGTCCCTGTATTCATCAGGACAGCACCAACATTGCTCCGATTTAGAAAAGAGTTGATGATTCACCTCTTTACCGAACATTACATCATGGTGTATTAACCACCCACAGCCAAGCCCCAGCTCCTCTTACTGACTTGACTTTAGGTTTGTCTTTGACTGATACAGCAGGTTTGCCAACACAAATACACATACATACATACTGGTTTGGACATAGGTGCCACTTTTAGGCCTGGGCTAATTGAGGAATCAAAAGTCCATTCTGCCCTGATGAAGAAACCCTCAATTTTCTTACATGATTTGCTGCTGCAGAAAATAATGCCTCTGGCGGCTGACTATGCCAGAACCTTAAAATTTGAAATACTTTATGAGTTCCATTTCCAGCGAAATCTGTGGCTTTTTGTCCACTGTACTAGGAAAATTGTGGTGTAAAATGAAAAGTTTAAAAATGATTTGGGCGTTTTGATGACAATATGTTTTTGCTATTCGCAACATGCAAGAAAAATAAAAAAAATATTAAAAAAGATTTTTTTTTATTTGGGCACAGAACTGTCAAAATCATTCTGGAGAGAGCAGACACCCTCACATGCTGAGTTCAATATGGGAGTGCTGTTAGTACATTATATTGGTTCTTTAAGCTCTTTGCCCAGTCCTGTAGGCGTTACGCTAAGTGGCTGGTAAAGAACAGCTCTACCTTCATGACCTCTGGGTAAAACGGAGCATCACACATATTGGACATAACAGAACTGCAAATGTATGTCAACCGCATACCTGTGAAAACTCAGTTCATACACATCAATGAACTTAAATGACAGGGGCTTATGTGCCTGCCGCAAAGCATGTTACAATGAAGATCACAGAACTCTACTTTATGTAGATGGTTCAGTAGGTTACTGCTTTTGCTTTTGCGATCCTTTTGCTACTTGCAGTTCATTAGTTACAATCCGCATATAGCACAGCGAGCTATGAACTGTCATCAAAGAGCTGCATGCAAACCGCAAAGTATAGGTTAGAACCTTATGTTTTATATCCAGTCTTTCATTATCCTAAGGTTGCAAAGAAGGAGCCATTTGGGTAGAAATAAATTCTTATTGGTCAAGCCAACCCAAGCCAATGTGTTAAGTTTCAAATCATGAGTTTGTGCTTTTCCAGACCAAGCACAACACAAAATATACTGTCAACCAGTATGGATGACATGTGATTCCTACACATTGTAATCCTCATGGTTATGCAGCATTTCCTATACACTGATTTACACATGTACTGTCTCTGTATAATGTGCATGTGATTTAAAGTGCCCTGACACCCTACACTGGTATGAGTAGTGCTATAAAACAAATGAAACGTATGTGAGACAAGGGTTATGGAGAAATGAGGGGCATTGGTGAAGCGTGGTCGTGAGGGAATCCATGGAGAAGGTCGTCACTGAAGGCACCAACTAAGATTGTCACATTGGGCGTAGCCAGCGCAAACGCCTGCCCTGGCTTTCTGTTAACCGATGCCGATCAAAGTAGAGGTGGAAATATGGCAACATCAGCAGCACAGTGGGCTGAAATAATTATGTTCTTATGCAAAAGGCATCAGCATTTACACCACGGCCCGTACCATCAACATCGCTCAGATTTGACATGGATTCAACCACAGTACTGACAAGTGTCTCCATTTTGGGCAGGGTTTTGCATTCAATACAAATTTAATTTTGCAGACGAGCCTTCTATGCAGGGCCGTTACATGCACCGGGAGCCATTTTGTGCTGGTGCATTGAATAATGAATGAATGAATATAAAATTTGTAGAGCGCGAACTAAGCCCAAGGGCGTCAAGGCGCTATATGCGGACATGAGGGTGCAGACAAAGAGACATGCTCATACCGAGGTCTGTGAGAAAAGCCAGGTCTTTATGGCCTTGCGGAAAAGAGAATGGGACACCTGACTTGAGAGCTGTTCCGGGAGGGAGTTCCACAGTTTAGCAGCAGCAGTGGAAAAAGCTACCTCCCCATGCAACCTTCTTGAATCTCGGTACTATTAGCAGATTCTTATCTGCGGACCGGAGCCGCCTGCTAGGAACATAACGATGGACGATAGCCTTAATCGCCTCCGGACCTAACCCGTAGTAGGCATCGCGAGTCATGCACAAGGTCTTAAAGAGGATCCTACGGTCCACAGGCAGCCAGTGCAGCAACCTAATGGAGGCTGTGACTGAATGATATTTTGGTAAATTCATCACCAACCTGGCTGCGGCGTTCTGCACCATCTGCAGACGTCGCACTAAGCCTTTGTTGATTCCCAAATAAAGGGCATTACAATAGTCCAATCTGGACGTTACCAGGGCAATGACGGCCTGCTTACGTGCATCGAAAGAGAGATAATGGGAGATTTTCCGTAGGATCCTAATGATCCCAAAACACGTGGAGACTGTCCTGCTAACCTGCAAGCTTAGGGACAGTGAATTATCCACGATGACCCCAAGGTTTTTACCATGGGAAACCGGGGAGGGACAGACGCCAAGCGCGTCCGGCCACCAGTCACTGGACCAGATTTCCTGTTTACTCCCAAAGATCAAGACCTCCGTCTTCTCTCCATTTAATTTCAGAAAATTTTCCACCATCCAGGAGGAAACTGCCTGCATACAGTTCCTAAAGTTAAGGGCCGAATCCTTTATACTATGCGAAATAGACACCATTATTTGGCTGTCGTCCGCATAGGACAACACCTCTAACCCATAGGATCTCACAACCTTCGCAGAGTAGGGCTCAGGGAGGAGCCCTGAGGAACACCGCACAACAAGGGTTTGGGGGCTGAGTAGAATTGACCAAGCTTAACCGTCTGTGCCCGCTCACTGAGAAAGGAAGCAAGGAGCCCCAAAGCCGAACCCCCGAAACCTATCTCTCTAAGGCGGTCAATGAATCTGCACGGAGACAGGGTATCAAAGGCTGCGGTAAGATCAAGTAGAACAAGGTGGGTGGTGTGCCCTGCGTCCACTTGAGTCCGGATATTATTAAATACAGCCGTCAATGCTGTTTCCGTACTATGATGGCTTCTGAATCCATGTTGAGAGCCATCAAGTAGATGGAAATCTTTTAGGTAGGTGCTAAGATGAGAGTTGAGGTAGGTTTCCAGAATCTTAGCTGGAACAGGAAGTAAGGAGATCGGGCGATAATTCTTCAGTTCACCAGGATCCAAAGAAGGTTTCTTCAAAAGTGGCTTCACTACAGCCGTCTTCCACAGAGTGGGATTTTGCCCCTCTGAGATGGCAACATTAAGAACATCAGTCAGATGGGGAATAATGATTTCACGACCACATTTTAACACCTTGAGGGGACAAGGATCCAGTGGGGAGCCCGATTTAACCCCTTCTAGAAGCCGATCGGTCACCTCAGAAGACATATAAGGAAAGGTAAGAAGACTGGGCGGCCCTTCCGTGAGTACGGCCCCAATGGGATGGAAGGTGGGTCAAACAGATGACCCCGCAATGGGGTTGGAGGCTTCAAGCAAGGAGTAAATGTCTGAAATCTTAGTATGGAAAAAGTCAGAAATTTTATCACAACGCTCCTGGGAAAAATCTGAAGGGTCAGAAACATGGGGAGAGGTAAGAGAATTTATTACCTTGAAGAGATCCCTAGAGGATCTCATAGAGTCAGTAGTCTTGGAAAAGTATAATCTCTTTTCCTCCATGACGGCAGCTTTATACTCTTTAAGGCCCTGCTTATGTAGTTCCCTACTCAACGGATCTAAGTCTATGCGCCAGAGCCTCTCCCGTTTACGACAGCACTGTCTCAGCTTTCTGAGCCTCTCCGTAAACCAGGGAGCAGAGGGTTTTTTCCTTGCTGAGTAGTGCTTACTAAGAGGTGCAAGGGTGTCCATTGCTGCTGACAATTGTTGCGATAACTCCGCCGCTGCCAGATTAGCGTCGTGAAGCTTAGTGAGCTCAAGATTATTAAGGAGGTTGGAAAGGGACTCCTTAATTATGAGGCTAAGGTTCCTCCTTTCTTCCAGAGTCCTGTTACCAGAAAGAGCCATCGCCGATGACATAAAATGTAAGTCAAAAGGGACGGCGAAATGGTCAGACCAAGCTAGGGGGATAGGTTCCCCCACACTTACACGAGGGTCATTAGAGAATACCCCGTCAAGTATGTGCCCCGCTAGATGGGTGGGCTTCCTGACCAGCTGTGAGAAACCACAGCAACTCAAGGTTTCCAAAAGACCTTGGGTGTCCTTGCAATCAAGGTTATCAAAGTGAAAATTAAAATCCCCCAGGAGAGTAAGATTGGATCTTTCACAATAAGGTTCTAGAAGCCTACTAAAATCCTGACTGAAGGCAGCCCTAGAGCCCGGTTGCCTATAACATAAGATGCCAGAGAAGCTTTCCGTGGGGTGTAGGTTAAGTGAAAAATAAAAGGCCTGGTAGAGATCAGGAGGAGCGGACAGAGCCTGAGTGCGACAGATCAGGGTTTCTCTATAAAGAATGCCCACACCCCCTCCCCGCCGATCTACCCCTGTCCATTCTAGCAAGGGTGTACCCAGTGGGAATAGCATCTACAAGGTCAGGACCAGAGGCGTCCGTAGCCCAAGTTTCGGTTATAAAAACCCAGGTTGGCTTCCTTGCTGATACAAAGTCTCTAAAAGCAACCTTATTTTTGATCAGGAATCTTGCATTGATGAGATAGCCCTGCGCAATCTGTACTTTGGGACTGGGCCTAGTTCCTTTATTATCAGAGGGGATGTTATGAACCTGCTTAAGGGAAGTATTACATCCTGTACAAACTAGATGCCACTTCTTAGCTAAAATATCCGGGTCCAGGGTGTGAAAGCAGGGAGCCCAATCTGACCGAAGATCTAACAGTACCTTTCTGGAAAAGTGAATCCGTCCCAGCTGGTCAGAGATGGACAGGGCAGCATCTCCGGCGCGAAGCGTGGCCTTAGCGCAGACGGGCGCAGACAGGCTTGCCTTTGGCGCGCCCGCTGCGCGACGAGCCGGCCATGCTGCTTAAATAGTGAAAGAAGACTAGAGCGCTAAAATCCCCTGGCTCCACCCGCCATACACCGGAAGGGAGCCTGAATGTACGCCGGCGCCCTCCACAACAAACGGGAAAACCCGCGGTGGAACGGGGCGCTGGCGAAAACAAAGGAAGCACTGGGAGGGAGGCGAGTCCCCGGGAAGTGAAAGGGAGTGAGGAGCTCCGAGCAAAAATGTGCAAAAGGGCAATACAAGGTAAAAACAGATAATGATTATTTTCTAAATCTTTTAAAAAACACAGTTAAAACGGTTAAAACAATGAGGCAGTAAAGATCCAAAGGCATCAGCAGTAGCATGGTATCTGCGCGCGTCCGCTGCGCGACGAGCCGGCCATGCTGCTTACATAGTGAAAGAAGACTAGAGCGCTAAAATCCCCTGGCTCCACCCCCCATACACCGGAAGGGAGCCTGAATGTACGCCGGCGCTCTCCACAACAAACGGGAAAACCCGCGGTGGAACCGGGCGCTGGCGAAAACAAAGGAAGCACTGGGAGGGAGGCGAGTCCCCAGGAAGGGAAAGGGAGCGAGGAGCTCCGAGCAAAAATGTGCAAAAGGGCAATACAAGGTAAAAACAGATAATGATTATTTTCTAAATCTTTTAAAAAACACAGTTAAAACGGTTAAAACAATGAGGCAGTAAAGATCCAAAGGCATCAACAGTAGCATGGTATCTGCGCACGTCCGCATCGTGCAGAGCCTTACAGGAATGAGGATCTCTGTACCTGTGGCTATGGGAATGGCCAAGGAGTACACATTTTAAGCCTATTTCTGGGAATTTTTAATGGTGTGGTTCACTAAGGAGGCCTTTGATGGTGAAACTAAGGGGTCCCTTGTTGCCTGGGTGCCCAGATTTCAACCGCCGAGTGAGGACATGGAAGCCAGGCCTAGCAGCGCCTCTTCCTAAGGAAGAAGAGGTCCTCTGGTCTCATACTCAATGCAGTGTGAACTTTCAGAGCAGCACAACGAGGCAATGTTCAAAGACGATGCTACGAGGCAGGGTGCGCATGTGCCACCCATTAAGTCCATTATGTTGCATCAGTCACAGTGGTTTTTGTGTGCTGGTGGCGCAGTTCACACGAGGTCTCATACTTTATAACCTCAAATGGGCAGGATCCATTAGGATATAGAAAATGGCGAAAAACAATTTGAATGCAGAAAGGTGAAGAAATCCAAGCTTCTGCCCATACAGCTGCATCTCTCAGCCTGATGAGAAAGGCTGGAAATCACGCACAGCCAGGCACGCCCTTAGTTGGAGCTACCTCAACCTGACTACCCCATCACAAAGACTACATGCCAGAATGGAGAATTTGGAAATCCCCAACAACATTCCAAGGACAGCTCCTTGAAGGATACAAATACAGTATTTACAACCTTTCTGGCTCTTTTGCTTACAAAAAGCCACCAAAAATGAACTTCAAAATAAAAGGATATGAGGATTTAGACACTTTAAGTAAGCTGATAAGCAAATGTGATTCAGGTGTGCTGCCAAACATTTGTTGTACCTTCCTCTACCATTTAAGACTACACCTACTTTTAACAAACTTCAGGTGTTGGCTTGTTTGTTGGTCTGGTTGAAAAGTAAAGAACAAGCATTTGCAATGCAATAGTCTTGCATTACTGATAGTTTGAGGTATTGGCATTGTAAATAATAATGCAACGCCAATAGCTCATACTTTCAGTAATGCGAGACCTAGTGCATTACAAATGCTTGCATAGTGAGCCAGGAACCAGCATTGTACGTCTCAGTGCAGTACCGCAAGCTGCTCCTAGAGGTCCCTAGTGAGCAAGGCACCAGCACTGCATGACTAGGTGCAGTACCGCAAGCTGCTCCTAAGGTCCCTAGTGAGCAAGGCACCAGCACTTCATGTCTCGGTGCAGTACCGCAAGCTGCTCATAGAGGTCCCTAGTGAGCAAGGCACCAGCACTGCATGTCTCGGTGCAGTACCGCAAGCTGCTCCTAGACGTCCCTAGTGAGCAAGGCACCAGCCCTGCATGTCTAGGTGCAGTACTGCAAGCTGCTCCTCGAGGTCCCTAGTGAGCAATGCTCAAGCACTGCATGTCTACAAAGTTGGAGTTATTGGCATTATAAATGGCAATGTTTTTTACCTAGCCATGTTGCAGGGTGCCGTACCATATGTGGCCAAAAGGGGACCTCTTTTGGTCACATATGGTAATGCACCTTACAGAAGATATGGTAAATCCACCCTACCCATAATGCATTGCATGCAAGGCAGTACTACAAGTAAATTCAAATAGCTATGTCCATATATACAATTAGTAGCTTTCAAATGTGACAAAATAATTATTACATTCATTTCGGATTAAGTTGTACTCTGTGTGGAGCTGATGAAGGGAAATTTATAGACAGTCTCATAAACATGTGAGATGTTCTAGTGAGTAAAGTAACCAGTGCCAGCCTTACTTAGGACCAAGTGTGTTGTTGGCCTGAATCCTTTAAAAAACAATAGTGCCTTGAGGCTGTAATTAAAACCTAGGGAATAACAACACATGTAACACGGGGTGTCCTCATGGGAGGTTACAAGAAGAGCCAAGACGGTACTAAAGAGGAACTACTAAGCCCATTGACCAATGAAAAGCCACCATTTACAAAGGACAGGGACAGGAGCCAATTAAAAAGAGGGGCAGAAAGTGGGTGGAGCTTTATGCCCATATCCTGAATACAGCATAGGCGAGACCTAAAAAAGGTGCTGGCATAATGCAATGCTTGTGAAAGGAACAGACGCCAAAGAAAGTCAAATAGCATCACCACTGCACTAAAGCTGAACCTGCTTGGAGACCCAAGTCACGAAAATCAGCAAAATCCTCTGGGAAAAGCTGAAGGCGTACTTTCCAATATAAGCTGCACTGATTTATGGACATAAAGCCTTCTTCACATATTAAGTGATACCTCTATGTAGCGGCTTTTGTAGCATCCACGAAAATGTTGTCTGAAAATCAGAAATTAATTATTTATATCATACTGTCTTCATGTTTAAGGATTCCTCAGCTGTACTGCTGAGTCAGTATAGTAATTATAATTTTTAAAAAAAATGTTTTAGTGGGTGTTATAATTAGTCAATTTTATTTTAAATCGGTTTATTGAATTTTATCATTTTTATGAAGTGTATAAAAAGTCGTCAACTGAAACTTCATCTATTGATTTGTAATTGCAGCATTACATCTACCTCATTTGTGTTCACTGCCAATCTTACATCATGTCATTGTCAACGTATGCCATGCTAACATTTCTTCTTTGTCCCCAGGACTGGTATAAAGCAGCATACAGATTGAAAGTTTTATGAAAACGGTTAACAAGAAACGCAACAAATCTATTATCATTATTCTAAGTTTGCTGAACACAAGGATATTTTAGTTATGTTGAGTAGTACAACAAATGCTGAGACAATATGCAGCTGTAATTTATTTTTCGATTGACTTTCGCAGGCCTGTGGTCTCTAATGATATTCCTAAGCAGTCCGAGCAAAATCACTTTAACGCAAACAGTACTTAATTTGAGCCTGTGGTTTCCAGTACTCGGCACCGGCACTTAATTGTCACCACCGGCTCTAGTGACAGTCCATCACATGGTGGCGCTGTCGGTCTAATTTTGAAAAGAGCACAACAACTGTGCTTATTAAGTCAATTCGCATTGAAAATGAATAATACCAGTCTCACGCCATTAATATAGCTTTGTGTTGCCTGAAATAATCTGAATTGTCACACTTATAGGAGTGGATGGTTAGGTGTTATGGTGGTACTGTCATTGGCAGCGCTGGCATGTGATGGTGTTGGATGCAGTGGGCTTCAGAGAAGTGCCCTGGCACTATATTTGTACACATTAAGCACTGGGGCAACATCCATGAGCCTTATCAGGCCACATGACACATTTAGAAATAATTGGAAGTCCAGTGACTTTGACACATTATTTGACAAGGCCATTGTCAGCGCCATGCCTGACAGGAAAGGGTCAACCCATAAAGACAGCTGAAGAGGGCACGGATTCAGGAGAGGTCCCTTTGTTAAGGGAGCTGGTGCTTTCCAGTGTGCATTGAAAAGCGACAGTTTCCTGGGTAAAAGGAGTTTTCCATCAAAGTGCTCAGCCTGGAGTAAGTTCCTTTCAGGCCAGTTGTTAAGTAATTTTTCAATAGTTTTTGAAAAGGGTTTTATTCAGTTTTTAAAGCAGTGTGTGCACTTGGTATAATAGTCTGTACAGAACACGGAAGCAGCCTGTTTAAAAAAAAAAAAAACCAGGAAAAGAGTGAATGCTTGTCTTCATTCATAGATGAATGAAAAAATACTTAAACCGAAGGCACAATTGAATGTTTTATCAATTAGAGATTACATTTAAATGCTTTTATTTACACAGCGATTTTAGTTCCACATACACAGTTACAAGGTTTTATGGAAAATGTATATTTATTGTTTAACACAGCGTCAGATGGATACACTTACACAAAGCCTGGAAGGAAATGTATCTATAGTTTCCGACTGAACCGCAATCCTTTAAATAAAATAAAACATTCGTTTCATAGTGACTAAGTTATTAATGCACTTTAGAGTATTAAGATAGGAACCCGCAGTGGTTAAGAGCAACTGTTATTTACTCTAATTATATTATTATTATTATATTCTTTGTAAGGATATTAAGTACCTAAAATATTTATGAACACGTTTATTAAATCATATATTCATTTTTGAAGCACTAATGCCTGGTTGTGCATGCATTACTTATGAATGATTTTACAGCTACTATTATTAGTATTGCCTGATATATGTTCGTTAATTATTGCGTTATGCAAGTAACTCCGCTCGGCTTGCACTTAGAAGTACTCTGGGGATGGATGGAGGCACACAAGAGAGGAACTGAATTCTGGTTACATTGGTGTAAGTGCACTTAGGAAAATGTGTCACATTTACTCCCTGGAACTGATCGATCACATTCTACACAGACTCAGTCTCAGGTAGCTTCAACCGTGGGACCCTCGCTGCTATTATAGCCTAATAGCCCACTGTAGGGGGCTATACCGGCCGTTAACGGCCGGCTCCAGTGAGGGCCTTTAACAACGGAGCGGGACTTTAATGCCGGTATAGCCGGCTACGGAGGGCTATAAGACTATTAGAACATTCCGCCACTAGAGGGCCGGATGTTTTAGCAAATAAAACAAAGGCTTCACAAGCCTGAGGGGATTGAAATCCCCTCAGGCTCCATGCGGCCTTTAATCACAGCAACAGCAGTGAACTACAAACATTGGAATGCTGGAGTTCCAGGTTTCCACTGGCCATTAGAGGCCCGGAGCACTCCATTGTTTTCAATGGAGCTCCCAACATTCCACTGTTCTAATAACTCATTCACCTCGCAGCAACAGTAGAACCAAAGAGAAGTCCACACTTGGAGATTAAGGAGGTGATGAATGGGTGGGGAGGAACCCCCTGATGATGGAGATGATGGAGATGAGGGAGGCAGGATCCCAGGCCTTTATTGTGGTGGAGTGGAAGGGAGATTACAAGTGGCACGAGTGACCTGGGAGTGTATCATGAGTCCACATTACTCTGCGGGAAGCCATATTTTCTATGGGTTCTACATAATTCGATTCCCACTCCACAGCTGGAGTTTGAGGAGGTTGAGGTGGATAAATAGGGGTTTCATCATTAACAAAGCTGTAAGTGGGAAGCTGTAGACAAGGGACTTCTAGGTGATTTCACAGATACTCAAGCTTTGCTCTTTTTGCAGATAGATGATGACGCCCTAAACCCCTCAATGAAAACCAACACCCTTCCTGATAGTACGGAAAAAAAAAACATCTCGAGCTCCTTCACAGGGGCTACAGAAAAAATGCAATTTTCAGCATAAGATGTGAACTAAAAAGTGAAAAATTGCACTCTCTTATAAAGAAACTCTAAGACAGTTCAAATGAAAAATTGACTATAAACTGCAAACTGCCACGTAAAAACTTACTACAGCACACTAAAAACAATTTTTTTCCAAAGTTTAAATAATTATTATTAGTTTCATTAAATAGAC
Organism: Calotriton arnoldi; assembly: GCA_963921515.1. Classification (NCBI taxonomy): domain Eukaryota; kingdom Metazoa; phylum Chordata; class Amphibia; order Caudata; family Salamandridae; genus Calotriton; species Calotriton arnoldi. Next base: position 79,244 of record CAWUFW010016144.1, on the reverse strand, counting down.
CTTGGTGCAATAGTGGCAAGTATATAATACAGATCATAAATGATGTACACTAAATATACAGTAATTTGCTTTAAAAAGGTACACAGATAATTATAGTAAATAGATTAAAATGTAGACTAAAATGGAGAAATACAGAGATAACTATAATTTACAGATTAAAAGTGACAATCATCACAACTTAAAGAACAGTGAGCAACGGTACGGCTGGAATTCACAGGAATTAAAATAACACCTTACTTAGTTTATTAAACCTCTGCTGCCTTTTTGTTTTACTCTTAACAAAAAGTGTGTTGCTGGAAATTCTAGGTATTGGACACATGCAACATAAAATGGAGGCTGGGTGTTTTTCATCTTTGCTGTTGCCATGGGAGCTGCAACCGTCCGCGAGAGCCCATCACAGCATGTGCACACAGTGCATACAACAAACAGCTCTGGAGTGTGGTAGACTTGGCAGATTGAGTGGCTCATAAGACCCCCAATACTTTACCCAATAAAACCCCCCTTATAGTGTCTAGGCTGGCGGTGAAGGTGCCTTCTTCACCCCATGAATCTAAGTTAGTAAATATTTTTGTGATGTAACTGCTGAGATGACCCAAGTAATAGGTTCTCGACTTGGTGGGAATAAGATTAAAGATTTTCCTCAAACTGTTGTGGTAGGTGCAGATGTGGACTCATGATTAGTTTATGGCCGCAAGCTTCTCAATAGGATTTCAATGGCGGTCTTAAAACTCTAGTTAGCTTGACTTTACACTCAGGATTACTATGAATATCAGAACCACAGTGGTCACCAGAGGCAGAGTCTTCTGTTTGCTGGCCGACGGTGGACGTACACATCCCCTCCAAATGTTTCTCCCTCATTCATAAATATCTCCTTTAAAAAAGTCCTCTGGATCTTCAGCACGAACTCTCTTTTACGCAATCTCGCAGATACCTGCGTTTGTCCAACACTGGTCTTGTACTGCCCACAGAATCCTATGATCAAGTCTTGGAAGATTCAGTGCGCTCTGACGTTGCATCTTGAATTGTCACAGAAGAAATGCAAAAGTCTTCTCAAAATCTTATCTATTTTCATAAACTGTATTACCCACAGTCTTGTTTTTCTCTTACAGAGGCAATATCTCCTCCAGTGCCTAGAAACATCACAAATACAACTATACTGTATGCGTTTTCATTGATTTGTGAATTCCCGCCATTGTGTTGCACAACAAAAGCACTTCCCTGCTTTGCTTTATATACTTCAAAAGAAAAAGAAAAGTAAGCATGAATGTAGAAAAGTCATGTTGATATACAATGCCTGGGGGTGCCCCCAAAAATACGTAAACATTTGGCAGCGCTGGGCGGGACTGTAGAGGCATTCCCATTGAGCGGCCCGAGGCTCGTAGATCTAGCCTGGATGCAGAGATTTGAACTTATGGTGGTCCGAACCTCTGGCACGGCCTTTGGCGTTACTTTGAGACTCACCTCCTTCTTTACTCAGGAACCCTTTGGGTTATCAGTGGGTGGGTAAAGCTTGGGTGGTGAACACTGCGCCTTGTTATTGTTATATGTTTACCGCGTTGTGTGGTATTGCACTTTTGTCTTGCCTTCATATGAAAACTTAATAAAATGTGTCTTTAAAAAAAAGTCATGTTGAGTAGGAATTTTGGAAAAAATGTGTGAAATTAATGGTGATAAAACAAAGCGAGACATGCAGAAATGATGATGTGGTACCACAGCCTGCCTAAACTGAATTACTCAATTAAGTAAAGATGAAGGGGAGAAATAAGAATTAAAGTGGGTTGGGTGATGAAACTGTTCTTGAAACTGTACAAGTTATGCTCGTGACCATTGATCGGTGATGTGTACGATGCATCTGCAAGTTTAATAAAAGATTTTTTTAAAAAGAAGAAATTAATGGTGACAGAGCTGTGTAGAATCCATTGTGGCCAGGAACACAGGTTATACACAGTAGACAAAAGTGGACATTCGTGGTATGCAGAAACTGCAAAGCGCATGACAGAACTATGGATAATGTATCTGTGGCAAAACATATATTTCATAGTGCTCAAATCTCTGGAGAATTGGTGGTGGGCGGAACTGTGAGGGACTCTAATTGGGCAGAAGGGCGAACACTGCTACTGGATGAAAAGTCAAAGAATCCATGTTGGCCATAACTGTGCAGAACTAGGAATAAGGAAAAATAGGGAACTCACGTTGAACAGAATTTTAAAGGAATGCTTGACAATCCATACTGTGGAAGATATTTGTGATAATCCGATTTATATCTAAGATTTATGCTGAAACAGTTGTTGGTGAGTTCATGACCAGAGGTGAAGAGATGGAATATGAGGAGCACTGTGTAGGGGAAAACTAAAGATGAGGATACATTTGGGAGACACTAATCAATATAGCAAGATCAATAATCTGCCTTATTCAAAAGGTTTTGTGGTGAATTGCCAATATCCTCCTCGTAGCCTTAACTATGTGACTGGGGAAACATCCCATATGATACATTTTCCAGGGGCAAACCCCACAATTTCTCACTCGAAAGTCCATCTAATTGTGACCCCTATGGGTGTTTGTACACACCTATAGAAAGAAATAGTCTGCTTTTAGTTGTCTTAAAATGTTGTATGGACCACTGTCTTAACTCGAGCTTTACCAAAAAGCACCTCTCCATGCTCACGTGTTTTTAACCCCTATCCAATTTTGACTACTTGTGTTGCCCTGATGTGCTTTACAGAGAGGCTCATATTGCAACCAATTTTAGGACAGACTAGAGACAGCTTTAGCTGTGTCCCAGAGCTGACAGAACAGCAAAAAGAGCATACAGAGAATACAGAGGGGGATTTGACTTTTGATTGTGCAGTTATACACTTTGGTGAGAAGGTCCAAAAAATTGTCATTAATCACATTATAGGCTTTAGATGTTGATGTGCACCCACAGCGGGGACTACAGTAGCAACAACAGCTAGCACCGCAAGAGGGGCCTCAGAAGTAACCACAGCTGCTGCAACTGCAGTAACAGTCTCTGAACACAGCTGCCACAAATGGCAGAGACCACCACAGCCGCAGCAGCTGCCAGCATCGCAAGGGACCACAGCAACAACCACAGCTGTAATCACCTCAGGGCCACAGCAGTGACTACAGCGGTCACCTTGAGGGCGACAACTGCAGCAACGGGTGCCAGCGAGAGACACCAGTGTGCAAAGTTGTAACAGCAGCAAGGACACCGCAGCAACTAAAACTGGCACAGCGGCAGGAACCACAGTAGCGACAAGATCTGCCACAATTCTAGGAACCACAGCAGCTTCATCCACGGGGAAGCAGTGACAACAGAAGCGACCACAATTGTAACCACCAAGAAAACTAAAAAAAGTCATGAGTGCAATCATTGAATTATTCAGCGGCTGATCATTTCTTGGGGTTGCATTCCAGTCCATCGTTTTGTTCACCCTCGCTACTCTGAACTGCACTTTCTTTAAAGTTCTGAGCAGCTCACTCTCACACACCAGCTACAAAAGATCAAAGTCCTGCTCTTTGAAGTTAGAAACAAACATGAATAAAACTTGACCGCCAGCCCAGAAAACAAACACTACCATCACACACCAGTTGCATCATAGTTTATTTTACAACATTGCCCTTTAAATGCCTGACATGCAGAACTCTTTCATGCGGCCACCAACAAGAGAGGTATGTGTCTTAAACCAAGAAAAACTGCACAATTTCTATCACCCACCGAAATCTCCTTACAACAATGCCATGAGTTCTTTTCCTAAAAATAAATACATCAGAGTGCCAATGCTAAAAGGCTAATCGCGAACATCAGGAGCCTTTCTGACGTCAGCGCAGCACTACATTTTTTTAAACTCACCATCTCCCTCCCTTTGTTCATTCTGAATCTTTAGTTCTTGTTCATCTTCAAGTCATTGCTTCGGTCCTGCAAAACATAATTAAAAAAAAATTGCTTTAATAACCCAGATTAAATTAAGAAGCCTTCATTGTGTGTCCATTATTTTGTCTCTATCACGTTTTACGTTGACTGTAATAGATATTTTTTATTTTGTTTATTACGTGTAAATCAATAGAGATCATTTTTAACAGATCAAAATCCAAAGCACACATTTTTTTTGTTTAAAAAACAAACAAACAAAAAAACACCATCTTTTCAATGCCATCAGGGAAAGACAATCATCTGAGCACGAATAAAACAGGACTAAAAAACTGAATAGACTGTACATTTTGTTAAATTGCGTAACAAAAACAAAAGTCACACCTAAAAAGCGGACTGCATACCTTTTATTAGATGTAGGAACGTATTCCACTAAGAAGAAATCTGTGTGCCCCCTTCCACGCAGTACCAATGGCTGTCAATTAGCATTAGCCATGGGTAGCAGCTGCTACCTGACTAGTCATGGGTGCCCAGCACTACCCTGCTACTCCTGGTCTCAGTGGTCATGGAGGCTGCGTCAGGAAAAGAAAGTGAATTACTGCTTTCTTTCTACAGTTTACACTTTTGCCATTCCGCCTAGCCCAGGGTGCTCCAAAGTCGGTCCTGGAGGGCCAGATCCATGCCAGATTTTTAAGATAACTACATTTATCTAAACGGGGATATGCTAAAAATCTGGCATGGATCTGGCTCCCCAGGACAGATTTTGGAGAACCCTGCACTAGCCAGTCAGGAGGTGGTTGAAGGGCTAGGGGGGAACATGTGGAGATGTCATAAGAATTAAAGGGTTTGTGTTGTCGCTTATGCCAACACTGGCATTTTTGCAACTAGAAATTTATGATTCCTTGAGCCGCTCTGTTTGTTGGCAACCATCACCCACAATGCTGGCAACCCTTCCCTACTTCAGTTATCACCTGATCAGTCCTTGGCTGATTCTCATCTTTCCTTTCAATGATCATGGCCTGCCACCTGGTCTTTGCTCTCATCTGCCACTCCTCTATACGTTGATGTCCCTCTGGACATTATCCTGGTTCTACTTCTATTCTCCCTCTATCCCTTGGTGTCAACATCACCTCCTTTGGCTACCCTACTGCTTCTGATGATGCCCAAATAGTTTCCTAATTTTTACCACTGTTCCTCTCCCACCGCCTTGAACCTCTGTCTCACAGGAAAGCACTCCGCTCTGTCAAGCTGACCTCTTCCAAAACTAAAAACATCTTTCCTAGCTTCTACCACGCCTACCTACCTAACCTAATCCAGACACCCTAGCCTAGTTTCCCTCTGCCACAAACCTCTGCATCCTCCAACTCCAGCATACTTCAGAAGTTATTCATATCCACAATCACAACAAAGACAGGTTTCAAACACTAAACATGAAAAATCCACCCTTTCATTAGCTTGAAATCAACCACTCTACTAGTTGTGAATAAAATCAACTCTTGTTAGGCCTACCACTCTGCTCCTTTTACCCGCTACACAAATTCATTAACTTTCCCATCTGTTGCCTCGCCAACCTACTCAAAAACTGACCTGCCATCACCACAATGGTTGACTGTATACCAATAGTGAAACCATGGTCTTCAAGGCTGCTCAGGACAGTTTTCCCTCATGCCTACCCCAAATCTCTACCCGCTACATCCACCAGCCCCCTACGCACTGCCACTCATATACTCCATGCCACCTTCAAGCCACCCTGTATAGCATTCAGACTCCAGCCCTTCAACATATAGGTACCCGTTCACTGGAGCCCACTTGGAGGAAGCTCCTTGCTCCATGGGCTGTAGTCTGGTATGTGGAGGACGAAATGTCATCCTACCATAATATCGTAAGCAAAATATTGAGGAACCAAAATATTGAGGAGGCAAGTGCATATAGACAAGCAGAGACTTACTATTCATAACTCCACATCTATGTACCTTGTAGATATCAGCAAGGCACATATATGAGGAGTGACACCTATACTTATCTATATGCACTGACCTTATTTTAATTCTCCTGCCTTATTTTATTCCTGGCATTTTCGATATATTTCTTGGCTCGCTCACTTGCTTCTTGACTTGCCTGCCTACTGCCCTTCTGGGCTTGCTTTCCCCGCTCCCCCCCGTAGTCCATACTCGCTGCTAGTGCGCTTCTTTTCCCGCCATAACCCGCCCCGCTCCCGCCTCCCAGCTTCTCGCCCCTCCCCTACTTAAATGGCGACCGATGCGGGGAGCACGAGCTAGACCCCTGACCCTCGGTCAGTGATCAGCTCTCCCACCGCAGCTCCGCTCGTTCGCGCTCTGCCCTGCAGCCCCACACAGGCAGGGTTCGAGACCTCTCCCTGCTCGCACTCGCATTTTTATTTTTATTTCCCGCACTTGCATTTTATTTTAATTCTCCTACCTTATTTTATTCCTGGCATTTTCGATATATTTCTTGGCTCGCTCACTTGCTTCTTGACTTGCCTGCCTACTGCCCTTCTGGGCTTGCTTTCCCCGCTCCCCCCGTAGTCCATACTCGCCGGTAGTGCGCTTCTTTTCCCGCCATAACCCGCCCCGCCTCCAAGCCGCTCGCCCCTCCCCTACTTAAATGGCGACCGCTGCGCGGTTGCGCCGCTGGCGCGCCGAAGGCGCGCCTAAGGCAAGCCCGTCTGCGCCCGTCCGTGCCCAGCGCCAGACCCCCTGGCCCACGCAAGAGCCACGACAACCGACGACGCTATGACGCCAACTTCCTCCATGGACTCAACACCAAACGATCATCAAACTGCTTCCAAGCCAGCCCGATACTCACCCACGGACCCTTCTCCTGCCGACACTGCAGCTTCTCCAGCCGCCGAACACCAGCACGCCCCGCCCCACCCGTCAAGTCAGGATGCAACCACCTCAGATGCTTTCTACTCAACATCCGCTCCGTCCACAAGCACGCCATCGAACTCTGGGACCTACTTGACTCAGCCTCCAGAGACGTCGCCTTCCTAACAGAGACCTGGCTGAACTCCTCCTCGGCACCCGACATTGCCATTGCCATCCCAGATGGCTACAAGAGCACCAGGAGGGACCGCAACAACAGACCTGGAGGAGGAATTGCCATTGTCTACAGGAATACCCTCAGAATCTCGACCAGCACAGCAGACACCTCCAGCACAGCCGAACATCTCCACTTCCAGATCCACATCGACCCCAACACCACCCTCAGAGGAACACTCGTCTACAGACCCCCGGGGCCCCGGCCACAGTTCATCGACGCCATCTCCGACATCGTCAGCACGCACGCCCTTGCGTCCACAGACTACATCCTCCTCGGAGACCTGAATTTCCACCTCGAGAAAACCAACAACAGCAACTCCATCGCCCTGTTCGACAACCTCGCCAACCTCGGACTCAAACAGCTCGTCACGGTCCCCCACCCACACCGCCGGACACACACTAGACCCCATCCTCTCCGCCAGCAAACACATCACCTTCAGCCACACCGCCGAACTCCACTGGACCGACCACCACTGCGTCCACTTCACCTTCGAGAAACCCACCACGCAGCACCACCCGCAACGAATCCCCTACCGCAGCTGGAACAGGATCACCGAAGACCAGCTCATCACCACCGTCGCCCGCAACCCACCTACCGACACCGCCGACACCGACACAGCCGCCCACAACCTCAGGCAATGGATCGACGACTGCGCCAACACCCTCGCCCCGATCAAAAAACCGTCAAACCGACGTACAGACAGAAAGACCAGCTGGTTCACCACCGACCACCGGGAGTCCAAACGGAATTGCCGAAAACTCGAGAAGAAGTGGCGCCATGAGCAGACACCGGACAACCACGCTGCCCTCAAGGACGCCAGCCGCAAGCACCACCAACTCATTCGAGCCACAAAAAGGACCTCCTTCCAGGAACGTATCAACAACAACGCACACAACAGCAAAGAGCTCTTCAAAGTCGTGAAGGAACTCTCCAACCCCAGCTCCAGCGCCAACGACATCCCACCGTCGCAAGACCTCTGCGACTCACTAGCCTCCTTCTTTCACCGCAAGATCACAGACATCCACGACAGCTTCAACACCCAAACCCTACCAACAGCCGCTAACACCACTGATTCTCCACCCCCCAGCCTCACCAACCCCCTGGTCTCCTGGACCCACGTCAACGACGATGATACCATCAAGACCATGAACACCATCCACTCCGGCTCACCATCCGACCCTTGCCCTCACCACATCTTCAACAAAGCCAACCGCATCATCCCTCCCCAACTCCGGAAGATCATCAACAGCTCCTTCGAGACCGCCACATTCCCGGAAAGCTGGAAACACGCCGAGGTCAACGCACTACTCAAGAAACCCACAGCGGACCCAAAGAACCTTAAGAACTTCCGGCCCATCTCCCTGCTCCCGTTCCCGGCGAAAGTCATCGAAAAGATCGTCAACAAGCAACTGTCCCACTTCCTCGAGGAAAACAACATCCTGGACCCGTCCCAATCAGGATTCCGCAGCAAGCATAGCACCGAAACTGCCCTCATCGCTGCCACCGATGACATCAGGACCATGCTGGACAACGGCGAAACCGCGGCCCTCATCCTCCTGGACCTCTCGGCCGCCTTCGACACAGTCTACCACCACACTCTCCGCACACGCCTCCACGACGCAGGAATCAGCAACAAGGCCCTGGGCTGGATCACCTCCTTCCTCACCGACAGAACCCAGAGGGTCCGCCTCCCCCCATTCCGCTCGGAAGCCACCAAGATCATCTGCGGCGTGGCCCAAGGATCATCCCTCAGCCCTACCCTTTTCAACGTTTACATGGCTCCACTCGCCAACATCGTCTACTCGCACAACCTCAACATTATCTCCTATGCCGACGACACCCAGCTGATCCTCTCACTCACCAAGGACCCCGCCACCGCCAAAACGAACCTCCACGAAGGACTGAAGGCCGTCGTCGACTGGATGGAGATCAGTCGCCTGAAGCTGAACTCGGACAAGACGGAGGTCCTCATCCTCGGCTCCTTCCCCTCCGCCTGGGACGATTCCTGGTGGCCGGCCGCGCTGAGAGTCGCACCGACGCCCACCGACCACGCACGCAACCTGGCATTCATCCTGGACTCATCACTCTCATTGACCCAACAAGTCAACGCCGTCTCCTCCTCCTGCTTCAACACCCTCCGCATGCTTCGCAAGATGTACAGATGGATCCCCACCGGAACCAGAAAGACGGTCACCCACGCCCTCGTGAGCAGCAGACTGGACTACGGCAACGCCCTCTACGCTGGAACCACGGCCAAACTCCAGAAAAGACTGCAACGTATACAGAACGCCTCCGCATGCCTCGTCCTCGGCATCCCCCGCCACTCCCACATCACTGCCCACCTGAAGGACCTGCACTGGCTCCCCGCCAACAAGAGGATCACCTTCAAGCTCCTCACCCATGCTCACAAAGCACTCCACAACACCGGACCAGCATACATCAACAAGCGTCTCACCTTCTACACCCCAAATCGCCAGCTTCGCTCCGCCGACCTCGCCCTCGCCACCGTCCCACGCATACACAGAACCACCACCGGCGGCAGATCCTTCTCCTACCTCGCCGCCAAGACGTGGAACACCCTCCCCACCCATCTGCGTCAGACCCAGGACCTGCTGACCTTCAGGAGACACCTCAAGACCTGGCTGTTAGAGCAGTAGCTGCTACCTCCCCACCCCCTCAGCACCTTGAGACCCTCACGGGTGAGCAATGCGCTATAGAAATGGCGGATTGATTGATTGACCTTGTTGATATTTTGTCCTCCATATTTTGGCTACAATATTATGGTAGGCCCAGTGTTTAATTTGAGTGGGTGGTTGTAGGTGGGGCCTACCAGCACTATTTCTTAGGGACCAGGACTTATTTTTAATCATCGGAGTCTGACCTAGAAAGAGAGAAATGCAGAAAAAGGGGAAAAGGAGGAAGAGTATGATGGAAAACAGTGACAAAGATAGAAAGCAGGGAGGAAAAAGAAACTGCAAGAGTAAGATCCAGGGGCAGGGTATTACTGATGATGGATTAAAGAGGCCTGAGGTAGAATCAAGACTACGCAGCCTTGGCACTCAGCAACCCCAACATCGGCGGGCATCTTAGAAAAATATGGGTACCAGCATTTATGCTTTTACAAAAGAAGCACTGGGTAGGATGATATTTCCTGTTCCAAATTATGTACCTCCACCTCTCCAAGTGTGGAAGATCACCCTCAAAGCAACCCTTCAAAAACCAGCTCAAAAGTCCCCAACAAACTGCTTGCCATCTTATCCTTTGAAACAAACCTCCCTCGCTCTCAACCCCTACAATGGCTGGACGTACAGTACAAAATAATTGTCCCAGCAATGTACGTAGGTCGCATAGCCTGTTAAACTCGTCCATTCAAATTAACTGACCAAAACGAAGGCTTGACCTTGATTTACTATGTAAATCTTGTAGAGAGGCTTGTGCTTCTCAATAAATCAATGAATACAAAATGTACACACAAATCAGCAGGGGGCTGAAGACAATGGGATTTCCCGCACTATTCCTTCAGAAGGATGGGTTTTCCAATCTGAAGAAATTATAGGACAGGAGAGCTCGCTGTAGGAGATAAGTCCCAAGTGAAAGATGAATATTTAGTAACAGCATCTTTAAGGCTACCTGATGATGCCCTATCCATCAAGGACTCAATTATCCAGTCTTCCATTATGCATTCTGGTACTTGTGGTTTTTAATCCAATCAATGAAACTGTTGCTCAGATTCAAATTCCTTAATAAAAAAATAGAAGAGAAGAGGCGTTTTGCAAAACATCAACAGTTTTGTTTAAGTAAACAATGCGTCTGGGAGAACAGTTACAGACTCGAGGTCAAGGGACTGTCTCGATTTACATAGGGTTTGCATTAGTCTTTTATACATTTTTACACCAAGCCATAAATGTATCCGGCGCACCATATATAGTGAGGAATGTTGGTTGCTGGCTTACAGTCATAAATTAATGGTCAAACGTTACTACAGATGGGTCTCGACCTTGCGTGGACACAGTGTGGCCAGTGGTGAATGTGTTCAGATATCTGGCGTAAGGAGCGCATGACTACTACGTGTGCTAGGTCATGATTGGCTATGTGTTCCTAACTCATGTGGCATCTGACTTTATGGATTTTTCCGAAGCATGTGTACGCTCTCGGGACATGTGTACTTTATTGGGGGCAATCTCCCCTTACCATTGTGATGTCGCTGCACCTATCTGTGGTATTGAACAAGAGTTTACTGCCCGCGTGTTTGCCTGTCAGCTATGCACTCTCCCACCTGTGGCCTATCAATCAGCGTTTCGAGGCCTAGGTCGCATGGCCTGCCTGACTACATACTTGCTTGTTGAGGTAGATGTGGAGTTTGAGGACGGGGTTTTCTATTAATAAGGATAATAGTTCATTTTTCTCAATAAACGCATCAATATCCATATTTATAAAACCTACTATACTAAACTACCAAACCACAGTGCCATAGAGTCGGAAACCCCTTGCTTGAAGCATTTGGCCAATAATGATGTGGAGCCATCAGCTCAAGTTAAGATTTCACTTAAACTGACCTTTGACCTCCTGGAACCCAAAGAAAGCTGTTGTAATAAAGAGATATTCCATCATACCCCCACAAAGGAAGCAATGTTAGTGTGAATTCCGAAAAAGGACACAGTTTACAAATAAGATGAATTCGCTCTTGTACAAGATAAGGGCCGGCCAAGGCCACATTTCTAGCTCGTGCAGACAAACTATATGTAGCGCCTTTAAAGATATAGCGTGCGGGGAACCTGAGAGATAATAAATGGAATACGCCCACCAATCCCCATGCGCTGAAGATGATGACACCATGTGTGAAGGCGCGTGATATTTATAGAAGCAGAAGGGAAGGTGGGGACTACAAGGTATTTCTAGAGAGTTGATTGGATGAAGGAAGCTTGAGACTTCTGTAATATACGAAACCTGGGCTATGCCGCCTCTGTACCGAAACTTGCCACCATCCTCTTCTCGCTGCGTCCCAGCGTGGGTCAGACATGCAGTAATGATGAACGCAAGTCAAACAGGCCGCACGGCCCTGGGAAGGGCGTTTCCTGTCACTGGAGATTCTGTACTGAAAAGGGCGTAGTGGGCACCATGAGAGACGCCTGCATGAAGTGTGCGGCCAGAGGGAGAAAGAGCTACCATCAGAAGCTGGTGTGCGCTGGTGAATAAAAGGCGTGCAAAACCGGAAGTGCTGGTGCCCACAACACCTGACAAAGTAGAGTTCCTTGAAACAAGCACGGTGTAGATCGGTCCCTGACGGCTCTTGTCAGTCTTAAACAATGTTTGTATCTTGTTATGAGCTAGTTATTTAATTTATTAAAAACACTAATCAGGTGCCATACATAAATATGAACAGTTTGTGTGGGAGGGGACAAATCTGGTAAAGAACATGATTTTTTTTTTTTTTAAACAAACTTTATTGGTTTTGACATACATTTACAGTTGGCAACAATACATCATAGATTCTTGTTCAGGGTCGCATTTCTTCTGTTCTTGGTGCCGTTGCCACAATAGTAGGTATGGTACCCGCTATCATTCTCCTATTCCCAGCCCTCCCTGTGCAAACCCCGGATCAAACATCGATTAGTGTTCAATTTGCATCTCCTGTCCTTGTACTAATACTAAATTGAAACCCTGTACTTAAAACAATCCCCCTTCCCTGCCCTCCCCCCAGGCGTGCCGCTGGAGTACTGAACTCCAAGTTGTAAACCTCTGCTTCTCCAATTTTAGTTACGTAGAGGTTCTATGCATTACTATATGATCCCCCGACCAGTGAAGGCAATACCGTGCTATTACTAGGGATCTCCTCTCTTAAGGCACACTGTGCAGCTCAGTAGTCTGGATTCTATCCTATTCCTGCTGGGGGCTCTGCTAGTGGTTCCTCCTCCTCGTCGGCAGCTGGGTTCTTGAGTGCCGCAACTAACGCTTCCCATGCCCTCGCTGTATCTAACGCCTTCTCTCTCCCCGTTCTTTTAGCTATTTGCAACCTGATTATTCCCTCACATTCTGCCCACTTAATGAGTTCCATCTTCCATCTGGGCGTGCTCGGACCTTGTTTGGCTTTCCAGTGCATGGTAATATCTCTTTTGGCTAGGAGTAACCCCGTGTCTAGGAATTTGCTAGTGACTTTGTTTTTGGATGTGTGCGGGAACCAATGCAGCAAGCAGTGTTTAAAGGATATCTCAACTTCCCTGTCTGTGGTGTCGGCTAGCACCGCTATCACCTCCTCCCAAAAGCTACCCAAGTGTGGGCAATCCCAGAACATGTGTTTGAAATCCGCATTTTCTTGATTGCACCGGGGGCAGGCCGCTGTGGGAGTCGCAAAGTACTTATTAATTTTTTCCGGCGTGAGGTAAGCCCTATGTAGTATGTAAAAATGTACCAGTTGGAATCTCGCATTTCTGGTGCTTTTCCAAACCCTCTCCACTAGCTCTCCCCAGTCTTTCTCTGGGATGTCGTCTCCCAGGTCCGCCTCCCATTTGAGGCACAGCTCCGATAGGGGGGGTAAAGCCTCCCTCGTAACCCGTCTGTACAGACAGGTGACTGCTTTAAAGGTGCCAACCGCCATCACCACGTGTTGGCAACCCAGTGACGTTGGTGGTTCAGTGAGTCCCCCTCCCCAGTGTTTTCGTATGGCCGCAGTGAGGGCAGCGTGCAATAACAAATCTCCCCGGGGTAGGTCATACCGGTCTCGCAGATCGTTGAAGGGGATCATGGCACCTTCCTCATATAAATCTCCCATTGTAGTTAACCCTTGGTCCGCCCTGTCCGCCAGCCTCTGCCAGTTACCCCCATGCTGCAAGGCCTCGCACATGAGCAACAGGATTTCTGGGGTGTAAGGACTCCTGATTCTGAGTCGCCTCAGATATCTGTGCCAACATCACCTGACTGTAGCTAACTCCATAGGAAGGATCTGATTTTGGATCGGGAGCTGTAAGGTAATCTGGGATAGTAACCTCAGGGTCATCCCGTCTTCACCCATTTCCTCCGTTCCTCTCAAGCGCCCCGCCACCCACTTTGTGAGCCATTGGAACTGTGCCGATAGGTAATAAGCCTCAAAGTCAGGCACCGCCCCGCCCCCTTCTGCTCTCGGTCTCATTAGCACTTTAAGTGCCACTCTCCGCCTGCCTGTTCCCCATAAAAACCCCCGTAATCATTGATCTGAGTTGGGTGAAGTACCGTGGCGGTATCCAGATTTGTAGGGTGCCAAAGTAATATAGTAGCCTCGGCAGGGTCACCATCTTAAGTAGGGCCACCCTGCCGGCCACTGAAAGTGGCAAACTACCCCAAAAGTCAGTTACCTTTCGTTCCCCTAATGCCCTACCTATGTTGCCCTCCAGGAGAACACCCTGAGCGTGATATATTTGGGTGCCCAGGTATGTGAGGCATCTATCTTCCCATCTTACTTGCTCGGTGTCCAGCGGGCCCTCTCTTCTGTCTTTCGTCGGGAATAAACAGTATTTTGCCCAGTTCACTTTTAACCCCGCCACTTCCCCCAGGTCCTGGAGTAATGCTTTCGCTCCTCGAAGCGCCTCCCCTGTGTCCGCCAGGAACATCAGAAGGTTGTCGGCATACAACACAATGTGGTGCATCTGCCCATCGACTTCAAGGCCCTGGTAGTGCTGTCCTGTTCTAGCTCGGGCAGCAAGCGGTTCTATCGCCAGGGCGAACAGCAGTGGGGAGAGGGGACATCCCTGCCTTGTTCCCCTCCCCACCCCACCCCACAGGCATCTGATATTAGTCCACCCGTTTTGACCCGGGCAGTGGAGCCGGAATATAGGAGCGCAGTCCAGTCGACAAACCTGTCTCCCAGCCCGAATCTCCTCATCACATGGTACAGATATGGACATTCTAGGTTATCAAATGCTTTTTCTATGTCCACCGCGAAAATTGTCGCCGATTCCTTCTCATAGGTGTCTGCCCCCAGCACTCGTAGTAGACGACGGACATTCAGAGCTGTGTTTCTGGTGGGAATAAACCCCGATTGGTCTTTGTGGATCAATGCTGTCATGTGCGGGAGTAACCGAGTAGCCAGTAGGGGACTAAGTATCTTGTAGTCTATGTTAAGCATAGACAGCGGACGGTATGCCGTTCTGTCCCATGGCTGCTTCCCCGGCTTAAGTAAGGGTATGATGATTGCCTTGCTGGTTGAGACGGGCAGGTGTCCCAACTGTTTTGCCGCATTGTATAGCTGAACCAGTTTAGGAGCCAATAGGTCAATATACTTTAGGTAAAATTCAACAGGTAGACCATCTGTCCAGGGGTTTTGTTTCTTGCCAGGGTCTTAATGGCCCCTCGCACTTCCCCTATTTCCACATCGCGGCCCAGTGCGGCTGCTAATTCCTCGTCCAGAGCTTGCAGTTCCAGGTGCCCCATGAACCTGTCCATGCTCTCCTCCACTAGGGACACTCTATTCCTATACAACTCAATATAGTATTCCAGGAACAAATCATTAATGCCTTGTTGGTCGTTTCTCGTCTCGCCAGATTGGTCTCTGATTTCTAAAATGACCGTACCCCTTCTGGCTGGGTTGGCCAACCAGGCCAGTAGGGCTCCCGATTTATCCCTCTCAGAATGGGCTCGCGTCAGGTATTGTTTATAGTCAAAGCAACAAAGGCGTTCCACCTGCACTGCTACCGCTTCCCTAGCCTCCAGTAGTTCTCCCTGCTTGTCTGCATCCTCTGGCCTCTATTGTTCTAGTTCCCTTAGGCGGTGATCTGCCCTTTGTACATCTTGGAGGAGAACCTTCCGGGTCCCCACCATTTCTGATATACATCTCCCCCTGATGACCGTTTTAAACGCATCCCATTCTATCAATGGGTCCATAGCCGTGTTAGCGTTTTTGTGGAAATATTGGTCGATAGCCGTGCCTATCGTGGCATAGAACACTTGATCTTCTAGGGCCTCAGAGCGCAAGCACCACGTGGGTATTTTGGGCTTTGCTTGGGACCAATTCAAACAAACCAACTCCGGATTATGGTCAGAGATTCTCCGGGTGAGGTATTCACTGCTGGGCACTCCTTGATGTACATCAGGGAACACAGGATGGCGTCTAATCGCACGTGTAATTCGTGCGTCGCCGAGAAGAAGGAGTAATCTCGAGTGCCAGGATGCTGAGTTCTCCAAGAATCTACTAACCCCCATTTCTGTTGCCAATTCCCGTACTTCTGCTATTTTATGTGTGGGCGCATCAGGGAGTGGGGGGTGGGAGCGGTCAAGAGTCACATCCGGGATGCAATTAAAGTCTCCCCCCAATAAAACCGAACCCGTGAGTGCAGAGGCTAGTTTCCTAGACAGGTGTGAGAAGAAATTGGCTTGATCGGAGTTGGGTGCATAAATACTTCCCAGTACTATATCCCTACCATCTAGCCTCCCAGAAACTATTACGTATCTGCCATCTGGGTCTATGATTTGTTGTGTGCACTAGAAAGGAACTCCCGCCCTCACCCAGATCAGGACTCCTCGCGCAAACGCAGAGTAATTGGTATAGAACGTCTGCCCTCGCCATCTCTGCTGCACTGCAATTCCCTCCTTCGCCATGATGTGGGTCTCTTGGAGTAGCGCAATCTGAGCCCCCCTGCGAATTAAGTATGCATGTATTTTATGCCTTCTCATCATGGTGTGCATCCCTCTGACATTCCACGAAACACACTTTAGGTCTAGTGAGGATCCCATTGGAGTAGTAAAACCCTTTCCCCCTGAAAGTCCGCCCCAGTGGCACGCCTGCCCAAACATACCCTTCTATAAACCAAATAGAACCCCCCAACTTCCCCTCCCCAGGACAGGTACTTGTGAACTAGTCCCCATCCAAACGTAGTCTAACTGTGTGAACATCCACTAGTGGTTAGAGGAGTGATCAGCTGACAGTTCCGGTCCGGTATCCCCGTCCGCCGCCCCGCCCCCCCCCCCCCCAATACCTGTACCAACTAAGTCGACCCAGACCACCATTCTGGAGTCTCTTGCTTCCATGCCGCTTTCAGCCGGGAACAGTTCTTGCTCCCTCGGGGGGGGGTGTCTTGCCACGCTCCAGGAGTTTGTCGACTGGACAGTCAGGTCTGAGTACTCAAACAATGTCATCCGCCGTTTGCGGCGTTACTTTTGGAAGTTCTGACTCAGAGGCATCGTTTTCACTGAGAGCCTGTGATCCTTCTGATCGTTCACCGTCCATTTCGCTTTTACTGGATGTAGGGCTGGAGCTGCTGTGGCTATGTTTTGCTACTTCCTGCAACACTCTCCTCCGCTCTAGGCTAAGCTCTCTGGGAGATGGGGCTCTGGCCCCCGACCTGTTGCTGCCAGGGCTGTTGTGTGGTGATTCCACTGGGGAGCCACGTCGCTCCGGAAGTCGTCGCATGTCCAACCAGTCCCAGGCTTCTTGAGGAGTGTTAAAGAACCGTGGCCCCTCGGGGTCTGCCACGCTGAGCCGCGCAGGAAAAAGCATTGCGTATGGTAGTTGCAACTGTCGTAACTTCTTCTTAACCGCCAAGCAGGAAGCTCTATTGCGCTGGACCTCCCTGGTAAAATCTGGAAAGATCATAACTGCACTATTGCCAATTTTTAATCCTCGCTTTTGGCAGGCCTGCTGCAGGATATGGTCTCTGTCCCTGAAATGTAACAGGCGCGCGCACTATCGGCCTAGCAGGAGCTCCCAGCCTGGGCGGGCGCGCCGGAACTCTGCGGGCCCTTTCCAGAGCATAGAAGGAGGATAGCCCCTCCGGGGCCACCTCCGCTCGCAGCCATCCCTCCAAAAATTGAATCATGTTCTCACTCTCAGCTTTTTCAGGCACTCCGATCAATCTAATATTGTTTCTTCGGGACCTTCCTACGCTGTCCTCGGCTCGGACTTCCAGCACTTTGACTTTCATTTCTAGTTCTGCAAGTGTCTTCTGCATGTCGGTCACCTGCGCCAGGAGGCCCCCCAGTTCCTTCTCGTTAGTTAGAACCTTCTCTTTGAGCTTCCGATGGTCATCCTTTAGGAGGCTCAAATCCATGACTATTGCATCGATTTTCCCTTCCAGAGCCTCCCTTGAGGCCGAGATCGCTTGCATGATGTCCGCCAGCGTCGGTTTCCGGGGAGTATTGTCTTTACTTGCTTCCAACACCTCCTCTTCATCGTCCGTCTGGGCTCCGGTGGCATCTACGCGAAGGGCATTAAACCCTCGTTTCTTCTGGGTTCTTCCCATTGTTGCACGACCTCTGAACCTGTTCTTCTGTGCACAGTCAGTTCTGGAAGGCGGGAGGGTGGGCCGTGCTAGTGCAACTGCTCTTTGGCCATGGCGTATTGTAATTCGTCTCAGGTCTTCAGCTCTCACGTGGCCCGTGAGCTCAACAATAACCTATCCCCTCATTAGAGCCCGCTTTGGTCCTCCAGGGTGTCTGCAGCTCATGAGCAGGGTTGTCACTTTGAAGGGATGCCTGTCGTCGAGAGGGGACCCGACAGGGCACCACAGCACGCTCCTCCTGCAGCCTGCTCAAAACTCTTATTCTGCCTGGGTGACTGCAGGACGCTCCTTTCCCCAAGCTGTGTTTCGCCTCCTGATCTGCTAGGGCCCAATGCTTTAGCTGCACCTCAGTAGATCGTAGAAGCCGCCGGGATGTTGCGCTGCTGTGTATGGCCCCTCACGTGGCGATGCTGCAGCTACTGCGGCGCGGGACCGCTAATTCCTGTCTAGGGTTGGGTGCATGCCTGTTGGGTCCCCGGCTGGGCCCCGTCCCTTGCGTGCACCTCCGCTGCCCTCTCTTACAGGAGGTTTCTCTGGCTCTGCGACCGGAGGCTATTTGCCGCCGTTTTCTGGCTCAAAGGCGCCCTGGGCGCCGCCGTGCCTCCGCTGCTTGCCGTCTAGGCCTGTGCCAGCTCATTCAGCCTGCGGCCGCTGTGCATGCCTTTCACTCGTCTCGACAGAGCCCTAGCCCAGGGACTGGGGGCTGTGCTGTGCTGGCTCTGGCGCCCTGCGCTCCTCGGGTCCCTCAACTCCTCTGTGGCGCCAAGCAGCCCTCTGCGAGCCACGTCAAGCTTCTTCAGCTGCCACCGCGGCCTGTCCGTCGGGCCGTCCCCACAGCGTCGGGCCTTCTTCAACCAGGTTCTTTTTATTCCAGGGCCTGTCCGCCCGTTGCTACAGCGCCCAGGGCAGCTCCGACATCCCGCGCACGCCAGCAGATTCCTCAAGCCCCCGCAGGCACTTACTACAAGCTAGGTGTCGTCACGGGAGGAGATGCACCTGTCCTCCGGTTCCCGCCACCTCGTCGGCTCCTCAAAGCAGGATTGCAGATCTCAGTTAAGCGCGGGCGCCATTTTCTTTCCCTTCCTGCAATATCGTGTGCGCCCCGCCACGGGGTCGTCATACCCTCCGCTGGTCCGCTTGGCCCTCCTTGCCGCTCTCGTCTTGCCCGGTGACTTTCTGGATATTGGGCCGTAGTCCCCCGCCGTCTGCCAGCGGTCCGTGCTGGTTGCGCCGCGCATGGCGCTGGCGCCATCTTGGGGCTGCCGCTGCCGAGTGCCCAGACTCTCTCTATCGCAGGGAAAGCGGCGTTCCAGGGCGATCTGGGGCTCACCTTTGCCCGCCCACAGTCTCTAGTGTTCCCCGGACTGAAAATCGGTGACCCCAGCCGTGTCTGGGGTGCAGGATAGTTAGATTATAGGGGAAGCGGCGGCAGAGCTCCTCAGCTCGTGCCCGTTCCCATCGGCTGCAAGCCACTCCCCCTCACGCATGCTGCTTGCCATGAACCACTTTGCCAATGCCAAAGGAGAACAAGCATAAGCAAATCCGAAAGGTCCAGTCTATGTGAGAGCTCTTGGCTTTGCTATCGTCTTTCAGCCATGTTGTATAGCAGCGTGGCTGCTGTTCAACATAGCTAAAGTTAATGCCCTGGCATAGAGTTGAGTGGTATAGAGGAGAGTGGTGAAGAAAAGAGTGGTGAAGAGTGGAGTAGATTGGCGCAGAGTGGAGTGACTCGGAGTGGAGTGTTGTAGCATAGAGTGGAATGGAGTTGGCGTAGGGTGGCGTGGTATAGAGTGGAGAGGCTTATAGTATAGTGGAATTGAGTAGAGTGGGATAGAGTACAGTAGTGTAGAGTGGCGTAGACTGGATTGGCATAGAGTGGAGTGGTTTAGAATGGCATGGCATAGATTGCCATTGAGCAGAGTGGCATAGAGTGCCATCAGGTGACATTGTGTGGAGTGGAGTGGTATAGAGTAGAGTGGTGTAGAGTACATTGACTAGGAGTAGATTGGTATAGAGTGGAGTGGTGGCATTGAGTGGGGTTGGGTGGAGTGGGGTGGCGCAGAGGAGAATGGAGTGGTTTAAAGTGGAGTGGTGTAGGGAGGCATAGTGTGGAGTGGCATAGAGTAGAGAGGCACAGACTGGAGTAGAGAAGAGTATGTTATGGAGTGGATTGCTAGGCGAATTTCAGGGCCTATTCAGGTTTATTTAGCTATGTTTTTTCATTGCGTATAGATATTTGTGTTTAAATAGATGTATGGTCAAAACTTTGTCTACAGATCTGTACACTACTCTACTGAGTTGCCCATATTAGTAGACATCTCGAATTGTTTTGCAAATTGTTCTACCTTACAAATTGTATAAATAAAAACATTACTATTTTTGTTAGTTCTAAGAAAATAAATCGCAAAAAATGTTTTCCTGTTCCAGTTCAAATGATCACACTGGGGTGATGTCTAGACTTCCCACAGAGATTCCTCCGAGTTACCTCATCCATGATTTAAATCCTGGGCAACCCCTAGATGTTTGCTCTCCATTTCAAACGAAAGTCTGCTGTAAAAGTCTTTTAATGATATGCAATTCGGTTAATTACCTATCGTACAGTATCGACTGCTATGAAGCCACTGTGATGTATGCTGTGGTCTATTAAAAACCCTGCTAAATTTTCAGAAACTAGCAAGTCAAATAAAGCCGAGTGGAGACAGTGCTCTTAATAAACGCAAATTGCAAACAAGAAGCTAGTAAGTGGAATAATGCACTCATTTGGAAGCAATAAAGCCTTTGATCTTTCTTTGAAGAAAGAGTACATGTTTAAACTACCCATTCAGAGACAACCAGATGCCCATAAAGAACAGTGCTTGGCTTTGATAGAAAATCACTGAGGCCTGCCTAGCAGCCCTGGTTTGTAAACAAATTAGTTAAGTGCTCATCAACGCTGATTTGCATTTAGAAAACCCTGCATGCACTTAGCCGTGGTTTATAGTATTAACAAGCAACAGGATGAAATAGGCTCAGAAAAGCTATCAAATTCATTTATTAGCTCCAATTTTTCGTGGGTTATTACCTAGAAGGTCAGGGGAGATTTACTGCCTAAAAAATTAGAAGTTGTGCAGTGCTGAAATTTTTACATGGCTTCGGTGGGAATTCGTGTCACAGCTCATACTATTTTTAATTACGTCTGTTGTCTCGGGTTTCAGTCAGGAAGTTAATTTAACAACCCACGGAGTTCAGGGAACAGCGTCTGAAATGAAGGCCTCGCCGTGCACATGTGGCGAACCCGGAGAAAGTGCTGGCGAATTTCCTAGAGTTGTTCTGAAATGAAACGCTAACACCGATATAGGGCAGGCAGACAATCATGCTATAAAATGTCATGGGGTATTGTATTCAGCCCTTCTGCAGAAATACACGCGGAACCTGAAGGTCACACATTTGAATGCCCCCAAGAATCGCCGAAGCTGGGTGATATTAACACCTTTTTTACATTCTAAAAAAGGCCAAATTCTACTATAAAAATGCTAAATAACAGAAAACCTATGTTACTATCCTAACTTTGCCATTTAAGCCAATAATTCATCAATGAGGGCCATGTCACCACATCATTTTAAGGAACATGCAAATTACTACCTTAAAAATATCCACTGACATAGGAAAGGCAAGACACATAACCACAAGGCGACTGAAACAGAAAAATCTGCATTCTGCAGCCCAATTGGGGATTTTCATCGCTTCCTTTCCCCCTCTTCATGACCTTCATGCTTCCTCCTGTTAGCTTCCCAAAGGCATGCCTTTGTGTCACTGTACCGTATCCCCATGGAACATACCAAAAAGAGAGCTGGGGATTTCGCCTCTTGGGCACCTTATGTTGGAAACACCTATGTCAGAGACTCTCTCACACCTCAACTTGATAAATGCCCTACAATCTCACATAAAAAAAGTTGTCACACAAAAACTTTACCGTCGGCATTCTCACACACAAAAGCCAATATTAAAACCACTTGCCAAAATACGTTCCTGCAGCTCCAACAAGCTCCACACACTCACATCATTTTCTACCATAACCAGTCAAAATAATAACCATTGTGATGTTCAGTGATTTCTCTGTCGTCTTTCACTCAGCCTGTATTGTAGCAAAAGCAAGGCAGGAAAATAACACATTCTGGGGGAGATTTCCAAACTGTTTACGCTGGTTTAGCGTCACAAAAGTGACGCTAACCGGTGCAATTTTTTTGTTGCAATTGTCTTTCCAGCGCAAAACTTGTTTTACGCTGGAAAGCAACCTCTAAGTAGCGCAAAGCAGCACAAAGAACTTCTTTGCTCTACTTTGCACCGAGGGGCGTTACATGGGTGTTACATGGGCGTTCACATGCAACCACCCATGCTTTGGACGCAAAACCATATTTACAAAGATTTGTAAACATGTTTTTGCGCCAAACGTTAACGCCCCTTCAAAGGAGGTGCTAACAGGAGAATTGCTTTCATTTCTCCATGCTTTTCCGACTTTCCATGCATGCTGCACTGTGCAGCACGTATGCGAAGTGGGAAAAGCTTTGCCTCATGCCTAGCACAGTATTTTGTACAGGAAGGGTACCCTTCCTGTACAAAACCTTGCTACACTCATGCATACACCCTAGCGCTGCAGCGCTAATGTGTGTGCATGGCACACGGCAGCTGAAATCAGCGCCGGCGCAAGGGAAAAGTGAGGAGAGAGCCATATCTCTTAAGATAAGGCTCTCTCCTGCTCCCTCCCTGTCGCGCAACGCAGTGCAACCTCACTGGGGGCTGTGCTGTGTTGCGTGACTTTTTGAAAATCTCCCCCGAATGTTTAAAAACATGACAGAAATCATCTCTGCGCTTTAACAGCGCTTATGTGTTTTGCACATTGCACAACAATAAAGCTATAGAAAAATGAATGTTTAAAACCTTTGGAGAAATGGAGAATATTTACACAGTCGATAACACAATGATGGTGTCCTCTTCACGCAAATTTACTTAGCTATCACCCTCCACTTCACCCATCCTCAGTGAGCACATGCGCTCCATTCAGCACATCGACTGCACAGTCACAAAGGTGGTGGAGTAGTCATCGTCCAGAATGCCCCTGTACATAACTGAAAGTAGGCTTCATCAGTTGCTTCAAAGTCTTCCCAGATGACTTACCTCTAACCTGATTAAAGTCCTTTTCATATTTAATCTCATCTACAGCCTTCAGGATTTATCAATTAATTCACAGATGAATTATTCACCCTCACATTTTCCATGCCTAGGATCTGCAACAATAAAAGGCAACAGCCTTCCAGATGACCTGTTCACCAGAAACATAAAATAAGCAGATCTATACATGCTGTCTCATCTGCAGCTCACTGACTCTGCACATGTGAAAGCCAATATTGTAGAACTCACAATTACATCGCTTATCAATATCACTTGAACAAATTCCAAATCTGATCTATTCATCCTCCCCTTCAAATCCACCATCTTATTCTCACAAATTGTGCCTGACCGAAGCCCACAGAGCTTATCCTAAATCCAGTCAAATTTCTTTCCCTAAACTCCTCCTGGAAGACTTAGCTTTCTTATCAAACACCCAACACCTGTTTCAAATATGGTTGCTATACCTGATGCACTCAACACAACTACATAACAATGCTGACACCCCAACCACAACGAAAATGATCAATCTCAGTTCTACCTCATGGTATACCCATTAGCTAAAAAACATATAAACAGAAATTCATGAACAATCATAAATTCCCTACACAGATCTCACCCTTCTAAAAACTTCACACCCAACACACAGTAGAGGAATCAAGGAGAAATAATGATTTTTTGTCATTAAGGTCGACAAAAGTTGCCAGCAAATAAAAATCGGTGCCCATTGATCAACCTCCACCACCCTCTCTTTCCCCAGCTTCAAAATTCATTAATGAACCACATTGCTCTTTCATCTGAAAAAACAGTGATGGACATAATGATTAAATTACTCTGGTCCACATTCAATTAGGTCATGTGTTTTTCTGCTCACTGTGCCATTACAAATAAGGACCAAACATTAGAAGTTCAGACCCAGCCTTATGCAAATCAGTCTTGACCCTGTTCCTCATGGCAACAGTCCAGCCCGAACTGCCAAGCCAGGTCTTCCCTGGACTGAAAATAAGCATCCTGGGACCGGTTTCGGGGTAACACCCCTCATCAGCTAGGCTAGCTTGAATCCAGTGGCAAAGTGAGCAAGGGACACACGTCTGGGCATACCCTGTCAACTTAGAGCGAACAAAACAAACACCAGGCATTGATGGATGGAGCGCTGAAAAGTTTCAGACACTCACCCCCAGTCACTATTAGATCTGGGTTGAATCCATCACCGTCCTTTAGCTCACTTCGCCGCCCCAGTTCAGACCCAGCCATATGCAAATCAGTCTTGACCCTGTTCCTTATGGGAACAGTCCTGCCCGAACTGCTGTAGGCCTTACTGGATGTCTATTTCTAAATTGACCATTAAGTGACTTTTTTATACTTATTATGTGACTGGGAACCAACAAAATACTTCATTTTCATATTTGTGTCTTGATAAAGATCTATTGTAACACCAACCATTCTGAAGATATTTTCAAATATAGCCATACACATAGCATGTAATTTGAGAATATCAGAAACGAAACATGGTGTAGTTCTTGGATTACATTTTATGATATGCCAAATACATTAACTGATTGGCAGCTAAGCCTCCCTCCCCCCGCCCCAGATGCTAAGCCATTTTTGGATATTTGAGGTTGTTTGCACGGAATTCTTTAATACTTTTTTCCACACAAAAAAAAGTATGAGCGCCAATTTTGTGAGATTTTTTTTCTCAGCATCCCGGGAATTCTAAAGGTGCCCAGGGTTTGTGGAGTGTCCTAGAGGGAACTGAGAACATAGCCAAATTGTAGATTATTTTTTCTTTTTCGAGGGGAAATGGAAAAGATTTATTGTGCTAGATTCACCATCTTTCCATCTTTCAGGAACAGGCAGAGTGGTATCTAAAAATATTTTTACCACGACTTTTGCATTTCTTAAAGAGGTGGTCCATTTTTCCTAATGCTTGTGATTTCAACCTACTTTTAGTTTGTGGTCAAAGCCGGTATGACACCTGGAAAGGTGTATATTTCTGAATTCAGCAAGGGTCATTTGTGTAGATCCCTCAAAGTTTTTCCAAAGAAACTAAACTTTAAAATAAAAAAATAATGAAAATAAATAGTTAAAAATAGCCATTGGTGACAATGTTTTCACCTGTAATTGTTTATCACGAGGGACGATTTACAAAAGCAATGTACTTTTATGAACAATAGACCCTTCCGGTCACACAGATATATATTGGGTTTGTAGGGTCTCCAAAAACATGCAATACCCAGGGCAACAACTGAACTGAAGGTTTGAATGATTTTTGATTAATTACCTACCGTGCAGCAATTCTTTTTAAAAATATCTTTATTGACATTTAGAGAATCACATAGACAACACATTCCAACAGGAGTCCATCTTGAAACATCCATCCACCCTCTCCCACCATCCAAATGTAAATGAAGATAAACAACATGTTGTATTATTGGTAATTCTTAGGATATCCAAGAAGGAGAGAGAGAGGGAGGGCAAAGCCTCAATAGTCTCATGTAAATAAATGTCCCAACACTTAGCTATAGACAATGAAGCAGTTAGCTCGGATCCACTATAGTTTCGTTACTCTGAAGCTAGAGAACAAATCCACACTATCTAGAGAACTCCATGCCAACATATAACAAGTTTACCACCCCACCCTCCTCCCAACCTACTTCTGTGTCAGACCAGCATTTCAACGAAATGAATGAGATGTATAAATGTGCCATGGTTATCTCAATGTCCCATCAGTCTTGCTCTGTCATTATCTACCATATAATCACCCCTCTGGTTCCAGCAGAGATATCCCTCCCTCGCCAGCGTCTCCAGAAACAGCCGGTGTCCGTGGCTCTTGCAACTCAGATAGCATATATGACCAGGCCTGAAGGTCGTCTTCAAGCTTTTCATCTCTACGGACATGCTTCATCCGTACCTCCCCGCAGTCGCTCCTTCACACATATCTCGCAACCATGCCTAAAGAACGGGGGTGTAGGCCGAAGACCTGTGATACCGTGCAGCAATTCATACTGTAAATATAATGAATGAAAAAGGAGTATGAATGAAACATATGTATTTCTGAAATGTGCATAGGCTACTGAGTTTAGGAACTGTAGTTATATGTACCCATCTGAATTTGAGGTTACCCATACTACCATGTGATTCAGAGGCATTTTGCAAAATGCATAGAAATCCAATTAGTAATAACCATTCTACTATTCTGTGTTCCCACACTTCTCTCAATAAAAATGGTACCTCACTTGTGTGGCTGACCCTAGCGGCAGCGACACTGAGAGTCCCAATACATGACCTGGCGATATCACATTTTACCTAGCAATAGCAATGCTTTTTTTTGTTTTACAATGTGGTTAGCTGCAGAATTTGGGCCCTAGCTCAGCCGACACCCAAGAAAATCTAGCAAGCATACACATTTCTGAAAACTAGACACACAGAGGGGTTCAGGGCGGTGTGATGTGCATGAATCCCATTACATTTTTAGCCAGAAGCTCTTGCAAACCTCAAAAGTTGGCTAAAACACAATTTCCTCACATTTCTGTGAGGTAATATTCCATAATATGCAGGGATCCACAGATTTCCTACTGCCAAGTGATCCCTGTTCCCACACTGAAAAACAGCACCTCACTTGTATGGGTGGACCCAACGTCTACGACAGGAAAAGGCACCACACGAAACATGGACAGGTGAAAATGTTCCACTCAAAAGTGACACTTTTTTTTTTGCAATGTGGGTAGCTGTCGATTTTGGGGCTTAGATCGCCCACCACCTAGACAAACCTACCACACCCAGACATTTTTGAAAACTAGACATCCTGGGGAGTCCAGGCCGGTGTGACTTGTGTGGATCTTATGACGTTTTGTTAACAGGAACCCCTTGCAAACTTCAAACTTTGGCAAAAAATACATATTTTACTTATATTTCTGTTTTGGAATGTTTTTAAAATCTTTGTAGATTCACAAAACTTCCAACCACCCAGAATTCCCACGTCTCTCGGTAAAAATGGTAGCCCAGTCATTACTGATAACTAGAAATCCAGAGGGGTTCAGGGTGATGTGACTTGAAAGGATCACGTTCTGTTTTTTACCCAGAAGCCTTTGTAGACCTCAAACTTTGACTAAAAACACAAAGTTTCCTCACATTTCTGTGAGGGAATGTTCCATAATCTGCGTAGATCCACAAATTTACTACTACCAAGCGTTCCCACACTTATCCTGATTAAAGGGGCACCCCACTTTAAGATATGGAAGACGTGAACTTTGGCTTTTATACCAATTGCAAATTACATTGGCTGCATACAATTTCGAACTATCAGTATAGATTCATATTTGAGATACTAGAGTTGGCTCTTCTTATTTTTTTTAAGGACACTGCTGGAATCAAGGAGACCCCTAATCTGTTGTGCCATTTTTCTAACATACATTATACTTCTTGAATCGTTATTCGAGCATAATAATTTTAATAAGATACAAGTTTAGAACTGGTCTCCGAGCCAATGATATATGCTAGGTTACCATTTTACATACAAAGAATTTTACACATTTTGAACTATTTTATTGCCCCCTGTTCTTTGTCCATGACATAAGCATACTGAATTAATCAGATAGCTACGTTATTCTCTCATTCAGAAGTTTCAGAAGGAAATTATTTTTGGAATTTGTAAATTTCTTTCTCTCTCATTCCCACTGGTAGAAAGTATAGCCTGTTCAGTTAGACTTGTCTAAGCCAATTAGGTCATCGCAGTTTGGATTCTCAACTTATGAAGTTGCAGATTTATTTTGTGTTCCTACACTAGCCTTTGATTTTTTTTCTTCCATAGGCGCCATTTTTCAACTTTATTACTGTAGCATTGTTCACATTGTAAGTCACTACCCACCTCTCTGACCTGATGGCTGTACATAAGAACATTATCTATGAATGGCTTACTGATGAACACTGTGCTTGTGTGAATACTTCCTGCTGTTTCCCAATAAATCACTTTCATTGGTATGAATGTTGAACAGATTGAAATTTGTATCCATTATGTAAAGTACATTTCCTCTTAAATGTTGCTCTTAGTATAAAATATTTGTGAAAATAGTCTCTCTCAATTAGGTCATCCTAAAAAGTAACCTGGTTCTTATGATGTTGCTGGCCCCTTTCAGATCTAGGAAAAACAAAAATGCACTCGCCATTGTTCCCTTGAATAGCTATGCATATTTCAGCTTGCTGGTCCATTCCTTCTTCACCAGCTTCAAAAGCAGAAGGTTCTCTACAAAGTCCTCATGACTGTCACTCCTGCCTAGCTAGCAGACGAGCTCACCACGTCTCGTGGCTCACGGCACACCTGCAGCTAGGACACGATCAGAAACGGAGATGAATATGTTAAAAAAACGAAAAGACAAGGCAACAAGCTTTCTGTGTGTGTGCACCCTGGATACGAAACAACATCCTTGTATGCAACATGGCAGCTTCAACTCTGCCCCAGAAAATATCTGAAGACACACACCTCTTTAAAGAATACTACTTCATGACGAAGTAACAGTCTCCTTCCACACTCCATACCCCTCAGTCACTTGTTGATTGTATCTTTGGCTTTGACCCTGTACAGCGCCTTGCTGCCTTTCAGCTAGGTCTGTGCTACACAAAGCCCACATAGATGCATTCATAAATGCATATATTCTACTAAGGTGAACATGTAAAACAAAAAAACACCATTGTGCTGAGAAATGACTATAAACCATGTGACATTTGGTCATGTAACCTTTTAGGAGTTGTATGTCATATTATGGAGGTCATTAATATGAGCCATTAGCATATTGTCAAGGTAAGCATACACGCAATCAAACACTCCTTACAACGGCTGACACAGGTTCAGCACATCAATCCCTATCTGTACAAATTAAGAGTTCTGTGCATCTGCTTCCGGCACTTGCCGCAGTTAAGCGCCGCTGGTATCCAGAGTAAGCAAAGTCTTTTAGAAGTGGAAGGTGCACCAGAAATGAAGTCAAAATCGTATACTTTAGTCCATTAGTTCGCTTTATTAGTGGCAGGAATAAAAACAGCTTCCCGAGCTACCACATCTTTGTTGCAATCACGGAAGAAAGTATAGAACATTCCACTTGATATATTGAGCCCTGATGAAGTTCCTTTGGTCAAAGGAACGAAACGCGTTGGCTGATGGCCATTTTTATTCCTGCACTTTCCACTTCTAAAAGGTAAGCATACACAGTAAGTATAGATTCACTGCTTTTAAGTACATTTCTGCTTACCTGGGAGTTATTTCACTAGTCGATACAAATACAGATTGATAGTTGAACTTTTAAACCTGAATATTGTGGTAGAACCACCCCTATTAGGTGGTGGAATGAGGGATCTTTTGTAACAGTCCTCCATGCGGAACCATGTGTAGTTTTTGAAGGAACTGAATGGTATGTGCACACATGGTGAGACTGAATGCTGGCGTAAGTTCCTATTTCGACCACTACATGAGCGGCCATGCCTCATATCTCTTTGCAAAAGCTATTTCTGCAAAGGAGGTTTATCCCTAAATTCCTTGGTGCCATAATAGCCCTCGAGTACCTGATTGCAACTGAGCAGAGGCCAGCAACAGCATGGCTCCTCAACTACACAACGGCATGCCTGGTGAAAGAGGGGTTTGTGGGCATCATATGTGTCACTGGCAGATTCTGTCATCTGTAGAAACGTATAAAATCTCACAGGTCATACACTAACGACTGATGAATCCGCTTGGTATAGCTGACATCTTCAAATGTGACTTTGTCAAGTGGACATTTTCTCAAGGTGGGAAATAATCACAGATTTGTTCTGATCTACCAGACTTATAAATGATTTGCAATTGATCAGATATGTACCAGCTGCAGCCAGCTAAACCCTCTAAATCATAGATCTTTTGGGGTTGCAGATAAACAAAGTGTGAGTTAAAGTTGTTTACTACCTGTGCATGATGATAAGTCCTTACAAGTCCATCCTCCCCTTCTGTGGGAGGGACAAGGGAAGACACTCGCCAAACACGTGTCCTAATATATTTTTATGGATCTATGTACATATACATATAGGCCAAGGGCCACAGTGTCTGTGGTGAACATGATAGCTGCAAGAATATGAGTTTTTTCCAAGATATTGGAATAAATTAAATTGTATGAAAGAAACAGGTGGTAAAATCTTGAGTTAAACGTTGGGTGTAAAGAGTTTAGAGGCCCCGTGAATAGACAAGTGCCACCAACCTGATTGTGTCAAAGTGTTATCAAAGGTGGATTGTGACTGTAGTACTTCTTGTTTGTTCTCATTCAATGTAAATGTTATCAATTTCTGAAGATTTCGGGCGCAATCAAAAAGAGCCATGGCTGTTCATACTTGCAATTGCATCCTTGGAGAGCATCCATTTATTGATGTGAGGAGGAAACACACTTTGAATGTTGAGTTTTGTTTTGAATTGTGATTATTTATAATAAATGTTAAATGTTATACTGACCTGACATAAAACCCAGAGCCACCTTTGGGCGCAGGAGTACACTGTTGCTCAGGGCTGTGAATGTCCTTTGTGAGAACAGTAAATATATTTTTTGGACACATGGTGCTCAGGGAACTTAAATGGTACTCTTGGCAACGATTGGCAATTGTGCACATAATGCGTATGTCTCTTGCACTCAAAGTGCTCAGGAGTACATGGAGGGGTGCTTGTGGCAGTGATTGGCACTTGTGCGCTTATGGTGTAGGACGTTTGCCCGAACAGTGCACAGAAGCTTTTCGAAGGTTTCTTGTGGTGGTGAAAGACATTCGTGCCCCAGAATGGCTACAGCGTTTGGATGGATGTGAGCTGGAGCACATTGAAAGGTGTTCTTGGAGGTGATTTGGATTTGTGTGCACACTACGAATGGCATTTGCATGTATAGCTGATAGATGCCCAGAGAAGGTTAATTGCAGTTGGTACTCCCCAGGCCCATAGTGCACACCAATGGGTACAATTGACAGTAGTAGACCTTCCAAAATGTGGGCAAAAGCTAATGCATACATACTCACATCCTTCAGACTAAACTGTGAGAAGGCAAAATGGCGCGGCTGGTTGTTGGGGAAACAACACAGGATAGGGACACGAAAGCAAAATGGGTGAAATCAACATGAAGGACAGGGGTGGGGGAAGCAACATGAAGGGGGCGGGAGGGAAGCAAATGGAGAGAGAGGGAAGCAAATAGACGAGAGAGAGCTCACCAGTGGAGCTAGGAAGGAGAAGCACATGGGTGAAAAAGCAACGGGGATGAAGCACATCATGTAGGATGGGCTGGGAGAAGCACAAAACCAGGGAAAGAACAACACAAGTGCAGCAGAAAGGGATGGAAGTACACAAAGGAGGCAGCTGAAAAGCACATACAATCTAATAGTGCTTAAACAACATTAATAGAGTAGCGACTTAAAAAGTAAGCAGGGTAAGAAGACAATAATACGACGATGCTCGGCGGGGGGAACACAAGAAGAGGGAGGAAAGCCCACACACGCTAATGAATAAGAAGCAAGCAAATGAGAGTGACAAGGATGCCAATCAATAGTAAGCAAGGGGCGGGCTCTAAACCCACTGTAAGATAACAATACGTCTGGCAATAGGCAGTGCATCCCCTGTCTAGGAAGCGAAACCTAAAAAGAGTGCGAGTGAGAGATATCTTGGTGCTACAGATAGTTTGTTTTCTTAATATAAGACACTGTGCAAACTTCGCACGAGCGAAAACTTTGATAGAGGGACAGTGGACACAGAGTTAATTTAATGAATAACCTATTTCATGAACTATGAAGCAATTTAGGGTACATACTAAGAAAGATAAGCTAGAAGCATTTAGCAGAAATGTGTGTTAAAAATAGTGAGGCAGGTAATGCGGGTGTGTGCATCTCATGCAGCCCGGTGCATATGGATGTGCCTTAACTTGGGGTGAACAACTCTGAGACATAGTATTGGAGTCAATAGTTTAAATAAAAGATTTAAATTACTACCTTGTGGGCAATTACTTTCCACAGTGCGATGAACAGTGCTGTTACCTAGACTACTTAGCGTGCTTAAGAAAAGCTTTTGATGTTCTTTGTAAAGTGGCATTTTAAAGCCCGGCTACTTGAGATAAAGAGCAGCGCCCAATAAAACCTGTGTGCCCTTCCATGTCCCACCCATGCAAGAAGAAAGGCTAAAAGATAAATTGATCTGATAGTCCAGAATACGTTTGTTGGCTGATCACCGCTCTGTCATGTTGTAGTCGGGTGTAATTCCAAGGAAGTGACTTTGAAAGCTGCGATCATCAATACAAGCAATACAAATCAGAGCGTAGGCGCTGCTGATTCAAGACAAGCAGTTAGCCACAAGAAGCTTTTGACACATGTTTACGTGCAGCACCAATATTATTGTCTGTTTTTCGCTCCATACCACAGTTCTCTAAGCTAACGTGTGTTCTTTCTTTTGTCCCACTGAATGACACTCAATTAGTGCCCTCGAGAGGATGAATCGGCCTGGCCTGGATTCGTCCTCTTGGCCACAGCAGTCTGCAGTGAGGCAGTCAGCCATCATGCCGGCGTCAGCCATAGGGAAAACAAGCAATGTTGAGCTTAGCAGGGGCATAATGCAAAATAACCCCCCTACAAAATGTGTTGAGTGGGCCCTGAGTTTTCCATATCTCACAGATATTCATTGGCCTTGGCTGAATGGGGGCTCCCTTAAGGGTTGGGGGGCCCATGAAAGGATAGGGGCCTCCCTGCGCAGAGGGGCAGCGGGGGCCTATGTTACACCCCTGAAGATTGGCCCAGCAAAGGAGGAAACCCCATCAGATGCTTACTCTACAACGCAAAGGAAACAGTTCCTGCAAACGATTCCACAACACCAGGATCTTACAGAGGACATTTACAGATGTTGGACCGCACCACAATCTTACTGGATTTTGTTAGAGAGTTTAGAGAGCTCCATAATATAACTTTTTTTTAATCTGGTCGAGCCTACCGTGGTTGTAAAAGACCTACTTTGGGCGTACCAAGAATTTACGGAGGCTTATGGACCACCATTGTCCATTGTCTACAGTTGGGTGGCTTTATTGCCACCACTTGCTTCTTATTAATTACTTTACTTGTCCATCTTTGTACTCCCCACCCTGGAGCATACCCTCTTTATTTTATTTTTACCAGTGGTTCTATATTGAGATTCACAGCACGTTCATAGATAGAGCAGAGGCCATGCTACTTTAAGTGGTTACAACATCCATGAATTTTTCGCACATGCCAATAAACGGACAGACAGTTCTCAACATTGGTCCTTAGAAACAGCAGTACGCCATCCAATAATTAAAAGCAAGAAAAGGGTGGCCTAACACTCCCGCCCAGAATCCACGGCTATGAAATGAAGAATAAAAACTAAAGGAGGCGATCACACCCAGTCAAAGCTTGGAGCATACCCTCTTTACCAGCCTGTTCACTGGCTGACTTGTGTCCTTCCACTGCTTACTTTTCGGGAACTATTTTTTTCTTCTTTTTGGCTAAGTTTTCCTTTTCTGGCTTTTTCTATCCCCTAAAATGCCCACCCCCATGCTCTGTGTTTGGTCTCTCTCTCATGGCTGACTGCTCTCTCTCCTATGTACTTCTCCCCACACATCCCCCTAGTGCTTCGTGTTTCTGTCTCCTCCTGCCCACAGTGTTGCTACCTCCCTCGTGTGCTTCTCTTCCTCCTCCATGATGCTGTCACCCTCGTGCCCCCTGCCCCCTCCTTGTTGCTTCTCAAACAAGCTGCCTTACCTTTGCCATTCTTTTTAAAATTTATTTTTAAAACTATATTTTTTGAGGGTCAGGCAGCAAATTGCTGCTGGTCTTCCACAAAAGTGCCTTCAAATACTAACAATTTCTTTTCCATAATTTTTTTTCATTCGTTTTTTTAAATGTCATTTTATTGAAAAAGAACAATGGCACAAAGTACATGACATATACCGTAACCCAGGTGCTCGATCAGTACAGGAGTTTCGTTGTAACATTGTCGGGTTCCTAGGATGTATGGTCACAGAACTAAATTTACAAGAATACTCTATAATTCTTCCAAGGGCCCCATACTTTCTCAAATTTATGCAGACAGCCTCTTCCTTCATATACAAATTGTCCAACCCACATACACCAATTAATATCTCAATTCCATTGCTCCAATCGTGGTATTGTAGGTTCTTTTCCATTATTGATTGAACTGAGTAGCACCCCCAACTTACTTTAATCAATATAAAAAAAGAAAATGGTGTGTCATTCTGCAGGCGCACGCATGTGTAATGAGACATGCACATGCCTTCGAAATGACATGACCACTAAAAAGGAGCGCATCATCGGCCTTTTGTTTTGTGCTGATACTTAACAGCACCATCAAAAAGCATTGCTTTTTACTGACTGTCCTCAGTTAGAGGGTTCAATGTCATTTTTTTAACTATATTAATAAATTATACTACGAAAGTAGTAATAAAGTAAATAATTTCACCTTCTAAACAGCTCCCCTGGACACAGCATTGTCCCATTCACTCAGTAGAAATGCACCCAAAGAGAAGTTAAGGTATATGTGGCACAACCGCGCATCTTGAGGTCTCGGAGACTATTAAAGAGACCCTTGACCAGGGAGGGAAGGCTGTGCTGATTCTCTTGGATCTATCAGCGGCCTTCGATACCGTGCCCCATGATTTGCTCCTTCAGAGACTTCAAGAATGTGGCTGCGGGGGCACGGTACTCCGATGGTTTGCCTCGTTTCTGGACAACCGCCAGCAAACGGTGTGGTCCTCCCCCCTTTGCAGCACCTATCCCCCCCTTAAGGTGGGGGTTCCGCAGGGCTCAATCCTTAGTCCTACACTTTTTAATTTGTATATGTCCCGTTTGGCGCTTCTGGCTGAAGCCCACGGAGCGAAAATTGTATCTTATGCGGATGATACACAATTGCTCTTCACCTGCGACAAGAAGTCAGACTTCAGAGGTGAGGCAATAAATGCCTGCCTCACTAAGGTGTTTGCTTGGTTCCAACTTCACCAACTTAAGTGTAATTCCGATAAATCGGAGATCATACTTTTCGGCCTCCCATTAGACAATGTGTGGCGGAATTGGTGGCCACAGGACATGTCTCCCCTAGCACTTCGGTCAAGACTGTTAAAAATTTGGGAGTCAGGATGGAGGACAATCTATCCATGAACTCCCAAATACAAGCTGTGGTGGGCTCATGCTTTGGAGTGCTTAAAATGCTCAGACAGGTCCTGCCCCTTTTGCCGTTAACACATAGACAAACGGTGGTCCAGGCGTTAGTCCTTATCCAGGTTGGACTATGTTAATAGCCTTTACCTGGGAATCCCTGATTACATGTTGACTCGATTACAGGTGGTTCAGAATGCTGCGGCAAGGGCTATTCTCATGCTGGGGCCCAGAACTAGGATGTCTGCCCATTTGAAATCCATGCATTGGCTTCCGATCCGTAAAGGATTATGTTTAAAGCCATGGTTCTAACATTTAAATCTCTGCACGGGATGGGGGCCCCTACCTCAGGAAGAGATTTCAATTCTATTCCCCGCGTCGTGCTCTGAGGTCGGCTGCACTTCAGTTGGCTCGCATCCCCAAATCTTCACATGCTCGCATTGGGGGCGCTCATTCCAGGTGCAAGCTGCACGTCTCTGGAATAGTCTTACCCTTGCACTTAGGCAGATGCAGGATCTTCTCCCTTTTAGAAAATCATTGAAGACCTGGCTCTTTCAGTATTAGTGTGACTTACGCAAGAGTGTGTTCACGATTAGCTCCACCCAGAATCTGTAGCGCCGGGACACTCTATCGAGTAGCCGTGCACTTTACAAGTCTCTAATAACATAACATAACAACCAAGGGGCATCATTCCCAGTGTAACACAATTGACTCTGGGCCCATATTCCCAAAGATCTGGGCGCATACTTAAGCAAAGGTTAGGACCCTCATGCTTATTAACAACTCCAAACCTAGCCCGACACCAAACTATCGACTCTACACCCACTTGGACCAATTCCTTCCAAAACAAGCACTGGAATTCTGGCCGTTTGATCTGCGTTTCCTTGCTTTGGGAAGCCAGGGACCACAGAACATTTATGGACAACAGCCCACATGACTATGTTTCCCTCCACATCCCAAATTTGGTTCTGCAATTACTATCGCCACATCGTCAAACAAAATGTTAGGTCTCCACGTGGAGAGATGAAATGCTGTGCACCTTATTCTTGGATGCCTCACTCTCAGACAACACCTTCATAGTCTTAAAGTCTGGTAAAGGAAATGTCAGTGCCTCGCATCTTGAGGAAACCCACTGAGCTATGTGGTGATTCCACGAGTTTTCCAGCTCTGTTTGGCACTTGGGGAAGTGCAGGGCCATCTTCCATTGTTTTCCACGCTACTGATATCCTTCTAAATGTTTTTGTTGAGGGGAAAGTGACATAATTTGTCGGTGATATCTTTACAATGGAACACCATGTCATTCATAAGTATGTGTAAGCATTATCAGTTTCCTAACTCTATTTTAAGCACATGATCTGCTTTTTTGAATAATTATGAGATGCTAGATGTTCTTTAGAGGGGATTTAATAATTTTTGAATTCAATATTCTTAGGTTGTATTATCAGATTTATTCTCGACTGTTTGTTTTTTCAGTTAGATAATCACACGTGTCTCCATAAGTCTGCAGTATGTATTTGACAATGAACTAGACACAGTGAGTGCATTATTGTTGTGTTGGATTATCAGGTTTGTTCAAGCAAGTTTGTATATTTAAGTTGTTTTTTCTGGTATGCATTCCACCTAAACAAACCAATTAGTAATCGACTGAAGTTAGATAATTACACGTGTGTTACTATGGAATGAATTATTTACTGCTCCAGGTTGTGATTTTCTTTGATTGGTAAATGGAGACGCAGCGGATGCTGCAAAACATGTCAGTTTGTGTTGAGTATTTTAACAATGACCGATGTGCTCCATTTACAATATTCGAGTGTAACAAATGTAGACTACTTTTTCTTTTGGAACAACACTTCAGAATTTCTGCCAGTATCAATGACACATTTTCCTTCATAGTCTTCCCCAGGTCTGCTAGTGCCACTTCTACCAAAATGGAAGGGCGGGAGCGGGATCAGAATCCTGAATGCTGGCCATGTAATAACATTATGTCCCCATATTAGCACTGGAGTTCTTTAGTAGCCCCTATCTTTTTACAACTTTCTCAGAAATTGAAGATTTGTGTACGAACAAAAGCTTTATCGGGCACATACACAGTTTGTTATTACCTCAGGTAGAAAGATTAGGCCATATATTGACGTTGAATGGGCATGGTATTTTAGGCACACAGCATACTTTATGACTCATAACTAATGCGATGAAGTATGTCTCAGTAACAGTTGTAAAAGCTGTTTTGAGCACGAGATGTTTGTGGGTTTACAGGACTAAATGTGCAATATTTTTAAAAATTTCCATAAAAGGAATGATGACTGAAGACAATATTCTAGTTGATGGCCTACTACAATTGTATTTTTTGCTTGGTCCAGCTAGGCTTTAAATCATTTGATCCTCTTAGCAGTACCCTCTGCTATTCTGGAACTATGGAGGTACTTG
This sequence comes from Calotriton arnoldi, assembly GCA_963921515.1. NCBI lineage: Eukaryota > Metazoa > Chordata > Amphibia > Caudata > Salamandridae > Calotriton > Calotriton arnoldi. Next base: position 41,336 of record CAWUFW010016144.1, on the reverse strand, counting down.
TTTTGCATTACTATGCTTTCCAGTGCCTGTGGTTTGCATTTTACAAAGCAGCGTCAATTAATCCTAGCCTCTCATCAGGTTTGTTGATGGGTTCTACTCTTTACTTTGCACTTGTGTTCACTCGTATCATAGCTCACCAGCCTCATACCCTTTGCTTCCATTCATTTGGCCAAACCAACTTTGTTTGAAGATCTTGATATTTTAGGGTTACATTTGGCTAGTAGTTCACAATGAACTCAGTGTCTGTTGCGGCTCACAAAGGTGTTGTGGAGGCCTTCAGGAATGCTTCCACTGATGATCTTCATTGTTTTATAGACTAATGGATGGAGGGGTTGTGGCGTGAGGTTAATGGCTGGTCGAGGAATTGCCAGTAGCCTCTATTTTCCTCACCTGCAAGTCTGAATGGAAGTCTATGTCTAATGAATATCATGCACACATGGTTAACATGGCAGAATAGTTTGAAGAGGCCTAGAATTTGATGATTATACCATGTGATAGTTCAATATTTGTTTGCTGATTCATACATTAGAATGACCGAATGTTAAAGTTGCATTGGGGAAGGGCTAGATTGTAAGGTTCATATTGAAGAAGCTAGATGTTCAAGAATGGGTTGGCTTGTTCAGGTGATTTGCTTGCAGAACTCGCCAAAAAACAAAAATGTGATTGGGTAGTTTGAGCTTGTCCATGGTGATTCAAACAGTGCAGTGGCATTAGGAAAGGTACTTCTAGTGGTTAGTGTGCCTTGTATTACACTTTGATTATTTTACAAGGCATTGTTTCTTCATTCTATACTCTTGTTAGGTGCCAGTTTTTACATTTACTGAGCACTTGACACCCGCCATTATTTTGAGTGCTAAAGGTCACTCCACTTGGGGCAGCCATTTTAAAGATCACCAGTCTAGTAGCCTGGAACCTCATCGATGTGCCAGCCAAATGGATGCTATATAACACCTGCTGTGCAGCGAACACGTGCAGTGGGCGCACTAAAGGTATGCCAAAAGCAAATCTATCTGCACCTCTCCGGGCATTAATGCCACAAGCAGCCAGCCCTGATGGTCGTTTTCCTACAGAAACCAACTACTATTCAGGTATCAAATATCTTAACATTTACTCACCAACATTTCTTTTTTGTTGTTCCTCACAAAGATCCATTTGAGTAACGATATCCAGATGCTACAAATTAAGAAGCGGTACCACTGAGTTCCTTTGGCAAAAGTCGCCTCTTATACCTAAATATGGGCTGAGAATAACGAATGCCTAAACACCCTATCATGTAGTGTAAGGTCTGCCTAAAGCACCATCATAAGATATCTGACCTTATTGGTCATTTTAGGTTAGCTCTTTTTTTCTAACTGTAACATAGCTGTATGAGTCCAGCACCCCCATTATTAATGAACTTGTCCCGCACCACTTCAAAATTCTAAGGAAGGATTGATCACAGAAGGTTTGGGGCGGGTGGCAATAATCTCTGATGAATCATTAAAAATGTGGGTCCCAAAGCCAATGGGGGCATACAACGTTTGTAGTGTAAACGCTCATTAGCGAATTTAAAAGTTAGATTTCTGTTCGTATAACACCCTCATAGCTCCTTGCCATTTAACCTCTCACCTTTGGTAGATTAACTTTCCATTCTACTGCCCTAAAAAGAATATAAAGTATTACTGGGAAATCTTGATCTATGGCTCGACTGCCTGAGAGCATGGGTACTCACAAACTTTCTCTTGGGGGCCAAATTTACAGTGTGGTTTGTGGCCGAGGGCCGCACCTGTGGGGGCGGGGTCATGGGGGAGGGGCGGGGCTAGAGCAAAACAAAACTGTGACCATGAGGTGGAACTCAGGCCCCTGCAGCGGACGCCTTCGTCCACTGAGCCACCGGACCCGGCATACACATCTCTCTCTCTCTCTCTCTCTCTCTCTCTCTCTCTCTCTCTCTCTCTCTCTCTCTCTGTCTCCCTTCCTCCCTCTCTCTGTCTCCCTCCCTCTCTCTCTCTCTCTCTCTCTCTCTCTCTGTCTCCCTCTCTCTCTCTCTCTGTCTCCCTCCCTCCCTCTCTCTATCTCTCTCTCCCTCTCTCTCTCTCTCTCTCTCTCTCTCTCTCTCTCTCTCTGTCTCCCTCCCTCCCCTCTCTCCCTCCCTCTCTCTCTCTGTCTCCCTCTCTCTGTCTCCCTCCCTCCCTCTCTCTGTCTCCCTCCCTCTGTCTCCCTCCGTCTGTCTCCCTCCGTCTGTCTCCCTCCGTCTGTCTCCCTCCGTCTGTCGCCCTCCTCCCTCTGTCTGTCTCCCTCTGTCTCTCTCTGTCTGTCTCCCTCCCTCTGTCTCCCTCTGTCTGTCTCCCTCTGTCTGTCTCCCTCTGTCTGTCTCTCTGTCTCCCTCTGTCTCCCTCTGTCTCCCTCCCTCTCTCTGTCTCCCTCCCTGTCTCCCTCCCTCTGTCTCCCTCTGCCTGTCGCCCTCCTCCCTCTGCCTGTCGCCCTCCTCCCTCTGTCTGTCTCCCTCCCTCTGTCTCTCTCTGTCTGTCTCCCTCCCTCTGTCTCTCCCTCTGTCTCCCTCTGTCTCCCTCTCTCTCCGTGTCTCTCTCTGTCTCCCTCTCTCTCTCTGTCTCCCTCCCTCTGTCTCTCCCTCTGTCTCCCTCCCTCTCTGTCTCCCTCCCTCTCTGTCTCCCTCTCTCTGTCTCCCTCCCTCTCTGTCTCCCTCTCTCTCTGAGTCCCTCTCTCTCTGTCTCCCTCTCTCTCTGTCTCCCTCTGTCTCCCTCTCTGTCTCCTCTCTGTCTCCCTCCCTCTCTCCTGTCTCCCTCCCTCTGTCTCCCTCTCTCTCTGTCTCCGTCCCTCGGTCTCTCCCTCTGTCTCTCCCTCCCTCTCTGTCTCCCTCCCACTCTGTCTCCCTCCCTCTGTCTCTCCCTCCCTCTGTCTCTCCCTCTCTCTGTCTCCCTCTCTCTCTGTCTCCCTCTCTCTCTGTCTCCCTCGCTCTCTGTCTCCCTCGCTCTCTGTCTCCCTCGCTCTCTGTCTCCCTCTCTCTCTGTCTCCCTCTCCCTCTCTCTCTGTCTCCCTCTCCTCTCTCTCTGTCTCCCTCTCTCTCTGTCTCCCTCTCTGTCTCCCTCCCAGGCCTGAGCTCCCTGGCCTTGGCTCAACTCTCTGACTACAGGCTGGCGGGAAGCATCACATCACAGGCTCTTAACGCACACCTCACCCGGCTCTCACTCCCTGCTGCCCTCTGTCACCCTCTGCCATCTCACCCAGCTCTCACTCCTGCCCTCTGTCACCCTCTGTCACCTTACCCGGCTCTCACTCCCTGCTGCCCTCCGTCACCTCACCCGGCTCTCACTCCCTACTGCCCTCTGTCACCCTCTGTCACCTTACCCGGCTCTCACTCCCTGCAACCCTCTGTCACCTCATCCGGCTCTCACTCCCTGCTGCCCTCCGTCACCCTCTGCCATCTCACCCAGCTCTCACTCCCTGCTGCCCTCCGTCACCTCACCCGGCTCTCACTCCCTGCTGCCCTCTGTCACCCTCTGTCACCTTACCCGGCTCTCACTCCCTGCAACCCTCTGTCACCTCACCCGGCTCTCACTCCCTGCTGCCCTCTGCCACCTCACCCGGCTCTCACTCCCTGCTGCCCTCTGTCACCCTCTGCCATCTCACCCAGCTCTCACTCCCTGCTGCCCTCCGTCACCTCACCCGGCTCTCACTCCCTGCTGCCCTCCGTCACCTCACCCGGCTCTCACTCCCTGCTGCCCTCTGTAACCCTCTCTGCCATCTTACCCGGCTCTCACTCCCTGCTGCCCTCCGTCACCTCACCCGGCTCTCACTCCCTGCTGCCCTCCGTCACCTCACCCGGCTCTCACACCCTGCTGCCCTCCGTCACCTCACCCGGCTCTCACTCCCTGCTGCCCTCCGTCACCTCACCCGGCTCTCACTCCCTGCTGCCCTCCGTCACCTCACCCGGCTCTCACTCCCTGCTGCCTCTGTAACCCTCTGCCATCTTACCCGGCTCTCACTCCCTGCTACCCTCCATCACCTTACCCGGCTCTCACTCCCTGCTGCCCTCCGTCACCTCACCCGGCTCTCACTCCCTGCTGCCCTCCGTCACCTCACCCGGCTCTCACTCCCTGCTGCCCTCCGTCACCTCATCCGGCTCTCACTCCCTGCTGCCCTCTGTAACCCTCTGCCATCTTACCCGGCTCTCACTCCCTGCTACCCTCCATCACCTTACCCGGCTCTCACTCCCTGCTGCCCTCCGTCACCTCACCCAGCTCTCACTCCCTGCTGCCCTCCGTCACCTCACCCGGCTCTCACTCCCTGCTGCCCTCCGTCACCTCACCCGGCTCTCACTCCCTGCTGCCCTCCGTCACCTCACCCGGCTCTCACACCCTGCTGCCCTCCGTCACCTCACCCGGCTCTCACTCCCTGCTGTCCTCCGTCACACCTCACCCGGCTCTCACACCCTGCTGTCCTCTATCATTCTCTGTCACCTCACCCCGCGTGTGTGGCAGCCCGGGCTGAGACAGCTTCCCGGCACACACCAGCCGCACCCAAGTACTTCACAGGTCTTTAAAAGACCATTTGCATGATAACGAGGCTTTGTTGTATTTCACCTCTTAGCGCCCCTGCAGCTCCACTCGGACTATCGCTGGAATCACCTGGCCCCCATAGAGCAGAGTCTGTGTTTGCTGACACACTGTAAATTATTTTTTTAAAACACAGGTACTATGTCTGCAAGGTCCGCGGGCCGCCAAGGAAGGCTTGCCGGGCCGCTGGCGGCCCGCGGGCCGTACTATGAGTACCCGTGGCCTAGAGGGTGCAGCTCTTAAAATTTTAAATGATTTAGCCATCCCTAACTTGTATTTACTCAATAACAAACCCACACATTTGACTGGCAATGTTTTTATCCCATCTTTGTTTCCAGCAAGATAATTCAGTGAAGTGACCTTATTCCTTTTTCCAGAACTGACCTCTTTGGGTTACCATTTAGGATCCCTATCTGTATAAGAAGTTCCCTCTTTGGAGTAGTTGCCAAGACATCTACCTTCTGCTTCAGAGCGACCTTGACCTCGCCTTGCCCTTCTGACTTGTATTGGTGTCTGTCTCCTGCTGTTTTCCTGTTAGCTGCTCGTTCTACCCCTGACTCGGTACTACTCTTTTTTGTTGTACTATCTGTTCTATCTGCCCGCGGTCTCTGTTTAACTGCCCCTTTTTGCACCCTTTGTTCCTCTTAACTGCCCCTTTTTGCATCTTTTGCTCCTCTTACTGCTCCATTTTGCATCTTGACTTCTGTCAATTTTGTCCCCTGACTTGCTCCGCCAATCATGTTTTCCCACCTTACCGCTCCTGTTGGACCTTCCCCTCTCTCCCCACCGGATTGTCCCACTCACCGCGATAGACTGCCCCCTCTTGCTGAGCATGTCCACCATCCCGCGCTCCTCCCACTTTCCAAGGCCCTACTTAAGGAGGCCGCAGCTGGTGAGCCGTGCCTATGGGGCACTAAAGGCAAGCCCGTCTGTGCCTATCTGCATCTGGACCATGACCAGCTCCAGGAACCTTGGAGCAAATGCCTCCTGCAGTGACACTGCCGAAGAACTCCACCTGCTCAACCCTGGACACCGCCATAAATTCTGCTGCTGAGCCACACCTCAGTCCACGGTGGACCCTTTGCATGCTCGCACTGCCACTTCACAAGCCTTCATAGACCTGCTTCTACTGCACGCACACACACACACACACACACACACACTACAGCCCTCACCAAGTCAGACCTCAAGACCTGCACTCACACAGCACCACACACCCATTCCTCACAACAGTCACTCACATGCATGATCCTCAACACACACTCATTCTGAAAGCACTCCACTGCGATTTGGGACCTTATCGACTCCAAAGCACCAGACCTCCTCTTCCTCACCAAAACCTGGCTCAACCTCACATCGGTGCCAGATATCATCGCAGCCATCCCTACTGGTTACAAAATCCTGCACTCATGCACTTCAAGCTTCAGACAGACAGTAAAACCACTATCAAAGGCACCCTCACCTACTGGCCCTCAGGAACTCGTATCCACTTCAGCACCTACCTCACCGCACCCCTCACCATGGGCACCAGAGACTTCATACTCCAAGGCAATCTCACTTGTCATCTGGAGAGCCCAATGGACTCCAACTCCACGGACTTGCTTGAAAGTCTACAGGACAGCGGCCTCATACAGCTTGAACAAGGCCCTACCACATCACTGGACACATCTTCAACCCCATCTTTTCCTCCTCAAGCAACAAGGCTAAAGCCAGCCACATCACTCCACTCACATGTACGGACCACTTCATTATCTACTTCCACATAACAGGGCCACCAACCACCCCTATGGAGTCTAGCAACTCCCCAAGCTGCTGCTGACAGAAAGTTACAGCAACTGAATGACTCACCAATGACCTCACCAGTAACACAAGCAAAGTCAACAACTGGATCACCACCTGCGCCAATACCCTTGTGACCCTGAAAAACAACAGACCCAAATGATACAACAAACAAGCTATCTGGTACAAAGCTGACCTCAAAGAATCCAGGAGAGTTTGCAAACAACTTAAAACTAAATGAAGAACCACCCAAGGAACCACCACAAGAAACACCTACAAGTCCACACTTAGACAATATCACCATCAAGTAAAAGCGACCAAGAAAAAGGTCCTGATCCGAGATTCGAACCTAGCTCCAATAACTGCACTGAACGTTTGGCTATCGTCCAGGAATTCACCAACCCAACAGCCACAATCAACACCATCACCCCTACACAAAAACTCTGCAACAGCCTCCCTGACTTCTCCCATGAAAAAATCACCAAGATCTACAGCAACTTCAAGCCCCAGCCACCCTTATTGACCTTCCCAGCCTGCTAACCTCATCAACCAAAGACTACCAACTGACAGCATGGAACCCTCTATCCATTGAGGACACTGCAGCAATAATGAAGACGGTCCACTTGGGGTACCCACAGACCCCTACCCCATCATATCTACAACCTGGGAAGAGCCACGGTCAGCACTGCACTCCACTTCCATCAACAACACCTCCTCAAGACAACCACCTTCCCAGATAGCTGGAAACTGTCCGAAGTCACTGCCCTTCTCAAAAAACCCTCAAACAACCCTGAAGTACTCAGCAACTACTGATCCAACTCGCTGCGCCCTTTCATAGCCAAAGTCATCAAGAAGACTATCAACAGACAACTCTCTGACCACCTAGAACACCACAAACTCCTGGAAAACTCCGCAATCAGGATTCCAAAAGAACCACAGCACCGAAACAGCCCTCATCGCTGCCACAAACAACATATGCACCATACTCGACTGTGGACTGACCTCCGCCTAATCCTCCTTGACCTCTCCGCCTCCTTCAACACTGTCTCCCACCACACACTCATCTGCAGATTACGCACAGCAGGAATACAAGGACCAGCTCTCAAATGGATAGCCTCCTTACTCTCCAGAAAAATTCAACTAGTCAGGCTCATGCCGTTCACATCAGATCCCAAGGACCTTATCTGCTGAGTCCCACAGTGATCAACACTCAGCCCCACACTTTTCAACATATACAAGACTTCTCTGGCTAACATCATCAGATTACACGGAATGAACATCATCTCCTACGCTGACAATACCCAGCTCATTTTTCCCTCTCAGATGACACAAAGACAAACTCTAAACAATGCAAGACCAGCGTGGCCAATTGGATGAAAGAAAACTGCGTCAAGCTCATCACCAGTATAGAGACAGAGGTTCTGCCACAAAAAGGGTAATTACTTTCTATGAGTAAAGTATGCCCACAAAGATTTGGGACTATCAATTAATGATACATAAAACCACACTACTGACGGACATTAGAAATGACAACAACACTGTTTGCTTAAAAAAATAAGAATGGTCAATATATTTTAAAGTCATATATCGTATGTGTTGATATAACAAAAAATTATTATTGAAGGACCAGACTAAGTACAAACTGTGAACAATGTTCGTGACATATATACAAATGTGTAAACATGTGCCTCATAAATACAGGTGCTAAACCAATAGACAATCAAAGACATTCAACACAATTAACATATAGATACAGAAATTTGCTTTTGCGCCCAAATGTAGTAGATGCCCCTAAAGAGACGTGATTATCATCCTGTCATGTACATGTCTATTTGGGCATGGCACACTTGTTCATATCACGTCGACGTTTCAACCCCAGAAAGCGAGTGTGGTTGGGCAACATCACCATGGGGTCTTCATCAGGACTAGAAACGTTGACACCACCTTGACTAATTGCTGCCCTACAGGCTCACCCCTTGAATACTGCACAGAAAACGTATGAAGCTTCTCTACACCTCCTCAAGACCCAAGGGCTTGATCAGCTGAACAGTGGGGCAGGGAATTGTCTTAATGGTCTGGAAAACCTTCATTTGACCCCCTATGATCTTAATTATTTCAGACCAATCATCCTCCAGCCATTTCTAGAAAAGGTAATAGAAAAATTAGTCTTCCAACAGCTTCAACAATTTGTGAAGATAAACAATCTGCTAAACCTTTTCCAAGCAGGTTTCAGGCCGGGACACACTACGAACTTCCTAGTTCTCTTCGCTTTGTATGATCTGCGTCCCATGATAGACAACAGTGATTTTGGGGCCATGGTATAGTTAGACCTATCTGTGACCTTCTATGCCAGAGACCACTCTATCTTAATAAAAACTCTAACCAAAGCTGGATAGGATGGTTCTTTCATCATGTGCATCACATCCTTTCTTCCAACTTGGCAGCAGCTCACTTCCTTACCACCCCTTTTATCTAACCAGAATTTTGAATTGTGGTGTCTCCACAGAGATCAATTCTGTCCCCATTATTGTTCAACCTATACATTCAACCCCTGAAAAAAAAGCTATTTCTTTGACAAACTGTTTGGCTTTAAAATGCTGTTGGATGTATGCACATTTCTTGAAATTAAACCCAACTAAAACTGAGGTACTGCTTACAACAAAAACGTCCCATGCATATCTTCCTGCATCCTGGACTGATGTTATGTAAATCCCTCATTCACCTGCTCAAAAGAGTGAGCAATCTAGGCATGCTTTTGGACTCTATTCTAACGCTAGAGGCACAGGTGACAAACGTACCTGAGTATGTGTTATGGACAATTCAAAACCCTACAGGAACTACTTCAGTACATCAATGGCAATTATCATACACCAGCAATGAAGGTGTTGATACAATTCAGACTGGATTATGCCAATGGTATGTATCTGGCTACCCCAGAAAAATTTCTTTACCTTCTACAGCTAGTACAAAAATGCCGCTGCTCGTCTTCTCACAAGTATGTCAAAATGCAACAGAATTACTCCCATTATATAAACCGTGCATTGGCTTCCTGCCCACTTCAAAAATTGACCATAAGATAGTGCACCACCATAGCCTTTGTTTTTAGATGCCCAAGTTCTGGCTAAGTCAACCCTACAATACAGTACTTTCTGATGATTATCCGTCCTCGTACTATAACAGACAGAGACTGTGCATTTTCATCTGCAGCAGCCAAATTATGTAGTTTGTTCCTCACTGCATATCCCCTCTGAACAATCACCAGCCAAGTTCAAAAACATTTAAAACATGGCTGTTTAACCAATAATCCTTCCCTTTTTATTTTTATGTTTCCTTCTCAGTGCCAAGAATCTCTGCAATAGCTCTACAAATAAATTGAATATAATTTAACTGGGTATGCTACCAGAGCGGTATTTCCAGCATCTTTTATTTTTTTAACTTCTGCCCCATTACAGAATACAAACCCTTATACAAAACATCCCATTTCCACCCCGAATAGAAGCGAACTGGCTAAGACCCCCATCCCCCATCTTTCCTGAGACAAAAAGCAACAGTAAATGTTTCTGGACCTCATCAGTGATGCTTACCTTGATCCTATAGGCACAGTGTGTCTTTACTCTAGATCTGGACATCTCCATTCCACTTAAGTAGATTTCAAAGGGAACAAACCTGTTTTGCAAATACTTATGGTATTACCTCCAAACTGCTGTGAAGTACTTCAAGCATCATTTTCCTTATGTTCTAGATTAGCATTTTTAATTGTGTCCGTGCCAATCACAAAATAGGCCTACCTTACACAAATCAACCCAACCCTGCACCTGAAGGACAAAGTCTAAACACAAGGCAGTGAACAAAAAGCTCTTAAATTAAATGGCAACAAATTCCTGTTTAGCATCTGTCTTTTTCATATATTATGTAGGCTCACTGGCAGAATACCGGTGGGAATATAGCCAGAGACATAATGTGCTTAACAGAGATCTCTGAGGTAGGGTAACCACCTCGGTCTCCAGGTCAATGCAGACACTGTTTCCAGCTGTGCGCCATTTTGTGATAGCCTTTAATGCATTCAAGGCACTGTGTAGGCATGTTTTGCTTCCAATGAACTTATTAGAAGAACACTCCTGAAATCAATGATTTGTAGGTGAAAAGTTCAGGACAGGAGACAACATCCTAATGACCTGGTTGAGCTACCCACCCCTACACTACAGAAAAACAATCTTCAATTCTTTGTCTCAGAGGCCCAACTATAACTATGGATTTAAGTTCACATCTGCATTTAGAATGAAGTATCAAGATTTTGATCCACATGAGTTGATATTGCTGTGCTGAAAAATACAATATTTGAGTAGACTGGTTCAGCACTCTCAATTTAATAGCAGTGGTCACCAATAGATCTTTTTGACCCTCAGTGCATCAAATGAATCTCGTTTGAAGCTGTTAGGTGAAGTTACGGAATTATAAATTTACAGGGAAATTAAAAGATTTTTGCTTTGCTAGTATACCTTCTGCTAGATTGTGGACCTGGCTAACTAGAAGGATACACATTATGATATGTGAGAAATGTTCCAGTCCTGCATGTGCATATATATAAAACTAGCCTGTGTTTGCAGAGTTGGCTGCAGATCTTACGAATGCAAGAATTTTTCTATTTCATGTTCTATAAGTAGTAATACATGTGCAGCACATATCACCCCATACTGAACATCCTTGTTCCAGGTATTTATAGAGGAAAACAGTATGCTCCCTTCTTTTATATCCTTTTGGTTTTCAGGCCTGAAGTTAGATCATACCTCTGGTAGACCCGGGTCACAGGACTCAACAACTACAATCCAAACACTCGGGTGTTGAGGAAATTATTAAAATGTCTTAACCAGTTAGCACTTAAGGGTTGAGAAGGTAGGAGAGGGACAGAACTAAAATAACTTTGCTGTTAATCAAAAACAGGTGGAATAAAAATCCCTCACCCAATTTATCAAACAGTTCAAAGATATAAAATTACTCCGTACAAATGATAAGTGTAGACCAAATGGTATCAATGAGATTGACTTCGCACAGGCTAAGTGTTCTGGGAGATATCAGCCAGCAGTAGATGCTAGGGCTGTCACAACCTTTTGAATGCACTCCAGAATCCATGGTATGAAGTTCTTGCTTCTTCAGGTTCTGTTGGGTGAGTATCAATGGACTTCAGGATTTCCTGTTCTGACAACAAGCACTCTGCAGTTTTCTTCTGGCACTTGTGTTATTTGGTGTCAATGCTTGGCACGTGGTGCTCAGAGTTCGAGATACACTGCCCCCTCTCAGATATTATCAGAGGCAGAAAGCACTTAGTTCCTCCAGCACCTTTTTCAGGGTGTAAACATCTCACTCCCCATGCAGTAGGTGATTTTCAATGTTGTTCTGGTGCTGAATATCAGGGCCACATACACTACATTTTTCCCAGGCTATGCCTCCAAACCTTCAATATTTTTTCTCAAGAGCCTACCTATTGAAGGAGTTTTGTGAAGTTTCGTAAAGTTAACATCTGCATTTAGGAGTGAATTATCAAGATTTTGATCCACATAAGTAGATACTCGCTGTGCTGCAAAAAATACTAATTTTTAGTAAAATAGTCAGTGGCGACTAGCGGTTATCAAATATGGTGGGCGTGATGGCACTTAACTCACCATAAATGCGGCACTTCTCCCCAGCATGGCTCTTCTACCCCTGCGTCCGCATGAGCAGGAATGGAAGGACTTCCTTCCTGCTCAGTTGAACATGAATCCAACCAATCCTGGAGCTGATCTCATGCTGTTTTCGGCATGAGAGCAGCTCCAGGATTGGTGGAGCAGGCCAACCAAGCGCTCATTTTGAGGTTGGGAGCCTGTGCCAGCAATCCCCCGGCTGTTTCACAGCCCGGGATTGCTGGATCTACAGTGCGTTATATCAGGCTGGCCGTAGGTAGCCAGCCAGCCAACCCGACATGCGCACTGAAAGGGGCAGCAGTAATACTGCAATAGCAGGATTCAGCCCCACTCTCTGCCTCACTCTCGCACTGTCCACAGCATGAGCTGGTGGCAAAATTAAATGGCATTATTATGCCATTTTATTTATTTGTATTTACCTGCTGCGCTCGCAGTAGGCGGTGCAACGCTCCCCTGATCATGTGGAGGAGCTGCCCCTGAAAATAGTTCAGAACTCATAATTTAATAATGGTGGCCATCAATAGATCTTTTTGACCCACAGTGAGTCAAATGAATCTTGTTCAAATCTGTCACAGTTAAGTTTCAAGGGGAGGAAAAGGCTTTCTGTTTGCCAGTATACCACTATGTCTTCTACTAAAATGCGTTTCTGGCTAATTAGATGAATACACATTATGACGAGTGAGAAATGTTTCAGGTGTGCACATGCACATTTATAAAACTAGCCTGTGTCTTTGCAGAGTTGGCTGCAATTCTTACTAATCCAAGAAACTTTCTATTTCATGTTCTAAAAGTAGTAATGCATGTGCAGTACGTGACAAACCTGTTTGCATATAGGCTCTCATTGTATTTGCAATGTATTGAGGAATGGGAAAACATACAGTCACCATATGCAATTTATGTGCAAAATGAGTGCATAAAATAAGGGGTACAGTAAAATCAAATAATCTCCCTCACATATCATTATGAACTTTCAAGTGGCAGTTTGTTGAGTTGTAGTAAATTGATTAGATAGCTAAGGTTCGTGGTTCATACTTTCTGTACATAAATTCACACTAATGGCATCTGATTCGTGGGAACTTAAGGCTTTATGTACAGAATTTAGGGATTGCGAGTCCCTAGTTATAATTCTTTGCCAAATCACAATTAGGAAATCACAATTCAAAATGTACGAAAATGTACAAGTTAGTAATTGAGATTCCTTATTTGGGGTTGCAATAGACCTACCTCATGAATTTTGCAGCGATCACAGGGATGGTGGCCTGCTGGGGTCAGCAGACCACCATATCTGGAGACTGCTTTTAATAAAGCAATTTAAAAAAAAAAATGCAGCCCGTTTCCTTTGGAAAACGGTGGCCTGCGTTTAAAGAAAAAATGAAACGTTTGAGTTTCATTTTTTTAAGAATAGAAGCAGTGGTCCGTGTGACAAATGCCTGTTCTTAAGAAATATTTGTATCAACATTCACAAAGGTGAATGGGTCCCGTGGTGACCCCTTCCCATTTGCAAATGCTTACCTCCACCCTTGAGGTGTTGGTAAAAAATCAATGTTTTGCGACCGTAATTCGATGGCAAACCATATATACCACTGTGAATTGGTAATAGGAAGGGACGTCCTAAATATGCCTCTTCCAAATACCGATTCGTAAAGCCCAAATTGCAAATGAGTAAGAGGTTACCGAATTGCAATTTGGCTTTTAATACATTTATAAAACCTTTTTCACAGTTGCAAACAGCACTGATTCTGCGAATCGGGCCATTTGCAACCTCTAAGAGGTTTTGCTACATATGGCCTATAAATTGTATGCTGGTGGCTGGAAATAATGTGGTCAGACATCAGGGACTTATATACCACATTGTCAAAGCAGATTAAAACATGTTACTTGGGGACATGGAATATGTTTCGAAGCCATAGCAATGTCAGATTGTCTATGTATCCCTAACCAAAAATAGTTTAACGTGGGTACTATTAAAGCAAGACAAACCTTCTTCACAGAAGTACTTTGAAGATGGCCTGGAATTTTGTGTCGACTTGCCATACCAGATTTACTGTAGAGAAAGAAACTACTTTGGGCTCTAAGTAGAATTTCACGGGTGGAGTACAGCATGTCAGGGTGGCAGAAGACATGACCTCCTAGTATCCTGATAGACTGCTGCCGCCAACTTTAGAGATGGCTGATGGCCCAGCAGTCATTTCTTCACATTGAAGGGAACCACCATCACAGTGGTTCTTTTAATTAACTAAAAAGATTTGTGTGTACACCTGCTGTCCCGGTCGTGATGCCATGCATCCACCACCTTATCTTCTTTTTGTTTTTGAAAGCAAACTCCCAAAGGGAGGAGTTTGTTTTCAGGGGGAAAAAGTGTACCTGCCAACATAGGAGCTAATTGCTGCATTTTTTTCTTTCTGTCGCCTCACTGCCACGGTTTTTCATGGCAGTGATGGACTAACGAAGAGGATGAGACGATTCCACCGTCCAGCCTAAAAAGTGTGCGTGGTGTAATGTCTTTCCTACTATGGCCCCTATTCTGTTTGGGCTGTTTGAATAAGTATTTTGTATCGCAGAAGCTCGCGGGAGCACACCGTTGACAGAATACTTCATGACTGTCCCTAAATAGGGGCTGGTGGCCCGAGGGTTTGCTGGGCAGGGTACACTATTGCGTTTATGATGGAGTGCCCTGCCTGCCTTTCAAACTCTAAATCAGGCCCTTTGTCATTCCTAAAAATAAGGTAAAAGTTGTTATAGCAGAAACTGAAAATGTAAAACTACAAGGAAACAGGCAGGGCTTTTTTACAGTGGGGTTAAGACCCAACTACCAGAGGGCTTAGGGTCGGAGAGGAATCATATTGAAGTCAGGAAAGGAGTGCAGTGCTTAGAGAAGTTTTTCAGGGCCGAGGTACAAAAATGACTTACGGGCTAAAACATTCTCTTAGATTATGCCAATGTCACAAATACTTGATTGGATGTATAAAAACTGCCTCTTTATTATTTTGTTTTATAATAGACCTGGCACTATGTGGTATCCTTGGTTCCCAGAAGTAATCTAAAGTCTTGGAGTCTGGGCCTCAATATTTATACTCAAAAAGTCTTTGTTCTCTGAAGGCAGAGAGTGTCTGTACCTAGTCAAAACCAGTTCTGTCCACACTGGTGCAGCTTCCTGGCAGGAGGTGGAGACAGCATTGTGGAACGCAGACCTGGGCCAGGTAGCTGAAAGGAAATCTCCTCCCCCTACTCTCTATTCTATGAGGGCTCAGAGGAGTGAAAGGAAATCCCCGCCCCCTACTCTCTATTCAGCCAAGGTCCTATTCAGCCCAGCCCTGACCCATCAGACTGCTGGAGCCCAAGCCCTCCTGTCACTCACAAACCAGAAATGCAATACACAACCTAGCAGAGGCAAGCTGGATGGTTCAGCAAGAAAATACCTACTTTCTAAAAGTAGTATTTTCAAACACAGAATGTTAAAATCACCCACACTAAAAGATGTATTTTAACATTCTGATTTCAGGCATACCAAACTCGAATTTCTACCTTGTTCCCTGGGTCAGTTAGGATTATAAGATGGTATAATCAAACTGCCCATTCTGGCCTATGGGAGCAGGTAGCCTTGCAATAGTGAAAAACGAAATTGGCTGTAATTCACTATCAGGACATGCCACACACATCAGGGCATGTCCTACCTTTCACATACAATGCACCCTGCCCTAGGGCCTACCTTAGGGGTGACTAACATGTAGAAAAGGGAAGGTTTGGGGACTGGCAAGTGGGTGCACTTGCCAAGTCGACATGGCAGTCCCAGACAGCACACAGGCTCTGCAATGGCAGGCCTGAGCCATAGTTTACAAGCTGCTTCTGTGGGTGGCACAACCAGTGCTGCAAGCCCACCAGCAGCATTTGATTTACAGGGCCTGGGCACACACGGTGCACTGTACTAGGGTCTGACAAGTAAATCAAATAATCCAATCATGGAATCACTAATCCATAACAACAATTTACAATAGGGAGCACTTGCACTTTGGCACTGAATAGCAGTGCCAAAGTGCCCAAAGCATCTAGACCAGCAAAAACATAGCAAAACACAGGAGGCAACAGAAAAAAATGGAAGGGAGACCCACGCCAATGGTGCCAGGTGTAACACGTGTCCCCTCCTGCTGAAATGTGGGGAGAACTACCCTACCTCTTGGGAGTTCTCTTCACTAAGGGGGAAACATCTGGACAGACCATCAGCATTGGCGTGTTCTGTACCAGGGCGGTGTTCCACCGTGAAGTCCATCCCCTGTAGGGAAATGGACCACCTCAACAGCTTTGGATTCTCACCCCTCATCTGCATCAACCATCTGAGGGGCCTGTGGTCTGTCTGAACCCGGAAGTGACTCCCAAACAAGTATGGTCTCAACTTCTTCAGTGCCCAGACCACAGCAAATGCCTCACGCTCAATCGCACTCCACCTCTGTTCCCGTGGAAGTAACCTCCTACTGATGAAGGCTACAGGTTGGTCTAGGCCCTCCTCATTCCTCTGTGCAAGAACAGCCCCTACACCATGCTCTGAAGCGTCTGTTTGAACAATGAACTCTTTTGAGAAGTTGGGTGCCAGGAGCACGGGCGCCGTGCACATGGCAGTCTTCAGGGCATCAAAAGCTTTCTGACAGGTGTCAGTCCAGTTAATTTTTTTGGGCTGCTTCCTGGAAGTCAGCTCTGTCAAGGGTGCAACTATGTTGCCATAACCCTTGACAAACCTCCTGTAGTACCCTGTGAGTCCTAAAAAGGCTCTCACCTCTGTCTGGGTCTTGGGGGGTTCCCAAGCCAGGATGGTATCAATTTTGGGCTGTAGGGGCGCCACCTGGCCGCTCCCAACCTGGTGTCCAAAATACACCACGGAACCCTGCCCGATCTGGCACTTACTCGCCTTGATCGTGAGGCCTGCCCTCCGCAGCGCCATCAACACTTCCCAGAGGTGGCGCAGATGTTCTTCCCAACTGGCGCTGAACACTGCAATGTCATCCAGGTAGGCGGCACTGAAATCCTCCAGTCCAGCCAACACCTGGTTGACCAACCTCTGAAAGGTGGCAGGGGCATTCTTCATCCCAAAGGGCATAACCCGGAATTGGTAGTGCCCATCTGGTGTGGAGAATGCTGACCTCTCTTTTGCCCCATCAGTTAAGGCGATCTGCCAGTAGCCAGATGTTAAATCAAACGTGCTGAGGTACCGGGCAGCCCCTAACCAATCAATGAGCTCATCAGCTCTGGGGATGGGGTGCGCGTCAGTCCTGGTGACTGAATTGAGTCCTCGGTAGTCCACACAGAACTGGATTTCGGGTGTGGCACCAGGCGCGGCAGCCTTTGGGACCAAGACCACTGGGCTGGCCCAAGGGCTGTTAAAAGACTCAATCACCCCCAATGCGAACATCTTGGAGACCTCCTCCTTGATGCAAGCTCTCACCCTGTCAGTCACTCTGTAAGTCTTGTTCTTCACAGGAGGACTGTCCCCAGTGTCCACATCATGGATGCACCACTCAGTGACACTAGGGGTCAGGGAGAACAGGTCAGGAAACTGTCCCAACTGTTGGCGACAGTCATCCTGCTGCTCAGGGGTCAGGGTGGAAGAGAAGTTTACACCATCTACTGACCCATCTTGCTCTGTCGCAGACAGGAGGTCAGGAAGAGGCTCAGTCTCCTCCTCCATTCCATCATCTGTCGCTAGGAGCATGCCCACTTCGGACCTCTCTAAGTGGGGCTTCAGACGGTAGACATGCAGGACCCGCAAGGGCTTCCTAGGAGACCGCAAGTTCACCAAGTAGGTGACATCACTCTTGTGCTCCACCACCTCAAATGGTCCGGTCCACTTATCCTGGAGCGCGCAGGGCTCCACTGGGGCCATGACCCACACTTTCTGACCAGGCTGAAGCTCAATCAGAGTGGCATTCTGATCGCACCACCACTTCATCTCCTCCTGGCTGGCTTCCAGATTCGCCTGAGCGAGTTGCCTGAAACGCCGGGTTTGGTTTCTGAAGGCCAGCATGTAGCTATATGCATCCTGGGGAGGTTTCCTGGGAGCTTTCTCCCAGCCTTCCTTTACCAAACTCAGAGGTCCTCTTACCGGGTGACCATACAGCAGTTCAAAGGGGCTGAACCCTAGGGACTTCTGTGGCACCTCTCGGTAAGCAAATAGAAGGCATGGCAAGAGGACGTCCCACTTACGCCTCATGGGTACTTCCAGACCCATAATCATGCCTTTTAGGGTCCGGTTGAATCTCTCAACCAGCCCATTACCTTGGGGGTGGTAAGGAGTGGTGAACTTGTATGTCACCCCGCACACCTGCCACAGGGACCTCATATACTTGGAAATGAAGTTTGTACCACAGTCTGACACCACCTCTCTGGGGAACCCCACATGGGAGAAAATCCCCATCAACGCACGTCCCACCACGGGGGCCGTCACAGTCCGGAGAGGGATGGCTTCCAGGTACCGGGTGGCATGGTCCACCAAGACAAGGATGAACCTGTTGCCCATGGCTGTCTTGGGATCCAGAGGCCCCACAATGTCAATACCCACTCGGTCAAAGGGGGTGCTGACTACAGGGAAAGGCTGGAGAGGAGCCTTGTGCTTCCTCCCACTCTTACCACTTGCCTGGCAAGTCTACAAGTCCTGCAATGAGTATCTGAACTCTTGCGCATCTGGGGCCATTAAAAGTGGGTGACAAGCCTCTCAATGGTCTTGTCCTGCCCCAGATGTCCTGCTAAAGGTACATCATGAGCCAAACCCAGTAGGAAGGCTCTGAAGCGCTGGGGTACCACCAGCACACGGGCTGACCCAGGCTCAGCAACCTTAGGCTTGCTATACAGGAGACCGTTCTCCCAGTAGATCCAATGTGATCCAGACTGATCACCTGCTGCCTGGTTTGTGGCCTGTTGCCGCAAACCCACAAGAGAAGGGCACTTGTTCTTCTCCTCACAGAACTCTTCCCTGGAGGGGCCTCCTTCCTGCTGCCAATGGGTCAGCTCAGGCAGGTCCCCCAGTTCAACCACTTGTTCCCCTGTAGGTTCCAGGGCATCCCCCTCAAGGTCTGCCTCCTCCTGGACCGTGGGAACTATTGGGGCCAGTTTCCCGGTTTCCCGGTTTCCCGTGCCTCTTCTCTTTAAGGCAGGCACCTGGGCCACTCTTTCAGGCTCCAGGTCCTCTTGAACACCCTTACTGGCTGCCATAGACCAAGTGGTCACACACGCCCACTCAGGCAGACCCAAATGAGACCTTCTCTCCACCTTAGCCCAAGGGGAGCTTTCCAAGTCGTTGCCCAACAGACAGTCAACAGGCATGACTGGGCTCACAGCTACTTGAACGGTACCTGAGACCCCCCCCACTCAAAGGGAACCTGGGCCACCTTACAGTGGCTCTCTGAGTTGTCAGCGGCAACTACAGGGTAAAATGCATTGGGGATTACCTGTTCTTCAGACACCAGCCGACAACTGACAGCTGTCACACTGGCTCCGGTGTCTCTGAGAGCCTCCAACCTTTGGCCATTGATGGTCACCCACTGCCTGTATTTCTTAGTGTTATCAGGCAGCTGGGTCCTGGGGACCATCTCAGTGTCTCCTAAAGAGACTAAGGACATTTCTGCGGGACCCCACCCACCTTGGGCACCCAACTCCTCCCCCAGGGCTACACTAGCCATCTGCTGGGGCGGTGCACCAGTGGGTGCTGTTTTCCCATACATGGGACATCTTGAATCATAGGAGCAGTGGCCCACTTGACCACACTTAAAACAGGTCTTGTGCCCCCTATGAACAGGCTTATCTGTCGGGCCCCTGACTTCTTCTCAGGGGGAGGCTGGGAACCCTTCCCTTGGTTCCCTTGGGGATTACCTTGGGGCCCTCTCTGGAACACCCTCTGTTTACCCTTGTCCCCCCCACTCCTCTGCTGGGAACCCGGCCCACCTTTGGCGAAGTCTCCCACATGACCCTTGTGGACCCGGGTGCCCCCCCAGCGGTCCGCCTCCTCAGCAAGCTTCCTAGGGTTAGTCAGCCTACTGTCAATAAGGTGCTGGTGTAGCTCTGGAAAACAATTACCGGACAAGTGCTCCCACGCAATCAAATCATAGAGCGCCTGAAAATCATTATTCACTTTGCTACCCTTCACCCAACCATCCAATGCTCTGCCAAAAAAGGGCACATATTCTACCCAAGTGCTTGACTCCAGTTTCTTGCAATTTCTAAACCTTTGTCTATACATTTCAGGTGTCAACCCATACCTACTCATCAAGGCTTCTTTCATGTGCTCATAAGAATTGTGGACTTCAGAGGGCAAGTCTAACAAGGTATCCCGCCCCTCACTGAGGAACCGCCCCCACAACCCCGCTCCCCAATCTTTCTCAGGGACCCGGTAGGAGGTCATAGCCACCTCATAGGCCTTGAACCACTGACCAATATCATAATTTCTGTAAAATTCTTTGACCACCTCCTTGGGTATATATACTCGTGTCTCACTAGGCATGGACGGTGGGCTGCCACCAGAGGGAGTAATCTCTAAGCTTCTTGCTTTCAATTCCAACTCCCTCAAACTTCTCTCATGCTCCAATTGCATCCTCTTTTCCTCTAGGGCCAATTTCTTATTCTCTAATTCTAACTGCCCACCCATTTTGAGCTTGGCTAGCTCCATCTCATGCACCCTACTTCTCTCCCTGTCCTCCAGCTCTCCTGGGGACAGGCCTTTGGAAGAAACACTGCTGCCTGCCCTGGAAGGTACTTTCCCTCCCACTGGACCCAGGGGCCCCCCTTGCTGCTCCTCTAAATCCTCCACCTGATCCTCAGGGTGCTCACTGGCACTCCTTGCTTCCAACCAGGCCCTCAGCGCCTTTTGGTTTTCCTCTTTTCTCGTGAGGCCTTTCAGGGAGACTTTAAATTTCTTGCAAGCAGATTTGAGCTGGGGCACAGTGTATGCACCCAACATTTCTTCTTCAAATTCAAACTCCTCAGGTGCAATGGATGCTGGTCTACTCATGGTAACAACAACTGGCAGTTCTTAGCAAAAATAGAAATCCAAAGGAAAAGAATTCTACCAATAAGTATGTGGTTGCGTTTGATCTGCACTCACTAGTAGTGTACACCAATCACTGTATATGAATCACAAATGCAAGTCCAAATCCTCACCACTGACCACCAATGTTAGATTTGGGGGTCTCTAGTTGGCAATGGTTTGCACCTTTGTCCAAATAGGGACCCTTGCATCTAGTCAGGGTAAGGGGCTACACTCCTAAATAACCCCTGCTCACCCCCTTGGTAGCTTGGCACGAGCAGGCAGGCTTATCTCAGAGGCAGTGTGTAAAGCATTTGTGAACACATACAGTAATACAGTGAAAACACTACAATTGGACACTACACCAGTTTAGAAAAATAAGTAATCTTTACTAGACTTAACACAAGGTCAAACGACAAAAATCCACAATACTGTAATCAAAAATGAGTCTTTCAAATGGTAGAAATAGCTTAGTTCAATGTAGATGGTAAATGCGACACTTTACTCTCAAAGTACCTTGGATGCGTAACGCAAAACAAACAAAAGGGTCGCCGGGAAGGTGATGCGTCGGTTCCTTACACTCAGGGGAGTCGATGCGTCGGTTCCTTACTGCTGCGCAGGGGAGTTGAGGCTCGCTTCCTTACTGTGTGAGGAGTTGATGCGTCGGTTTCTTACTGTGATCCGGTGCGATGCGACAAGATGGCACCTCAATGCGATGACGATCAGGTGCGATACGACAAAATGGCGTCTTGGTTGCGGTGCGACAACGTAGATGCGATGCATGCATGCCTGACTGCCGTGCGGCGACTCGGTGAACTTCTGAGCCACGACAGGCCCTGCGACACGCTTCTCCGGTGATGCGATGGTGACCTCTGCGGCGGCGGCACACTTCTCCGGTGATGCGACGTGCCTCGGTGATGCGGTGGCGGCACGCTTACTCAGCGATGCGCCGGCAACTGCTGCGGCGGCGACACGCTTCTCCTTCATTGAGTCGCACTTCCAGCTCCCAGTGACACGCAGTCTTCAAAAGGGCCCAACACAACAGCAGGCACCTCTTTGCAGGTAGAATTCCCAGCAAGGGAATTCAGGGGAGCTGGTTGGTGAAGTCTTGTA
Organism: Calotriton arnoldi; assembly: GCA_963921515.1. Taxonomy (NCBI): domain Eukaryota; kingdom Metazoa; phylum Chordata; class Amphibia; order Caudata; family Salamandridae; genus Calotriton; species Calotriton arnoldi. The sequence goes on along the minus strand of CAWUFW010016144.1, from coordinate 19,206 downwards.
TCCCTGAGACTTCAGGCAGGAGGCAAGCTCAATCTTCAAGCCCTTGGAGATCTTCTTCAAGATGATGAAAGTACACACAAAGTTCCTTTCTCCTTTCCTTGGCAATAAAGTAACCACTGCAGGACAACCCCAACAGCACACAGCACAGGGGCAGTCTCCTCCTTCAGTTTCCTGGTTCTTATCCTTGGCAAAGGTTCGTCTTGGTTCCCAGAAGTGATCAAAAGTCTTGGGGTCTGGGCCCCAATATTTATACTAAAAAAGTCTTTGTTCTCTGAAGGCAGAGAGTGTCTGTACCTAGTCAAAACCAGTTCTGTCCACACTGGTGCAGCTTCCTGGCAGGAGGTGGAGGCAACATTGTTGAAAGCAGACCTGGCCCAGGTAGCTGAAAGGAAATCTCCTCCCCTATTCTCTATTCTATGAGGGCTCAGGGGAGTGAAAGGAAATCCCCGCCCCCTACTCTCTATTCAGCCAAGGTCCTATTCAGCCCAGCCCTGACCCATCAGACTGCTGGATCCCAAGCCCTCCTGTCACTCACAAACCAAACATGCAATACACAACCTAGCAGAGGCAAGCTGGATGGTTAGGCAAGAAAATACCTACTTTCTAAAAGTAGTATTTTCAAACAAAGAATGTAAAAATCACCCACACTAAAAGATGTATTTTAACATTCTGAGTTCAGGCATACCAAACTCGAATTTCTACCTTGTTCCCTGGGTCAGTTAGGATTATAAGATGTTATAATCAAGCTGCCCATTCTGGCCTATGGGAGCAGGTAGCCTTGCAATAGTGAAAAACGAAATTGACTGTAATTCACTATCAGGACATGCCACACACATCAGGGCATGTCCTTCCTTTCACATACAATGCAGCCTGCCCTAGGGCCTACCTTAGGGGTGACTAACATGTAGAAAAGGGAAGGTTTGGGGACTGGCAAGTGGGTGCACTTGCCAAGTCGCCATGGCAGTCCCAGACTGCACACAGGCTCTGCAATGGCAGGCCTGAGCCATAGTTTACAAGCTGCTTCTGTGGGTGGCACAACCAGTGCTGCAAGCCCACCAGCAGCATTTGATTTACAGGCCCTGGGCACACACGGTGCACTGTACTAGGGTCTGACAAGTAAATCAAATAATCCAATCATGGAATCACTAATCCATAACAACAATTTACAATAGGGAGCACTTGCACTTTGGCACTGAATAGCAGTGGCAAAGTGCCCAAAGCATCTAGACCAGCAAAAACATAGCAAAACACAGGAGGCAACAGCAAAAAATGGAAGGGAGACCCACGCCAATGGTGCCAGGTCTAAAAAGAACATATTTTTTATAAGTTCACACTATCTTCCTCAGTCATGTTAGAACAAAGTCTGATATTTTTAGTAAAACATATACTTCCAACAGCAACAGCAGCCTTTCAGTTTATTCCCAGTGTTCCACTGCAACTTCACCAAAGTGTCCCAATGAGCAACTAGAGCACTAACATTCTGCAATAATGACAAAAGTGTTGCACATCTGAACACCATCTTGATAGAATTAAACTGCAAAACTGAAAGCATTTCCTACAGAGAATACTGCAGTAAATTAAGAAATGAGTGATTTTCACAGACATTATGGTTAGTGCTCTAGAAAGCTAAAAACAGAACACATTTCCAATACTTCTCAAATATCTTCCTCATCCATGGCATTCAGAGTGAAACATATACTTCCAAAACCAGCAGTAGCCTCCCAGTAAACTCTCTACTGATCAACTTCAGCATCACCGCAGCTTCCAATGAACAACAAGAGTACTAACATTTTATTTTCAACACAAAAGTGAGGCACTCCTTAACACCATTTTGATTGTATCAGAGCTGTTGAATTTAAAGCCTTTCCTTAGGAAAAAGTAAAAGAGCAACGAGATGCTAATGCAGGTATGAAACCAGTGGGTTACCGATGTGAGGGAAGGTATCACAAATTGCGTTGCTCTGCCACATATATATACAACATATACTGAGCCTGAGTAGCAACCCATTCGGCAGCAGTGGGAACTTATGCAGTGTAGGGCCTAACGCTGAGAGACAGCAGTAATCTTACCTTAAGTAGACTGCTTTTAGTTTTAGGCTGAATATCCCATCCACCCCCTAAAGCCAGGCTTAATGTCCACATCCTTTCTAGAAATCTCCTAATACACATGTATGCCAATCCAGTGGTGATTTCACATTTCTTCAACACATTATGGGCATTCACAGTTAGCAGTGGAGGATTACCTCTGATACAAACACAAGGAATCTACTTAGGATGAATGCTGATTGATTTCAATATACTCATCACGGGTGGAATCACAGTGTACTTGCAAAAGCACGATCATATCATGTCAATTAGAAAGTGAATACTGCTCAATCAATCCATGGGTTCACTGATATTGAAGTCATGTGTGGTAACTCAACATAGTGATAATCCCATAAGTGGGACCATAAGTGGAACTCCACACGGCTCTCCTCTCCGTGGCGAGCATATAGTTATCTGCTGCGATCTAGCACAGGAAAGCATTTGGCATTAGAGTCGAGAAAGTACATATTGTTTTATAATGTGAGAGAAGTGCAAATATAGGAAGTTAATCTGACAGGCAATTGAGAGACAGATCGGGAACTCTGCTTAAACTGTGTCTGAGCCCCTACGCTGTCTAAACAGAGATTCCAACAGAGGCAAATAGATTTAACTATGTGCACCTTTGCCTCGCCTGTGATTGAGAAGCTAAATAATCCCCAGTAAAATGCATTAAGTGCTGTGTGGTACAGTCTAACTAAATAAAAAAAACAGTGAAAATAAAAGTCCAAATCATGGATAACTAAAAGATAACTAATAAGTTACAACAATGAACAAATAAATAAAGGAACACACAAAATATAGGAAAAATATTCCTAATGTGAGACACTAAAATGTCAAAAATCAATCAACAAAAGAGTCTGATATCAAACTGTCTAGATGATGCAACAGTGCTTTGAAATATTGAACTAAGAGCATCTGGCCTCACAGAGGCTGGCAGTACTGAGCCAATGCCAGTTTGTTAATCATGCACATTGTTTCTGTCTGGAAATGTTACAGACTTCTCAGAATTCTTTTTCATTTGGTACTTGTGCTAGTCTCTCAAGAGATTTTTCTAATGAATTCATTCTAATTAGCAGTGGTTTTAGTGGGATGGGGCTCCCTCAATTTAAGCCTTTAAAGTCCCAGTTTATTGAAGTAACTTCAAACAGATAGCAGGCTTCTTTTTCTGAGCCTCTTCAGCTTCCCAATTCCTCAGGCGTATTTTTGAGGCGTATCCTCAGTACTGCATTTTGCAGTACACATAAAAAGAGTAAAATGCCTCTCAGGATTAATTTGTGCAGGAAGGTGCACAAGAACAATCCTGCATGCAACGGAGGCACCCTTTGACCATGGTGAAAGTGTGCCTGCATTGGCGCTAGGCTGCCAAAATGGCACCAGCACAAGGGGAAAGGACAAGAATGTGCCATATTGGATAAATACGGTGCATTCCTGCCCTTTCCCAGTGATCAGTAATGCAGTGCAGCAAGGTGACTTGCTGCACTGCGCCACTGATTTCATAAATGTTCCCCCTTATGGTTTACATATCCTGGCAGTAGAAAACTTCCAAAGTAATTTTTCACTGTGGCAATGCTAGCTGTTCAAGAGGATAACACTGAGTTATATTATAACAACTTATAATGCCTACTTTCAGTTAAGGAGCAGCTAGATATATGATTCAAGGACTCATTTTAATGCTAGTTTAAAATCCAAAATAATGGTCAAGTCAAATTTTCTATTACTATTTTGGAAATGACAGTTTTAGAAAACTGCAATTTGCTGCCTTGGCTGGATTCACATAGGCTCCTTGAATTCCACTATTCCAACACCATTTACTACACAAAATGTGGGAGCTAGCAGCACCCATGGCCAATCACAGCCCTCAGGAGGGACCAAGGAGGCCTCTTCAACCAATCCATCGCCTCCGTGGAAAGTTCAGGAGGTGGAGAGATGCCAAAGATGCCACCGGGAGAAGCCGACAGAGACTGGATTCCACAACTCAGTTACTGAGTGGGCCCGCCAGGGGTTCTGTGTGCCATGCAGCAATGGTCACGGGCAGGCGGACACAGACGGACACTGAGAGTCTGGTAGCCGATTCGGGAACAGCGGAGAACTGGAGAGCCTGGTGGACTCCCGAGGGAGTTGGAGTCGAGGCAGAAGCATAGTGAACGGAGCCAGAGGGTGTTGAGAAGCCAGGAGGCCACCGTCACCACGAATCACCCCGCCACACTCCTGGAGGAGCGTGGCTTTCCCAGGTATGGGTTTCTATCCTAGGCCATTATGGGAGGAGGGAGAGGGAGGCGGAGAAACAGAGCACTAACATCTCCATACTCTAGTTGGGTCTTTCTGAGTTGTTTTCAAAAGCCAAGAGCTTAATTGCGACTATTTCCCCCTTCACTAGTATTCTATGCGGCACCCACTTGGTAATGGGAGCACTATTTGATGACATGTAGGCACTGGGGAAAATCCCTCACAATCCATAACCCTGGTATCGTTCATACCACTATAGAAAATCTTACCTGAGCCTTTTGTCTTCTTCTGAGGGGCATTCTCCGGATCGGTGGTCCTGGCTTTCTCCATCCAAAAGAAAGAGGAACTGACGTCTTCAAAGCTCCAAGATTTTCCCTCTGACCCCCATAAAGCTACAGTGACAAAATAAATGACATTTGATTGAAAACTTGTTGCTGGTGGTGGGGGAAGGACTTCAGACCTCAGTTCTCCCTGCAGCAGGAAGCCGCACACGATAGCATAAGCTCCCGGAGGTGCCTACTTATTCCTGCAGAACTTCCCATGGGCCAGTCTGTTCCCATCCACGGCCTGTCGAGGCTGGGCTTGGCCTGCCCTCTTTCATTTGTTTTTCTTCCCCACTGTAGTCTACCTGGTGAGTGTTTTGGTCCGATGCTGAGAATGGGTAAGCGGAAAGGAGTACCACCACCATCGACAGTATGTTGGAAAGGGCAATGGGGATTGTGGCAAAGGAAATTACATTGACAGAAAGGAGGTGATCCTTGGAATATGGGTTCAATCAAGGTTCACAATTGGCCGAAACACCTCTGCCCGAGGGCTCTCCTGTACTTTATCTAACCAATGATTTGCTGCAACAGGAGATCCCACCCATTTCAGAGGAAACAACAATAGGCGAAATTGGTAACCGTTCACCACCCTCAAATTCTGGCAGCTCTATAAGTACTTTACCTGATCGGGAGCCAGCCATCAAGAAGAAAAAGCATGCCACAAAGTCATCAAAGGGTCCTGGGACAAGGAGTGGTAAATCCACATGCCAGGGGCAGTTGAACAATTGGTGTTTTAAACCGCCCTTATCACAATCAACACAGACTGTAGACAGTTCTGGCGTCGCCAAATTTTTACCTATTGTGTGAAAAATTGGGTATTGTCATGGATGAGAAACTTTAACCAATTAGGGCTCAATCGTCTAGTATTAAGAAACATCTGCTTGATAGTGCGCCAAGACTATCCGTGCTTGAATCATCTAGATTGTTATCTGTGCTCAAAAAAAAAGTTCATAACTATGCCAAAACGGATCACTCAGTTGATGTTTTAGCCTCTTCTAATAGCGCTGCCACTACAATTCAGGAGAAACTGATGGCGTCTGCTAGCTCAAGAATATGTCAAACTCAGCAGAAAAAAACATGCAGCCCATCTGACAGATGGTCTAGTTAATCCACCCAAACATGATGCAGCCCAGTTGGGAGGTTAACCTAATGAAGCCTAATCATAACACTCTCTCTGCCTTTCCTAACAAGGACAAACTGGATTTACCTCCAGCCTTATGCCCTTATGTTTTAGTTCTTGCTGGTGTCCCCGCCACTTAAGGAGCCCCAGAAAGAACAATGGCCAGAGCTACGTAAAAAATGTCTTGATTGGCGACGGAAGCATTAACGCTTTAACATCTCACTTTTTAATGAAATCTTGATGGCCAGAAAGGTAGGTTGGCTAGGACATTCTAGGAAGGACACTGGATGAGACTGCATTATTATAACTTCCGTAGACCAGCTATAGTAAGTATTTGCTGGGCTTGATATGTGCTCTCCTATTAGGCTACCTTTATAAGCCAACTGGGCAAGAAATCTTCTATGGGAGCGCCATTCTAAATAATCCTGGACCTCAGTTTGTCTTTGAAAATAGACATGCTCCTTCAAGTTATCTTTAGCCTAGACTGACTGGGGGACGAAAAGAACAAAATATCCATAAAGCCCCAATTAAGACCTCATTCCCAACCTCAAGTCTTATGCGAGATTATCCCTTGAGTTCCCCTCTCCCCTCCTATCAACATTTTTGAGAACAATAGGAACAATAGGTGTCCAAAGCTGTATGAAACTGATACGTGTCCAAAATTGCATATTTTAAGTTGGAAAGTGGCCGTCCTTGCATCAAAATTATTGTTACCCGAGTGGGTAACGTTTATAAAACCATTTGACATTCTATTGTTCCAGGAAACATGGCTAGTAGACAATATTCATGTTGATGGCTTTGATTGTTATTATGTTCCAGCTATACCATCATGCTCTGGGAGGGCTGCTGGGGATTGACCATCTGGGTGAAACTAGCATAGGGGGCATATGTCAAACTGCTCCAGCCCAATAATAATAGTTAGTGATAAAATTTAAGAAGCAATTGTTTCTATATCTTATTAATTTTTATAATAATGATTTTCGTAACACCCCTAATACTAAATTTATCCATGTTTTTGATTATATGTAGGAATTACAAAGTGCTGCAGCATTCAATGGCCTATCACCAGGGATTTGTTTGGTGGGTGATTTTAATGACAGATTGGCTTGCGATAATATCCCTGCAGCAATATGTAGAACAGTTAAAGAGGATAGTTACAACAGATGCATTCCTAGCACTGATACCTGAGGAGCAGAACTTAAGACGCTTCTAGATTCTTATAATTTACTTAATGTAATGGATGTTGTAGGCCCCAGTAAGCAAGTGATACCTACACATAGGGGCAGAGGACGCCCTTCTATAATAGACTATTTTTTTTATATCATTTAATTTACTCAACTCTGTGTTATGGGGGAGGGTGATTGCTTCCACTTATGGGGACACATCAAGTGTGGAGTGAGGGGCATCCAGCTTACAAATAAATACTCGTTGCTTAAGATTGAAATGGAGCGATATTGACCAAGCCCAACTCTTCCGCAGTATAGTTAGGGAAAATATGGCCCTGGTTGAAGTATGCTTGGACAATGATGGTGTGAGTCAAGGGGTGGTTCCAGCCTTCACTCAATTATGCTTAAATATTAAAAGTAAATTGTTATGCCCCATGCACTCTAAACATTCTAAAATAAGGTGGTTTGATCATGAATGCTCAATGGCTGATCGTAAATTAAGGAAGGCACTCACATCTATCCCTAGGGATCCTACAGAAGTGGCTACATACCGTAAGATATATAAAATCTAAATTGCAAGTAGGAAATGGGTAATGCTACAAAATCAATGGGATTCACTTGCATTATCAGCGGCAACAAAAAATAGTAATTCTTTTTGGAGTGAGGTGTCTGGACTAAGGAGAGGGACACAAAACTCTTAAGTTGTCATATTGCTAGTGCTACTTGGGACTACTCTGACAAGGGACTCCGACCCCCTTGCATCTGCACCTTCCCATGCACTTTGTCTCATCACAGCACACTGACCGCTAGATCACCATGTTTCCCCAATTGGCTACCGGGCCCGTCCTACTACCGACCATGCAATTGCCCGGATCCTGATATCCGCCCCGGACCAACGGTGTTGCCTGATCTCCACCCTATCGCGACCTACACTGGATCGCGCACAAGTGCTGGTCCACAAGGCCCCTTTTGCCGTGCGAGACTCACCCTTACCAGGATCCACATCGTGAATCCCGTCTGCACACATTCTTCTCAGGCATCAATTGTAATGTCCTGATGATGATCCCATTACCCAGTTAAGGGATGGAAACGTCGTCGACTTCAGCACCTTGACACAATTGCAAATTTTGTTACTATAAAGTGCTATGGTGCTAATGTATATGTTTCTTGGATCCTAACTACTTAATTGTAGTCCGGCCAACACGTGCAATGCCTGAGTTTGGCAACCTTCTTTGTTTCTTCGTTTTTTTGTAAATTGCCCCACTTTTATGTTTTTATGTATTCCCTGTATTGAAGTATAAACATCCATTTGGATAGTTTGTATTTGTGTTAATCGCCAAAGCAAATTGATATTGTGAGAGACCACTGTTCCTATAAATAATGCTACTTGGGAGACTACTTGGGAGGCACACTTTTCTAAAATCGATGCTTCTGTTGACAATCCAAGTACAGAAAAGTTACATTGTAATGATTTTTCTGTCTCTATAGATGAAGTGGAGGAAGCAATTGCTCAAAGTCTGGGTGGGAAGGCTTCCGGACAGGATGGAGTTCCAATAGATCTTTTTTAATATTCCATTGAGTTCTGGGCACCTCTGTTAGTGAATGATTTTCATGGTTTGACTCAATCCCCACTACCTGATTCATGGTCAATGTCTATCATCATTCTAAGGAGAATCTTATACAACCATATTAAGGACTGGGTAGAAGCAACATCAGTTTTATATCCCTGTCAATATGGGTTTGGGAGTAATGTTGGCACGGTGGAACAATGCTTAAACTTGACACTGATTATAGGAAAATATACAATTGCACGTGAATCACCAGTGTATTTAGCATGCATGGTTCTATCCCAAGCTTTTGACTGTGTAAATCGATCATAGCTTTGAGCGAACCTTTTGGTGCAGGGACTGGACGAGGCACTAGGCACTTTCTCACATATTTGCACACACACATGAAGGGCAAGGTTAGAATCACCACAGATATTGAGGTTTCATCGCTAATAAATGTTTTGTGAGGAGTGAGGCAAGGTTGCGTACTGGCACCAATTTTATTCATAATATATATTAATAACCTTCAACCATTTTTAATGAACATGATCCCAGATGTTTCTCTAATCAATGGTTCCCCTTTACCTACGCTTTTATGTGCAAATGATGCAGTTTTAATGGTGCACACTGCGAATGCTCTACGACCTCTGGTAAAGGATTTGTTGATTTTATGGCCACTTTAGATTTACAAACAAATTTTAACAAATTGTTTATCATGGCCCGTGGCCCATATAAACACCACTTGCCCTCTATTTCTGCAGGCAACAAAAACAAGCTATACAATTTAGTACTTTTTCCTATTTGGGAATACAATTTGCTGCCACAGGCTCATGGGGCCCACAGGTTGCACAAAGCAGGCAAAAAGTAACAGAATCAATTTGCGCACTATTTTCCTTACTGCAAATGAAGGGTGGGGGTTCTCTCCCCCTTTATTGTAAATATATAAAACACAATGTTTACCTGCAGCCACATATGGCTCTGGCATCTGGGGAATTCAGAATAGCAACCCAGTTCAATTGGAAGAGAACAAATTTTGACGAAAGGCCCTAATGGCTCCTATTTTATCTTCTACTTACATTTGTCATAGAGAAATAGGTATCCCATACATCGAGGATTACATAAAGTCCTGACCGCCATTATTATGGCTTGCCATTTGGAAAAATGAAAACGCTTGTTTACTCAGGAACATCATTAAGGATTGCCTTGGTTGTGAGGGGGAGATTGAAATTTCATGGCTAGCTGGTGTAAGATCCATATTATGCTCCGTCAGTCTTGAAAGGATTTTTGATGATCCACTCAACAACTTAAATATTAATAAAAAACAATTAAGGCAGACACTGTATGACCAGGCAATTTCCAATACACTGCTTAAGGCAACCGTGAAGGAGAGCATGTCAAATTACATGTTACTCGCCCCCTCACATAACATGGCAATGTACTTAACTAGAGTGAGAGGGCCGTGGGAATGAAGCCTTCTATTTCGGTATAGGGTTGGTTAAGTGAAATATCAGTTATGTTTCCAGCTGGGTTTTACCATTCATTTGGATTTTACTCCATGTCCCTGTGATGGCAACTCATGACAGTCATTGTTACAATTTACGGTCTTTTGTGGGTTTTATCTTATATATTCCAAAAGTTTTCTGGTCCCTTTTTTAAAGAAACGAGGAGTTAGAAACTTAATAGAGGCATGTGAATTGTTTCTTCACCTGAAAGATGATGCTGAGACAATTTGTTTGGGTGCCTTTTTGAAAGCAGCTGTAAGAGCACCTTGCTTCCTGAATACTGCATAGCTATGATGCATGATTTTGCACTTTATGTATACTTTTGAGGGTGCTGGATCTCTAAACTGTTTTGTTCATAATACATCATATTTATGCATGTTTATGGTTTTTAATGTAATGAATTGGATGTATTTTTATTGTTGCACTTTTATGGATTATTGATGACGCTGCCTAAGCCAAAAGGATGTTTATGCCAGTGTCCAGTGTCACATGACTCAGGCAGTGGGCAAAGTCCTTGAGTATGTGGATGTGTTTCTCCTCTTTTGGCGGGTGGCCAGGGGGCTGGGCCCAACTCCTTCCTAGGATTCAAGGGATGCCTTCCATGACACTGGCAAATGTAGCTCACACCAATGCCGGCCTCCTCTATTGTCCTCCTAGCCATCAAGGCATCCCAGTGGGAGAGGAGCTCCCCCAGAACCGGGTTTGAGTGGGCAGAGGGGAGGGTTTACCCATTTCCCTTGCCACATATCTAGGGGCACTGGAGCTCAGCACAAGGGATAAAAGGTTCTGTCATCTTAGTTTTAGGTAGAGAGAGGCACTGTTGGATTGTTTGTAGTAGGGCACATAGGAACCGCTGCTAAAGAGAGTAGGGATGCCCCAGAGAGGTTTTTTTCTATTGGTCAGGGAGGGGCCATTAATCATCGCTTCTAGAAACTAGTGCCAGGCACCCTTTTCAGGACACTACCGGGCCTGTGGAAAACAGAAGAAGGACTGAGCCTGCTGTTAAAATCTATGGAGAGAACCCTTAGGGCTTTGACTGCTCCCACTCTTACACAGGATAGAGAAGTGGTCTCCAAATGCCAGTGGCTGATCTTGTAGTAAGCTACAGCCACACAGAAGCTTCAAGAAGACCACATTCCTGAAGGAGCCCACCTGACTAGTTTCATCTGGACCTGCCCTGGACCCTGCTTGTGGGTTGTGTTGTAGTGAGTCCTAACCCCCAAGTTCTGTTCCTGACACCTGGAACCTTTGGCTGGTGTTAAAGTGTACTTCTACTGCCCAAACTGCAAAAGCAGGAATTCTGAAACCTTTCACCAACGTTTTCTCTGAAGAACTGGTGGGAGACCAGGATCATCATCATTCCAAAGCCAACAAAGTTGAATCACTGGTCGGATCCAACTTGTTGGTTTGCTCTGCTGAATGAGATCTGACTTCCAGAAAGTTTTTAAGTCTGAACATAGAGGGCTTCACCGAGGACAACCACAAAGTTGAAGCAGATCAACATTGAGGCCTTTCTGGCCACATACTCCAGACTTCCCCTTCCTGGCAACTTGTACCTAGGGCAAAGAACCAGTCTAACGCTACCAGTTGCCTTTGGATGCCACTTTGCTGTTTTGGTGCTATTTTTTATGAAACTTTTAAAAATCATATCTCCGGTCCCCATTATTGGATTTTTATTCCATATGTGTCAGTTTGTTCATCAATATATTCTCAATTTGTTTCTCTATTTTAATAAATTGGGATCTTTATTGTGTTTTTTCACATTTATTTTTACTGTTTTGGTACTTCTAAATGCTTTACACATTTTCTTTAAGTTAAGCCTGTCTGCACTGTGCCAAAGGTACCAGCAGTTGAGCCCACGTTTAAATTACTGAAACCTTTATAGGATATAACAAGAATAGTGCCATTATTTCATTTGGTGGACTACCATCCACCCGAACTAATAATCTTCTTTCTCACATTCATTGCTACCACTTACAAACTACTAACTTTTCATACAGTGTCCCCAATCCAACTTTCATTAACACATGATGGAGTTCCTATATTAAAAGAATCTTTATTGGAAGTGTCAATTTTCAAGAAAATTTTGCCAGAAAACCCAATATGTCTGAAATGGAGATGGAGATTTTTAAAATGCTAAAGCAAAAAGTAGCAAAAAATAGCAAAGTGCTTATCAGAGTCAAAGTTCTTGGTAGAGCCGAGGCAATTTCAGGCAGACTATGAACAAGAGGGGATCAAGTATGGCTGACGGGCCACATTGATTTGAGTGTTTACCATGGGAATTTGTTACTTTTATTGTTCTCAAAGTCTAGCAGAGAGACAAGGTAAGATTCTGAAGCCAGTGAGGATCATTCAACGTTAGATACATTGTCACCAGTCTCTCACTGAAGCTTTTTGATCTAGCACCAAAAGCTCCCAGTTTGACTAAGCCAGATTTACTATTTGCTGAGGTCTTATCACCACTAGGATGCATTCTTTACCTTGCTGTGGTCCCAGTGCTTGATTTGCACTTGACCATTTTTTTGGTTCTTGTTTTTCCTTCACTGGGGCAAGGTAGGAGGTTCAAGCCAATAAGCTCTCCACTGGCTTGGACTGACATTAGCATCAGTCCAGCGAGTGCCTTCAATGTTTATGGTTGGCTAAGGTATATACCCAGGCCAGGCAGAACTCACCACTATAATCAGGCTTATTTAAAGAGGCAACGTGTAAACTATTTTTGCAACAGACACACATACTCACACACAGTAACACAATGAGTACACCACAAAAAGACTTGACACAGGTTTATAAAAATAGGTTATTGTATTATAAACAAAACAAGACCAAAATGACGAAAAGACAATGTATACTTTTCAAGTTATCACATTAAATGCCCACGGTATTCACCGTGCTAAACAAAACATGTTTTGCAGTCCTTAAGGTAAACCCAATGCTAGCAGCATGTACGATTGTGTGGTTACTGAGAAGTATTACTTCCTTGCTGTGGCGGGGCAAAGCAGTGCGCAAAACAACACCAGAGTTTTGTTATTATACGGGCCTCTCGGGACCGGGGAAGTGGGTCAGTGAATAGAACGTCGGGGGTCCGACTCCTCAGTCCAGCACCTTTCAATTGAGTTGTTGGCGGGCCTCGTAAACAAGGCCCACATCGTCAGTTGATCTGGGTCACAACAGCGTGCGAGTTTCCTGCTGACAAACCTTGTGCACTTGGACACGCCCCTGGTCACCCGGGCAACGCCTCACAGTAGAATTGCGTTGTAAGGTGCTGCCCGCTGGGAGTGCAGCAGTGACTTAGATCAGCATAAGCACAGCCAGAACAACTTGAGCCTCATAGAAAATACCAGTTGTAGAAAAGCGGAGCACTGAGTCCTCTGCAAAGGGGAAGCGCTGGTCTTTGTGCTGAGATTGAGGCGGCGATTGGCTCACAAGCTGATCCGTGTCAAAACTCGTCGGACTCACCAGTTACAGAGTCCCATGGCAGTGGAAGGGGGTGAGGTCTTTGATGATCCTGAGATCTCCTGAACAGGGGGCAAGCCAGAAAGCCCTTGGAGAACACTTGTAGTTCAGCACAGCACAAAGGTATCATGCAGCAGGCCAGCACAGCAAGGCAGGTCACAAAGTGGCAGTCCCTCCTGCAGCCCAGCAAGCAGCAGGCCAACACAGCAATGCAGTTAGTAAAGTGACTGTCCCTCCTGGCAGCACAGCAGTCCTTCTGGCAATGTGGAGATGTAGAGCCACAAGTGTCTGGTTACAGGTCCAATGAAGTGTCTACTTTATAGGGGATCAGAGACCCAGTACTTATACCCAAAACTGCATTTGATATGGGGGTTACTTCAAAAGAATTAATTGAAGTGCACATATTACCCTTTCAGCTCAGTCCTGACTGACAGCCTAGCAATGGGGGTGGGCGTAAAACAGCCCTTTGTGTGGGGACATGAGACTACCCAATCATGTGAAGAGTTAGCTGCTTCCCTCCCTCTTGCCCAGGAAGACCCATCAGTATGCAGATGAATGCAGATGCAGTTGAATGTCATGTGTTGTGGCTGTATAGAGGGAATGCACATATGTAGCTGTCGCCTAGCCTAGCCCAGCCCAGATGTGTGTTGGAGACAGGCTGTAAGGCACACAGGGCAGTAAGTACAGAGAAATGTTCGCTTTCTAAAAGTGGCATTTCTAAAATAGTAAAGTTAAATCCAACCTCACCAGTAAGTAGGATTTATCTATACCATTCCAAACATATGAAATGTCAAAAAGCTACTTCTCTCTGATCAGGAATTACAGCTTAAAAGTGCATTAAGGAATTCCCAATGCTAACCAATGAGAGGAGTAGGCCTCACAGTAGTGAAAAATGAAATAGGCTATTTGTCACACCAAGACATGTAAAACATAAATGTGCATGTCCTACCTTTACTTACTTAGCACCTTGCCCTTAGGGATACTTAGGACCTATATTAGTAGTGACTAACATGTAATAAAAAGGGAGTTTAGGGCTTGGCATGTAGTTTTAAATGCCAAGTCGAAGTGGCAGTAAACTGCAAACAAAGGCACTGCAGTGGCAGGACTGAGACAGGTTTGAAAGGCTATTTCTGTGGATGGCACAATCAGTGCTGCAACCCACTAGTAGCATTTAAAATACAGGCCCTGGGTACAGGGGGTACCCCTTTACAAGGGACATACAAATGAATTAAATATACTAATTATGTATACACCAATCACAAACATGTTTAGGGGAGAAGCACATGCACTCTAGCAATGGTCAGCAGTGGTAAAGTGCTCAGAGTCCTAGGATCAACAAAAAGAAGGTTGGGAAAATGTGGAGGAATAAGGCAAAACATTTGGCGTGACTGTCAGAGAGGGCCATTTTCCAACACTGTAGGAGAGTAGGATCTGCTTCACAGGGGTACCCCCACTTTTTGCTGATACTTCACTGGTTTTCGACATTAGTCTGGCTGGGGCCCTGCTATTCAGAACCCCAGCCTAGCTGTTTCCTCTTTAAAAGGGTCTCCATGTGCCTTAGGCACATCTCTGATTGGGATCTGGAGTGCCCTTGTAAGTCCCTAGTATATGGTATACTATGTACCAAGGGCATAGGTACCTCAGAGGCCTGCCAGGGGCTGCAGCATATATTATGCCACCCCTGGTAGGCCATCCAAACTGACACCACAGGTCTGCTACTGCAGCCTGGGTAAGGTGGTGCATGCACCCCTTGCTGTGGTATAGGTTACCTATATCACTAAATGCATACACACATATAAACCTATAAGTCACTCCTAAGGCAGGCCTTATCAATCCTAAAGGCAGAGTGCATGGTTCCTATGTGAGAGGGTGCCCCTGCATGAGCAGGGCCCCTCTGCAGCGTTCGGAGACCATCTCTGATGCTGTTTGTAGTGCAGCCTGACCATATACTCTTAAACGCATTATATCCTCGCGGT
Organism: Calotriton arnoldi; assembly: GCA_963921515.1. NCBI lineage: Eukaryota > Metazoa > Chordata > Amphibia > Caudata > Salamandridae > Calotriton > Calotriton arnoldi. The sequence goes on along the minus strand of CAWUFW010016144.1, from coordinate 3,809 downwards.
AAAATGCTAACTATGGAATGGCTGCACCGAAACATGTCGTGTTTGGTGTCAAACATCTTGGAATACTACCCCCCGCCAATTCTGGCGGCGGGGTAGCATTCCACCCTTCTAGAGGGAAAGGCATGTTAACTCTGACGAGTCCGGTAACTTCTTTCCAGAGCCCTGGCATCACAAAATGGATGCTGCTGCCACAGACACGAGTCTGGCCTCCTGCTGCTGGACGAAACTCCGGCAGGGGAGGCCTGGACAATAGGTTTCCTGTCCCAGGGAGGTGTGACCACCTCCCCAGACAGGACAATGTGTATTGGGGCTGGGCGGGAGCACTTTCGGGTGCTTTGAAGTCCTGCACTGGGGGCACATTTGGTGTCCCTGTGCATACCCCAGTTCAAACCGGATCAGGGGCTTGCAGCCCCTGCTTTGGCGCGAACTGGACAAAGGGAAAGGGGTGTAGCCACCCCTCTGCCCTGACCCACCCATAGGTGGGGCCACAGAGTAGTCCAACCCCTATTTTTGGAATAAAGGTAGGAACCCAGTCCTTAGGACTTTAGATTATACCTGGACGAAACTCTGACACGGAATCCTGGACCTTCGACGCTCTACGACAAGATTAGAGGACTGAAGAATCTCCCTTGGGGTCAAGGAGTGACTCCCCTGCTTGGCAGGCACCAAAGAAGCATCTGTCCGGTTCGCATCACTGAAGCTCCCGTCGGACGCCGAAGTCATCGCATCACCAGAGGTGGATTCTCAGACTTCCCCGAGGCTACCCTGAGTCCCCAGCAAAGCTGAGGCCCGTGGCTATCGTGGGTGACTTGAGACCGTGACCCCTGGACACCGAGCACATTTGCAAGTGCACCATCTTCTGGGTCTCCCAAGAAGTCGTGCTTTGGGCTCCGAGTAGCCCTAGCCTCCAGCACCACCTGCACCGAAGATCACTGGCCCCCACTCCACGAGTGTCCTGTAAGCCAGCTCCACGTGCGGCGTCACGAGGCTCCTTCGCGGTCGCTAGCCCGTTGGCTAGTAGCCCTTACCGAAGGCCAATCTTTTCTTTACTTGGCAGTCTGGTTGCTCCAGGCCTGCCCTCACTTACCCTTGCTGGGTGAGTTCCCCAGACCTTGCTGGTCTGCATCATCGACGATCTACATCTTACTCGAGACTTGCCGTTGCCAAGGCCTGTTGGGTCCAATCTGGTCGCCGACACCTCTGCACTCGACAGACATCGAGCAACAGCCCGAATCCTGCTCCTGGTCACCGACAACGCCTCCCGGACCTCGTGGCTGAAGAGTCAAGACGACCGTCAACGAACTTGAAGCACTCGACATCGGTGGGCATCTGTCCATCGCCCTCCTGGTCACTGGCTAGTGACCCAGACTCTGTCCCCTCTGCTTTCAGGTTCTTCAGAACTCCGATCCACTCTTGGATCCACCCGGACACTTTTCTCCTGGTCGCCAGCAGCACTTTGCAGCAGATCGCCATAAGAAACGACGACGAAACCCGACCCCGAAAGGCACCTATGCACCCGGCTTCCCTGGGTGAGGTAACACGAGTACTCCGGTGCTCCCGTGGGTAGAGACTCTTCAAAGTCCTAGATCTCAAAGGGTTTTGTCCTAGTCCTTTTAAAGTGTCCCTTTCCTCTATTTTCCCGATCCCGACTTTCTCCATAGAAGTAAACGGCGTATCGCGGTTGTGTATTTACACTGCACGCGTCTCCCGTGGGTCCCCTGTGTCACTACCTTGGGTGGTTCCTTGTGGTCCAAGCACTTCTAGAGGCTCTAGGCCTAGTGTCTAGTTCAGTCGTGGTTCGCATACCACTTTATTGGTATATGGTTTGGTACGCCCCTAGGGCCCAAACGTGTATTTGTGCTATTACTGTGATTTAAGATCTTATAACCTATGTACTTCGAACTCTAGCCTCATAAAGAGACTAGAGGGGTGTGTTTAGTAATAAATACATATATTTTGAATATATACCTGGTGTGGTGCTCTTTCATTTGATCACTCAAGAGATTATAGACTGGTAAAACAAGCTGCTTTACATTCCTTCAAGACTTAGCCTGAAGGCTGCTCTCCATAGCTACCACTAGGATAGCTTTCAATAAGGTTGTCTTTAACCTACCTACCATAAGAGTCGATTTGGACTGGTGCAAGGTGCCCACTATAATTAGTGGACAGCATATGCCAGGCCAACTTCTCACATTGGTGTGCAGCGTGTGGGATTCCAGCTTGCTATTGTTTTACCAGATAATCTCAATTGAATTGATCAACTGAAAACCACTAAAGGTACCTAAGGTACATATAATTTAAGCTTAGAATATCAGTAAGTTCTACTGAACTTAGAGTTGTGTGTTAAGGGATAGCACAACCCTTTCTACAACTCAAGAGAGTTTAGTAGGCCACACTAGAGTAGGTAGTGCATACACCACACCACACTAGTAATGTCTTTAAAAGCAGGATCTAGAGATGCCCTGCAGGAAGCCATTGAGCTTCCCCCTCCAAGTATGACACACTCCCATTCTTGGAACTGAGAGCTTTGTGTAACGTGAGGAAATTAAGGACAGGCCAAAGTCCCACCACCCAACACCTCCAGGAGATGTTGGTGGCTTATGATCTTAGTAAGTCCTCAGAGACTGAAGGGGCAGGAGCAGAGGGTGGGCCAGCAGATGAGGAAGGGGCCAGGGGTACTACTACCCCCAGCCCCCCTCTGAAACTGACCAGGAGGGTGACAATGACCCTGACCTGGAAAACCCAATCCCTTCTGGGGAAGATGAAGATGAGGATCTAGAGAACCACACCTTTGTCCCCCCAGGAAGGATTATGAGTGTGCTCAGAAAGTCTAGGTCTCCTTCTCAGGAGTCTAACCACTCTGGCACCTCAATAGGGAGCTCTGTTTCTTCTCACAGGAGGGAATCCTCTCATGAGAGAAGAAAGAGACTGGTCCAGTATGAGGAAACTCAACTGGAGATCAGGAAGAAGCAATTGGCTTTAGATAGAGAATCCCTAGATCTCCTTAAAGAGAGAAGAAAGTTGGGACTAGAGTCCCATGGTGGCAGCCATATCCCTAGAGATAGGGAAAGGTCCTATGACCATAGGAACCTGAGCAAGATTGTCCCTCCCTACCAGAGTGGGGATGATATCCACAAATGGATAACTGCTTTAGAGAGGGCCTGTAAAGTACAGAAGGTCCCTCAGGAGCAGTGGGCAGCAATCTTGTGGCTCTCCTTTGCTGACAAAGGTAGAGACAAGCTCCTCACTGTTAGAGAGGAGGATGCTGACAATTACAAGGTCTTGAAGAGTGCTCTTATTGATGGGTTTGGCCTAACCACTGAACAGTACAGGTTGAAGTTCAGAGACACCCAAAAAGCACAGACTCAAGACTGGGTAGACTATGTGGATTGTTCTGCCAAGGCTCTGGAAGGCTGGTTGATGGGCAGCAAGGTGTGTGACTTCTCAGGATTGTATAATCTGATAATGAGGGAGCAGATTCTTAATAACTGTCAAAACCAGCTGTTGCATCAGTACCTGGTTGACTCGGATCTGACCTCTCCCCAAGAATTGGGAAAGAAGGCAGACAAATGGGTCAGAACCAGGGTGAAGCAGAAGGTACAGAACCAAGGTGGGGAAACCAAGAAGCAAGATGCTAAGAACTCTGACAAGGGTGGGGAGAAGGGTAAAGATCAAAAGTCTTCATCAGGCCCCCAAAAATCTTCTTCTGGTGGGGATTCCCAGCCTACCAAGGGTAAAGGCCAAAGAAAACCATGGTGCAAGGTCTGTAAGCAAAAGACCCACTGGACCAGTGATTGCACCAAGTCCAA